>CM068305.1:38027358-38516740 GCA_034768735.1 Schistosoma mekongi | reverse complement strand
CCAGCAAACCACCAACATCTGTCGTGATATTGCTAGGAGATCCGTTGCATAATCCAAGTACATTTGCTGAAGAATCATCAAGTCCACCAGGCTTCCAGAGTGTAACACTATTCTCACACGATTTTGATATAACTAATGAGCCAAACCAACGAGCACAGTCCACATAATTGCCATGTACGTCACGGGAACTGAATTCAGGGAAATGTTGAACAAGCACAGGGAATGGCCTATGAAATATTGATTCGAGAAAGAATATGGTTACAAAATATACGTCAATCGAACTGAGACCATAAAGCAAAAGTGTGAGTCAATCATATCCTGAAACGTTTACTTCTACCTACTATGTCAATTAAATGCTCCTGATATTTTGCTATTGTGTAAAAAATCGATGAGACGCCTTCCTGAGGGTCTGAAATGACACTCTTAAACGAAAATCTTTGATACAGCAAAATAGTTATTCATGTATCTAATATGTGTAGAAGGCAATATGTGGGAAGGCAAAGACGGCTTGACTTCCAATATACTAAAAATGCCATACTCCAAACGGTACTCAACCGGACTATTACCTAGGCGGGCAAGGAATTAACAGTGCGTCCAAGGAACACGACATAGGCTTAACTTTCACCGATAGATTGGGGAGTAGGGAAATCCGTCAAGCGAATGTCACGAAAGCATGCACCACGTTGCACCGAGCCCGTAGACAGTTGGGTGTGCTGATACCTGTCCTGTTACTCACAATATTTGAGACGTGCATAAGACCGCATTTGTAAAATCACAACATTGTCGCCCACCCTTCGATCCTCAAAATGGATGCCGACATTCTGGAGAGAGTTCAGAGACAAGCGGCAAAATGGGTAACCGGATTTCGAAATAGACAGTATTCCTACAGGCCGCGAGAGCTGGGGCTATTCCCTCTGGGCTACACTCGGTTGACGAGAGACCCAATTACCGTATACAACAAATGAAGGCATAGGTGCCGCTCCACATCCTCACAAATCTCGAAGAGACCCACGAACTTTGCCCGTTAAAGGGCAGAATTACAGGTGAGGGCGAATATCTTGTCATTAATATCTTGCTCCACTTGGAATGCGCTGCCAGAGGAAGTAACTGCAACCTCCACTTTGGCACGTTTCGAAAGAAAGCTAGACGACTGTGTGTACTCCTGTGGGTACCTAAAGCTTCCCGGGACAGGGGGTAAAATTAAATATTGGTTCAAATTCCTGAACCTTTGCACTTCCAACCTTTATCCGTTCCATGGTATTCTTTAAGGCCTTACTCACGAACCAGATTACTCAGAATGGGACGTGGGGATAGAGACTAACGAACTGGCAGGGCGTACGCGGCCGTATAGTCAGCCAATTATCGGATGAAGTCGAAGATACAGAGACCGAAATCGCGGCGCACAAGATGCAAGCACAAAGAAACCAGTCTGTGTATAATAGCTGTCATATAGATATTGTTTATTGAAACACCAAAAAGCGGTGGCAAAAATCAACCGCGTTATTTTCATTAGATATATTGGCATAATACAACTTTTGTTCATCAGATGAAATCGATATCTTTTTTTTCTGTTTACGTTCTATGCACAAATAAAACAACATTAGTCATTAGTCTTCAGATAATTTGTTCTATGTATATATGCTGTCATCCTCTCTCTCATTGAACGTATCCACAGTAGATTTGGAAACTGTATATTCTGGTAGGGAATTCTAGTAATTCACGACTCGATGAGAGAAACCTTACTTCAAATTTAAGCGAATTGGGCTCAGTCTTTGTACTTTCTTCGAACGTGTTCTTAAATGGTAATTCTTAGATAGAACAAATTGATAAGCTATTAGTACAACTGTTACCGTTCACTACGCATCAAGCCAGTATTAGGTTATCATGTAGTCTACTACAAGATGAGAAGAGTTTTGCTATTTTCATCTTCTTATTCTAAAGTACTGATATGCTCGCTTCATGAAACAAGGACTCGCTACTTCCGAATGAGGCCTAGTATTTGTAGAGTATAATGCTAGGAACGTTCCGTATTCAGAAATGCCTTTCAAATAACCCGTAAACTCAGAGCATTTCGCATCGGCTACCTCGCAATTACTCGTAGTTTTGAGGTAACTACCGTGACACCTAATTCCCAATAATCCATAACTTTAGGTAATGGTGTTCCATTCATGATGCAACAGCAAAGATAATTTATTACTACCTGGTCAATTAATAACTGCATTTACCAATTATAGAAATGCCCATGTAGTCGAGGATAAGACTGCTTTCCAGATACACAAGAAACTAAGAACTTCACGCTTAAATGAAGCTGAACAGAACACTATTAATATAAAATGCCTATCTACACCACTTAATGCTGCTACAGAATGGTACTATTAATTATCGAACAGGCGTAATGCCACAAGACTTGCAAATTACAGGCCAAACCATTGACAACCACTCTCTATGTGATGTAGCTTTAGACTACATGGCCTCCAATACTAAGCCATCGGGTAAAGGCTATGGTTAGCCCACTAAACAAAGTTAGTAAGATGAAAAGCAAGACATGAAAATTATCGAAACTTAGGGTAAGATCTAAGCAGAGTTTTTTGATCGTATCTACAAAATGTGGGCATGATATCACTGTGCCTACCACATCATTATATTGCAAGACCGGTTATAAGGTTTCATCTTCTAAAGGTAATCGGCTCGGTAATAATCAAGACTGTACGTAATCAATCAAAGCATAACTCAAATAACTATCGGCATGTACCACGTAGCGAACATGTACATAACAGTTATCACTACCCTGACGTTAATAGCTTAGTGAGAAATTCTGAAGTGTCAAATACACGCCAGTTTGTTCTAAACCCTGGTAATCTGACACTATACCCGACCTACTCAGGTCCTGTAAACGGTTCTACTGTACCTCCTCACTTTTATATCTATACTCCTGATGAGGCATCCTCTATTGTTTGCACACCGTCAACGAGCTACCATGTAGCCTAACTTTAACAACTCTAAACATCCTAATATCTCTGACTACTATAAAAAAGTTTTGGGATCGGGCAATCACTCGTCTCACTAGCAATATAGCTTGCCCATACATTAGCTCAAACAGTCAGGCTACTCTTTCAAGACAACATCCAGTTGTATCAAACACGAACGACTTAGATAAGGATCGCACTCGATTCGTCACAATTCACTCCTCATTTCTGAACTTTTCGGACTATATACTATACAGCGGCAACAGAGAAAATAAACGGGGTGGCGGCTGTCTAATATACGCAAGTGTTTGCCTTTTGTCTAATAAAATCGACTACAAAATATTGGGTATGGTACCTGAGTCGATGTGGATCTCAGCTAATACCCTGAACCACAGGGACGAATATACATAATCCATGACACGTTTACTACCATAGATAACATCATTATTGATGCTTTCATACATATCGTTACCACAAATCATAATTTGAAAACCATCGCAGGTGACTTTAAACTTTCTAGTAAAGTGTACCCGGTATGTGACCAAGTAGCATTTATCGTATAACCAGAGCAACTTCTAACGAATGAACCCACTTTTACGAATGAGGACAAATCAGAAGGCAATAGAGGATAGAAAAAAGTTATATTTGATCGTGATTGGAGCGTCGATGGGATAGCAACATCCAGGCTAGCAAGCTAGAGAGAGATGCTCCCTACGTACGTCGTGACGTGATTCGGTGGTGATGCGTGACCAAGTGCCCTCAACTGATCGTGTTCGATAAAACAAACATAGCGACATCAATGTTGAGAGCTTATGCGCTAATTTATTTTTGAGATTATTTACGGCTACAAATGCTTGCTCCACCTGGACCGCGCTGCCAGAGTAAATACCCCAACCTCAACCTTTATTCGTTTTTATAAGAAAGCTAGACAACTATGCGCACCACTATGGTATACCTAAGGCCTACTGAAACAGGGTCTAAGAGCTTAATATTAGTTCCATACCCTGGACCTTAGCACTTTCAACCCTTATCCGATTTGCAGTATTCTTTTAAGCCTTACTCACGGAACAGATTACCTAAAACAGAATGAGGGGATAGTAGCTAGCTTTCTACAAGAGTTTGAGAGAAGGATAAAAAAGATAAAAGTAAGTAAAAATTAGAATAAACGGAGAAGCTAAAAAGAGTAGAAGACAAAAAACGAGATAAGAAAAGGAGAGACAATAGTAGAACCGAGCTAGCTGAAACTGGTAGTGATAACGCGGCCGTGTAGTCAGCCAACCATCGGATAAATTTGGAGATACAGGGACCGAAACCGCCCAGCTTAAGATGTGAGCACGAAGAAATTAATGAGTTTAGAATTGCAGGTCTCTCGGATATTTGATATTGGATACTCGTGACCTTGGAAAGTTAAGGCGGGTCAGCAACTGGTGACCTGACTTCTGTCCTGTTCTTTATTCTCTTTAGGGAATCTGATTCTTAGATAGTTTCGACTCTATATTCTTACCGCTCTAGATCTTTTGAATTATTAGCGTTAGTAAACGTGGGCGTATTCCACAAATTTTGTCAGCTCACTTTCTGTTTTCCCAAATTATTTTGTTAGTTAAATACTCGCCCATTCACACTTACGCATTTATTCACTGCTCCCTTGCCAAAAGTACCCACAGGTCTTGCGCGAATTCACTGGGAGCTAAGCGTCTCAACACAGCTTCCAGATTATAAATACCTGTGCGGTTTATTGGGTAGCGTCTGGTTCTCGTGGAACTGAAAGTAATTTGATGAAAAACGTGAGTGATTAGATTTGCATTGTGTTTCTCACATGAAACTTTTTAAAAACTAGTCGCCTGTTAAAGTTATGGGCTTCGCGTTCCTAATTGCTAGTATACATTGGTATATGTGTAGTAGAGAACCTGAGTTTTGGACAAGCTGTCCCGTGCATGATACTTCAGGTCCTATGCACATATAATTCTCGTGTGCCAATTGACTCCACTCACATATACGGCTGATCACATATACTTTGGTAGAGAAATGGGTACGAAGAATTAGGGATGTATTTGAACATGAAATAATCCAACAAGTGGTAAAGGTCCAAACAACCTAGAAGAGCAGTTTGACGATATATTGAACATGAATACACAAAGGGATGTACAGTGTAAAAGTTTATGTGTTCAGGGGACAATTTTGGATCCTAAAATTGGTTAGGAGAATGACCAGAAATGTCCCTAATGCTATTGGTCTTAATAAAGTCGCCTCAATGTCGTATACTCTAGTGGGGTGTTGATCTAGTCTTTTCTGGCGCTCCTCCTAGGATTTGAACCTAGTATCATGCACTAACATTGTAGTTTGCTTTTGGGTCCGCTTAAAATGTCCTGTTTCTAAGTGGGGGGGGGGTAAGGATACTTTAAGTCGGGCCGATTAAAAATACAGGAAATTTGCTAGATCTCGTGCTATGGAACCGGCCAGAATACACTTAAGAGGTACTTGTTGAAGATTAGATCGAAAGGTACTTTCGCCACAGCATATGGTTTTAAGTCACATGGAATTAAGACGCATAAGTATTTTCATACTATTAGTACCCCTTGAATTATATCTATATCTTCGCAAGAATGGTGGTGAACCGCATCTTTAAAAGTAGCTTACGTAATCAATGCAATAACTGCCGGGAGTGGGGTGGGGGTAAGTCTGTCGGCTTCCCTCATACTTCGCAGGTATGTTTTTGATCAGGTATTGAGTGCATTAATCACGCCTTTACACTGTACGTTGTGCTGAATCATCGCCACGTACTGTAGGCCAAGAATCATTGTTCCGCAATGTCAAGGCCACCTTCATTTTACAAGACAATATTGGACTATAGTTGTTCATTTGGGAAGAGTATCCCATAGAGGTTTATTAACACTTTAAATGCTCTGTGCACACATGTTTCCGGCAATGTGAGTATGCAACCACCTTTCCTCACCATCCCAATCCAGCAGTGGGGTTAGGCAAAGTTCCTCACTCTCGCCGTCTCTATTCATCTATGCCATCGTTACCATCCTGAAAAACAGCTGTCAAGAAAGTGTGTAATGATGTGGATCTGATTCCTGGAAAGGACCTCTCGATTTTAGTTTGAAGCATATTGTCGATTGATTGAGTAAGCAGTATTGATACTTGGCACTGTACTTGGGAAAAATGTCAGATTGGTCAATGAAGTTGTGCACCTTCATCTTTTGAGATGGTTGGAACATATATTGCATATGCCCAACCACTACTTGCCTCTTCCCACGTTGATTGGCGTAGGCGTATGATGTAAAAACGTTAAGAGTGGCCTAACCAAAAACATACGCTAGTTGATAAAATCTTTAACTGTTAGTCGAAGCTATGTTAATCAATGCAGACTGCCTGGTTGGGGTCCATATAATATTCGTAATCAGTGGTTGGAGATACTTAGTGACATGGCTCAGAATCCATCAGTGGCACAAGTGTATTTACTCTTTATCTGCTTTTAAATCTTAAGTTTAAAATAGTCTTAAAACATATGGTTTAAAATTGTCTTAAAACATATGGTTTAAATGTTGAATAGTCAGAAGTTAATTGTAATAAGCAAATAAAGGAAACTTGTTTAACTTGTTTGTTCGATTACGAACTTCCACTTTATCATTTTTCAGCAATAGGTTCGTATGCTATTGTTTATATTCCATGTAAAGAATCAGGAGATCAGAATAAAAGATTGTTAAGGTAAAAATTAAACATTTGTAGCGGAGTAAGTAAGATATATTCCTTCACCATTGGAAATATGATCATTCACGAGCAATAAGCTTGCAATGATTTGTGTTGTGTTATTACGTCCGAGTTAGTATATTTTGATACTGATCGTGGCTTCATATCTGAGAGGTTTACTTTATTTTCATTTTATCCAGGTTGTTATTACCTTAAATTCAATTTTGAAGAAGCCTTTTCACCACTCAACTTACGGAACATCTCTTCGAGTTGCTTGTAAACGGCATATTCATGGGTTCATTGATGGACTTGAGAATACGATCGAAACAAAAGTCTCTGAGGCCGATGTTAGTAAGCGCATTTCTGGTCAAGAGTTAACGTATAAAGGAAAGAATGAGCGTGTTATATTTTCAGCTAATCAAGTAAGTTTTCGCTTTTCATGGTTATTTTTTTATTTACCTTTCATTGATGCTTAATTAATCCAACATTTCTTCACCATTTACAATCGACGACCTCTATACATACGATTATTAATATCCTTAGGATCATTTGAACAAACAGTTTTGCCAAATTACCCATCTGATTGCTGATATGCCCATAAATGTTGGCTTGTTTGTGATTATATGTACTTAAGTTAGTATCTGTGATGTCAAATAGTTCCAGCTGCATGTCTCATAATTGGAATCAGATTTTTTTTTCTTGTTTTACATTACTTATGCAGTCTGAAACCTGTCATGAAATTGTTATGCGCACATTTACGGCATTTTAGTTGTTATTTTCGAAGACCTTCAGTCTTAAACTCGATTGATCACCAAGTGAGCTGAGTTTTTGATTCATCTTCAACGACACTTCGTGTGTAATGTTATGCTAAATTTGCTCGTATACATAATTGTTATGAAATATGTGTAGTGTCTACATAACATTTGACTTATTAAATTGTTAACAGTTATCTGTCTATTTAGTTGATTGAAGTTTATCCTGTTCTAATCAACTGACCGATACAGATGTCAGTTTGATTTATTTTCTTTGTAGATTCCTAATGAATTTGCTGTTAAATTAGTGACATTATCCTCAGTATTCATCAATAAACTACACGTTTTTATGTTTGTCTTGTTTTCACTCCAGCTGTTTTGATTTTACGTTTATTTGTATCATACTTGTGTTTGCTGTATCATCAGCTTTTGTTAATGAAATTAGGTTAGCGTCAATCGGCCGGTTGAAGATAGGTGGATGGCATCTCATTTTGGTGACGGTGACCTACATTCTCCTACTCTCAACGATTATAAACAATCAAACAATGAAGAATCAGTCTATGGTGGTACATTGTTTACAGTAGTTGATGGACATGGTGGACATGCTTGTGCACATGCAGTTAATTTGTTACATAATGATTACATAATTTCTGGCCTTCTACCTCCAAAAGTATCTGAACTTGCTCTGCAAAATCTTCGCCAAATCCAGGAATTACATACTCCACGTTCCATTTGCGAGTTAGCTGTAACAATGTGGATGACTTCTGGTGCAGTGGTTACTGGGGAATCCGAACGTATCGAATTTGATTTAAAAGCAGATAGAAATTCCAGATTTTCTAATTCTAACCTGAATTCTTTAGATAACCAACGTAGTGTTAGCTGGGGTCCTTGGGGACCGTGGGGTCCTCTCTCATCGTCTGTACGTGATGCACATGTCGGACACATCAGCAGATTTCTTGAAGAATTATTGTCCACTTGTGATGAAAGAGGTAGGTCAAGTGATTTGACTGGTGGACCTACTTAGTTCTAGTCTTTTCAACCTCTATATTTTTTAAAGCTGTTTAAGTTCCGTGCTTTTTTGTGAATGCTAATAGTTAGATAGTTGGATAACTACATAATCTTTAATTCTGTTTTCGTTATTAGAGAAAAACCATTTAATAGTAAACACAATCAGAGATTTTTGAGTTCTAGTGTATATGTGTATGGACTATACAGAACCTAGCATGTGTGTATATCAGTCCAAGTTACCACATCTCAGCAGCACAGCAAGATTAACACCAAATCAGTAAAAGTGGTAGCTACTTCTATGATAATAATGATAAAAATTAAGAGTTGATATACAGGATATGGCTCAGGGGCAATGAGTTAGTTCGTGCGAAGAAAGCTATGAAATATACTAAAGCTTACAGTTTAGGGAAGGACAAAAGTGAGTACACCTACGCCACTGTGACCGATTCTGAGACATGTCACTCAAAGTCTCCAACGATTGGTTACGACGTTTGCTCGGACCAGCGCAGCTTAGATCAGCAGTCAGTAACTTCATAAACTGATGTCATGTTTTGGTTTGGCCACCTCTAGATCTCATTCCGGCAACTCCTATATCAGTCATTATCGCACATTGAGGTAGGTGATGGTTTGTCATACGTAGCACGTCCCAGTCACCTCAGCCGATGAAGATTTATAGCCTCATAGACTTATTTACGTCTTTCCTTAATACCTGACGTTTAACCTCATTATTACTTACTCAGTGATCCCAGTTAATGCAGGCGATGTTTAGAATGATCAAATACCAATAACCTACGAGTGTCATCTACTCTTAATGGCCACATTCCACATCCATACAGTAAGACAGAACAGACTTCTGCTCAGCATACTCGTCCTTTCTTTGAGAGACGGATATCCCGCTTACATCGCACGTGACATAACAAAATCCAAGTGAACTCTTAGAATTCGTACTGAGGTTCCGTCAGGCGCCAACCCATCAGGGCTGATCAGACTTCGATCCGTTCTACTTTATGGATGTGAAACATGGCCATTAAGGATAGGATATTCGTAAGCTCCTAGTATTCGACCACAGATGTCTTCGAAGCATTACTCGTGTTTTCTGGGACCACCGATTAAGCAATACGTGGGTTAGGAATAGATTACTAGGTAAATACGGTAAGTCTATTGATGAAGTAGTAAACCTTCATCAGCTAAGGTGGTTAGGACATATGTTACGTATGCCTGGTCACCGTCTACCTCGACGAGCAATGCTGTCTGGTGTGGGAGTAGGCTGGAAGAAACCTAGGGGCGGCCAAACCATAACATGGCACCAGTCCGTGAAGTCATTGACAATTGGGATGAGCCATGTTAATAGGTGCAGACTACGTGTTTGGGGTCCGCATGACGCTCGTAATAAATGGTTAGAAACCTTAAGTGATATGGCTCAGAATCGTAGGCAATGGCGCAAGTGAATCCACTTCGTATCTTCCTCCAAATTCTAAGTTTTTGAACTTATCATAATTTTCTGTTTACTAAATCATATTTTCTTAAATCTTATCTCCGATCTCTATTCTCTTCCATTAATACTAACTCTGTTACTACCTCCCCTACTGTGGGCTTTGATCCGATAATTTAATCTCTATCTGCTAATTGGGGTATGGCAACATGAACTGTTATACTCATGTACCAAGTTCTACGTTGTAACTATCTGTCTGTGTTCGGAGCAGCTAAAGGTTTACTGAATTGCTCTTCGTAGTGTTCAGCCCATCGTTCTAAACGTTTAGACTGAAAGCCAATAAGCTTTCTATCTTTCTCGGAGATTATATCACTAACACTTGACTTTATAACCTCGGTGTCTTTTATTAGTCTGAAAATTTGCCTAGTGTTATCTAACACCTCTGCCTTTTCCATCTCCTTTACTTCTGCTACCCACCACTGTATCTTTATAGTTGCCTAAGTGGTTCTTTAGTCGTCCCTGGAATTTAGTATTGGCTGTCTCGTTGCTGAACCGAATTTTAATGGGCTTCCCTGTAGTGGTTTTTCATCACTCAGTAAAACACAAGCAAATGCGTGCTCGTACAAGGGCATGATCCTAATCTAAACAATTATTCCAGAAAGATCAACAGTCTCCTATCGAGCCTCCCCAACGGTGACTGATAACGATATGGTTTATTTAAGTCCACTGTTGAGTAGGTACAGGTCGCCATGTTAGACCATATCGCTCCATATGCTTAATTTTCGTGCTCACATAGATAGACGATTGTCTGAGTATAGTTGCAGTAGACGGTCGCCGTTATCCGTTCTCTGAGCTGAAACACCAAAGCACCCATCTAAATGCCTTTCAGACTGATTTAAGCTACCTACCTGGGTGGGGAGGGGTTACAACTACCTTTCCGGAGTGTCAAGTCTGAGTGTTTAGCCTTATGAAGAAGTTCAGAAAGTTTACTGTAAAATCCATCTCTCACTCTGTCCGACCTACAATAGGTAGGAGCGTAGGTAGAAACGATGACTAAAGGCAGGGACTCATTCAAGAAGTGCTTATTCCGCTTTCATACTTCGTTGTATAAATACACCAGCTAGCCTATGAGCGTGACCAGTGCCTAAAGGGCAACTGCTTGAGGCCGGTCACACACGACTCTTTCGAGAGGGGTTTTTGTTGTGTTAACTTCGTACTTGTCAAAGCCTTATCACCAGAGATCGAGATCCGTTGAGTAAGGTGAGGTATACATACTTAAAGTCTATCTTGTCTAACCCTACCCTTCCTTTGTGAGAAGGCAGCATCTCTGTAATTAAGTTGTCTGTGGGAAACACCTCACTGTCGTCACACCTTTGTACAATCGGCATTACGACTTCGGCCTTGAATCCTAGGTTTATTGTTTTCAGTGTTGTTGCTCTTCACCTGACCTGCCTGGCATAGATGAACCTTAAGGAAAGGTTGTTCCAGCTAGTATCGCTCGATTACTTCGTTCGATGTTCCTTTTATTTTGCTTGGTTTATCTCTTGTTCGTTTTTTGTTAACATGTTCGTGTAAATTGTAGCGTCTTAAAGCAACGAATATCTATGTTAGATTCTACGTTAATTATTTCTGCCTACCGTTTACCTAGATAGATCTTTCGACGAAGTGATAATTATATAGTTGATAGTCCTCTAAAAATGTCAAAGTATTCTTAGCTTTTTACTGAAACTCCTAAGTCTTTCTAACAGGATTATCTGTGTACTGAGTTTTAGAACAAATTATCGACTTTTATTCTGGGATAGAAACCTCAGGTTTCATACCTAGTCTTAAATTTCTGTTTTCTCAGTGTGTAATCCTTTAAGGGAAAACATATTCAAGGCATTTAACTGTTGCTGTAGTATCTGTGCTACATTTATTGGTTAATTTTCTGGTTAATGTTTTAATTTTTTTCTGTATCGCTAAACATGAAATCGTTGGAGCAGATATATATAATGGCTTTTTAGCATTATTCATCAAAATATAGGGTTGAACTTTCGTTCCATTTTGCATGTTTCATTCATTGAGTATGCATGTATTATTATAAACATAAGTACCAACTCACAGAAACAACGGTTACCTAAAAAAATACTAACACCCGCCTTAAAATATAAAAAATATTAGGTTATTTAGTGGTGGTGGTGGTAATGGTCCCTTATATTTTGAGATGGAAAGGATTGTTGCTCAGGCGGATGGTTTCGGTTACATTGAGTTCTCTAAACTGGATGTCTTAGTTCCAGAGCTTTCATCGTTATTCTGGACGACCTCATCTCTACAAACTTATAATATAATTGGGCCTCTCAATTGTACGTAAATGTGCTTTTTTGGTCCTGTTTTCTTATTTGCAGAAGATATTTTATTCTGTTCCCAAACAGTGTCTAGTACAGAAATATCACACAAACATTGCTTCTTAGACTGTTTAAAGTTTCATGGCTGTTTAGTAACATTTAAAGAGATTTATTAATCAATTCTGTCCTCCCACAAGTAGCTTCTTGATAACTGCTTTTCTCAACAGACCTCTTCGCTTAGTGACATACTGGATGATTTTAAATCAAGTGGCAGAATGATCAACTAAATTGAAGTAAGTTTATTCTTATAAGTGGGTTTAATCGACTTATTAAACTGTAAATTGTTAGTTCAAGGCTCCCTTCTGATCTATAGGTTGCGAAACATTTTGAACAGCTTACCGATATCCACAATACTTTTAAGTCCAAGCATTAGTAATTATTGTGGCAATTAAGCATCTAGTATAACATCTGGATAGTCAGTTAAACTACATATTCTATGTTATGTACGTTTATTTCCGTAAGCTGGTTTTAGAATCAAGTTATGACACATTTTATTGATGAATGCTTGTCTACACGGGATTTTTGTGTTTCCAGCGTTATAGTTTTCGTAATATTTTAAAAAATTTTCACTTCAGAGTTTTTCTACAGTGATAATAGTGAGGGTGATTTGATTGATCCAGAGGGTTTCATTACTGCACCGTTAAATGCGATTAAGGAAACTGTCATGAAATACTCCCAGCCGTCGTCTTGGTTTAGGCGATCAGAAGATCCTACTTTATCATCAGGTTTGTTATCTATATTCAATCTTCATTCTTTTGATTCAGACTTTGATCAGTCTGTTGATGATTTGCGCAATTATGTAGCAGATACTGCTTGGGCCTTGAGGAACGGTCTTCGTCGAATGGATTTAGATATGTCCTTGGCAGCATCTCCCACTTTCCATGGTCCTGTGTTGGACAAAGCTTTATTACGCATTGTATTTGCTGGCTGTGTAGCAACCTCAATTTATATACCCCGTCATCGAAAGGAGCTCTTTGCTGCTCAAGTGAGTTATAAAATAATGCCACAGTTTTAGAGGATTTCGAGTTTTCTGGTACATAAAAGTGATTTCCTTTGTGTTATATGGTTTGAAATCGAGATATTGGAATTTTGTTTGTGTTGTTTCGAAATTTAATTTATCAGATTCGTTATCATGATTTTTGGGTATATCCATTCTACGTAATAAAAGTAAATTAAATGCGTCGTATTTATTTTTTATCAATTGTGTTTATGAATTTGAACTTATCCAAGTATTTTCTGTTAGGATTTATTTTATGCCTTTATTGCATTTATCATTTGCCAAAATAAATGACTTAATAGTTTTCTTTTACTCTGGTCTATAACGAATGCATAATTTCATACATATACCAGGCAAGGAGTAAAGTTTATGTGATCTATAATAAGGCATCTCGAAGGGTAAGATGTTTGATTCTACTAAACGTTCGGAAGTTTGATTTTGTCATTTTATTCTGTGCTTAAAACAACAACATTAAATAGAGGATGTACAACCAAATTAGTATGATCTACTCCTCCTTTACCAAGAATTTAAAATCGATTACATCTTCGTGTGGGCTGGACTTAAAACTATCATCACGTAAGCGTCCTGTGATAGGGTTAAACTATAATAACAGACTGATAAGATTTGATAAAAACTTTTCAAGTTCACGGTTCATAGTTAAAGTAACGATACTGGTACTAGTGGGCGTTTTTCCGAATTTCGATGAAATAATGATATTTCCAAGTTAGGGTAATGCTAAAGAAGACAATTTTTGTATTTGTGATAGTAAACTTCATGAAGCTAGATATGAAAAGAAGTTTGATAAGTATATATTTTGATGTAATGTACGGTATTGTGGAAAAGCAATTAGAACCGGATCATTTTTTGGCAAATCGTAAGTTACTTTAAAGCAACTTATATATTTGGTAATGTGGTAGCTGTGAAAGTACCATGTGCAACCATTGAGCATTGTGTAATGTTAGTGACGTGATATCCGTCCAGTTGTGCTAATACTGTGCAACTATTTACTCTGAAATAATGCTACGGACTAGTGTGTCGATGGGCGGTGTTAGTCAAATAGATGAGAAAAAATGTAGAGTAGACTGGAAAAGTACTGGAGATCATGTTAAGGATCGCGTAAACAAATGCTGCGTAGTCATATGAATAAGTTTTAATATCATTTTTTCTTCAAATTTAAAGCCATAACCTTGAAAAGTGTTACTGATCATGTCCACTATAACTTTTAAATTTGTATCTGTTCTTATTAATATAGGCTTATCGTTATCATTTGCCGTGTACTCACTGTCTAAGGTTGGCTTAGTGCCATTTTTAGAGTCCTACCATAATTTGGCCTTACTAATTTTATTTACAAAATGTTTCCTCTTTCATTACTTTCCATGCTGCGATATATTTTTTAACATTCACCTGTTATATGTAGCGTGACGCTAAAATTTCGCATTAAAAATAATCGACTTTAGTTATCTAGTACATTGTCAGGGATTTTAAACTATGAGAATTCACTTAGATCTAAATTCAGACACGACTCAATACATTTGAGTAGCTTAGCAACATTCTAGATAACCAAAACCAATGAGTTTTATATTTATTTAAATTTGCGATATTAACAACCGATATTTTGGTGAATTCCTTCTGAGATTTGATTACCTTGCATGTTGCTAAGTCATTTGAATTCATTTTATCAAGAATAGCTGAACTGTAGTTTGTATGCATTTTAATTTCATTTATATCACTTGGCAATATGCTGGAGAACTAAAGCCTTCCTTCTGTTAACACTGCCTACTGCTGGGTATGTTTAATGGCAATTAAAAAAAAACAGAAGTATACTTCCAGGGAATTATGTAGAGATGTGCAGATTCTTGTTTTTGTTCTAAAGAAAAATATGCGTCGAACTTTCATTTAATGCACTGACAGATTATTGTAAGTTTGCGTCATTACTTCTACTTACCTATAGTGAATTGGGTATACTTGTCTATGATTTTTTCATTCAGTACCTTTTGTATTAATTATTTTATTAATTAATAGGCAAAAAAACATGTTATCTAAATATAGTTAAAATTTACGACTAATTATTGACCAAACTGGACTATTAAATTATTCTTGAAGCGTATATCTAGATCATCTTGCTCCAACGTTTTCACTGTATATCATCCTGTTCATAGTTTTATTCTAATCGGTACCGTATTTTCTGATATGCTTATCTCTATTCACTTTTTCATTCTGCTTGCTAAATTGATTACAGAAGGCCCTCTTTGGACCAAAGATATAATTCTTAAACCTTTATTCTTATATACCATTACCAAGGTTAGACTTGAGCATTGGATATGTTGTTTATTCCTATATTTATTATTTAATATTGCTGACCACCACTCCGTGTATTAGGCTGCCAATTGATATATAAACACTAGGCTTTTTAGGAAATCATTAGTTGATGGTAAATGGGTAAAATATTGCTGTGACCAAAAGTAGTCACTCAAAGATTAAATGGTCGATAGTATACTAATAAACACACATTATATAATTTAGTTTGGTGGGATTTGTTTGTTTATTTGAGCGTATAAAATTTGGCACAAATATGCTCCACACAATTAGGAATTATTGTGCTTATAAATATAAGTGATCATAATCGTACGTGGGTTTTGATGCTACCAGGTGATTTTCTTATGGAACCACTCCTCGAGTCTTTGATTTGAAGATTTAGTACACAAGACAGTGGGACATTGTCAAGGGGTAAAGTTCCATAGTAGCCGGTGGCTTGAATAAGCTCATACTCCATTCATTCCCTCAGGATGCTCGAGTCTATGTGCACAATTGGTTTGCAATCAGAGTTTAACAGCAACTTTCGTATCCATAAACCGGGTTTGAGCGCCGGGCGTTCGCCTTCATTTCCTCATTTTTATAAATGACACCCCATCTATGAGTAGGACTTCTTTGACAGAGGCTATAGTCGCGTGGCTAGATGATAACATTTCGAAAAAGTCGAACTTTCTCCACTCTCAGCCATACTGGGGCGTTTTTGAGGCAGTTTAACAAGATAATGACAACAGAATGTTAAAAACAAACTGAGTTAGGATAACGAAGAGGTTTAAAGTTTATATTTTTCTATGTGATCCCGTGGCTCAGTTATCAGGAGCATTTTAATTTTCACCAATAATTTGCGATTTAATCTACCTCTTACGTAAATCAGATTTAGAAGCTGGGTAGTATCTCTAGCTTCCATACAGTTTAAATGAAGATCGAGTATACAAACCTTTTACTTTTCTTTGTTATTTTGTATGCGATCAACTTTCCACTAGTTTTTCTAGCATTCATTATCCACTTTAAGTGGTATTCAATTAGTGTTTATTACTTAGTTAGTTTGGGACCTTATTCTCTTCAATATTTTCTGGAACTTTTGCATCTCTTTATTAGGCGTGTTGGTAAAGTTATCTCATTTCTATTCCAATGCAGAGAGCTCCACATCCACAATTCATTTTATGTAATTTACATTTAACACAGGATCACTTCTTGTAATGATTGAAAAATATTTTTCCCACTCTTGCTTATCTCACCCAAATTTATGGTTATTATCAATTATTGAAGCTGTAAAGGACAGTTTTCTTTATTAAAAGTAGCATAATCCGTAAAAACATCGCTTGATAGTGATATGAAATTCGATGTTCTTATTTATTTGCTTTCGACCACCTCAAATTTGTATCCGTGAACAAAGAAGCGACCAGCGAGTAGTGACCAACCCCATGTTCATCTAGCCCATGGTGCATGTCAAGTTCTATCGATCAAGTTGCAATCTGGCCACAGTTTAGGTGACTAGACATAGTGAGCACTATGTTGTCCTGTAGATGCTCTTTTGATATGATGTGACAAACCAATCAGACTATACAGATAGGTCAAACTGTATTAAGGAAGTCGGTTGAAGAGCGGTAAGACTATACACAGCAAAATTAATATGCAAGAGACGAAGTTAGAAATGGTCAACCCCAAAAATGCACACCTCACCTTACCTTCCAGATCTTCATTTCCACCGGTAAGGTCTTAACAATTACGGAGCTAACACATAAGAGGCTGATCGTCAGAATGTTGTGTGTGAAGTGCCATAAGCAATTGTTACTTGGTGACTGCGGTAACACTCTCGGATCTCCAAGATCGCTTCTAATCCAACTTTTTCGCACATCCCAAAAAGAAGAACTCATCTACAGTGTCGGCAACTGGTGAGTGATAATTGCTCTTTTGCGCCTAACAGCATTCGAGGTCACTGAGTTCATAATCAGCTTCCTTCTTCAGTTCCTAAGAACTCTACTTCTGCTATCAACCTTAAATTTCTATCTTTAATTTCCCGGTCGTATGCCACAAATATAAACAATTCTAGTTATCTCGCGTCTACTGAAACCACACAAACAGAATACTAGGGAATGTTGGTAAAGTCGGTCAATGAGATTGTGAACCTTCATCGACTGGATTGGTTGAGGCATGCATTACTTATACTCAACCACCGTCCAACTCGTCGCATGATGTTCGTTAGTGTAAGGGTAGGACGTTAAGCGCGATCAAACGGTGACACGATATCAATTCACGAAGTCTTTGATTGTTGGCCTAAGCTATGTCAGTATATGCAAACTACCCGGTTGGGGTCCACATAATAATCGCGATCAATGGATGGAGATACTGGGGAATACGGCTCAGGACCAGTCACAGTCGTGCAAGTGTATCCACTCTTTATCTTCCAAATCTTAGGTCCCGTTGTTCTTTCATGCACATCCTTGTTTCATTCCTTCTTGTTAGAATATATTCTGAAACTAATCTTGTTCATTTGTTTTCTTATTGCTACTGTGATGTGGCAAATTGAGCCAACTCACATATATATCGAATTAAACGATGCTTTTGACTGGTTCTCTGAAACTACACTTTAAACTGCATATTCGAGGTTCAGAATACGATGGATGGGCAGAGACAACTTAAACGTAGGCTGACAAAGAGTCTACGAAACAATCGTGAACAGTAATGAGCAACCAAAGAGGAAGATATGGAAAAGGCGGCGTCGACAGATAACACTAAACAAATTTCTGACTTGTGAAATAAACCGCAATTAAAATGTCAAGTGTGAGTAAGACAATTCTCGAAAAAGACGAAACTTTCGTCTTTTTCCATTTTTATTTAATTTCATTATAGACTTACTACTAGATCTCCTAATAGGAGTTTCACTGACCGACTTAGATTACGTTGATGACATAGTCCTACTCATCTTTCTACTCTTTCTTACTATGTGGGTGTGAAACGTAGCCATTAGGAGTATATGACACAGTTAGATTACCAGTATTTGATAATAAAGATCTCCACAGCACCACTCACGTTTGTTTTGACCACTGGATAAGCAATGATGAGGTTGGGCACAGTATTGGGTGGGGGGAAGAAGATGAATTAGTTGCTTTTGTTGTGCTTTTACATTGATTGGAGACTTAGTGACAGGGTTCAGAAGTAGTCACTGCGGCGCAAGTGCATTCACTTCTGGTGCTCTCTTTGATTCAAATCACTTCATGTCTTTCCTTTCACAAATTAAGTCCTGTAAATAATTTTCAACAAACTCTCCGTGTTTTTAGTACTTCAGCTAGTATGTAGTCTATTCTTTTAGTGTCTTTGGTCTACATAGTAATTATTTTGTGGTATGTATAAGACTGTACTCTTGCTAAATTAATTTGCTAACCATCCTTCTTTTTTAAAAAAGGTTTTGAACGCAAAACTTTTGTTTAATGACATTACTACCTTTAAAACATTCTGTTTTAGTGATACAACTTACTAGTCACAAGGTACTAATTATTATGGTAATAATAAATGTATTCATGTGTATTAATAACCTTGAAGTAGAAGAGATCGCTTGATTTTCCCTCACATTTGCTTTCAATAAAAGTCAGTGTGTTCAGTGCATGCGTGCTTGTGCGTTTCATGGTTTTTCGGTTTTGGTAACTACCATCGCTTATTATTTATATTCGTCGTCATGTGTAATACATTCGGTAAAACTGGGTATTTTATGAAAAATTGCCAAATGATAGAGAAGTCACATGAAGGTAGTTTTAGATGAATTTTTAGTGTTTCTTATATATGATCACGATAAAGTAACTGATTTTTGTTCCACTAAGTTCTGATGCTACATCAGAACAAGTATTCTTGATTTTATGGAATCGTGGGATCGATTTGTTATCTGCTTTTAAGTACATCGTAAGACTACCTAACTGTGCCTAACATACAGGTATAAGTAACGCATAATTAATTGAATGCCCTTCACAATCCATTGATATATGACATAAAATTTGTATTCCTTAAAATTGGTACAGAATGTAGACGACAGTATGTAAATTATGGTACGTTAATGGAATCAGTCGATAAAGATTCCCTGCTTGTGAGTCACTTATCGTGGACGTAAAATAAGACTCTAGCTGCACATTCATTTTTTCAAAATTGGACGCACGCTGCTACAATGTTATAGGATCTGTATGATGTTGGTATATACCTCTCACACCTTTGGTTTATGAACTCTTAACTTTACGCAATCACTTACTAGTTTTGTGGTTAAATATTTAGCTTTGTTATACAGATGTTACCCAGCCACAGTAAGAATGCAGCCTATGCGGTTTATTTTTCCACCCTCAGTAAACCAACTCAGCCATGTAATAATATTTTGTGTTCACTATTGTATCTTACCAATAATTCGGTCACTTAGATTTTTATTGTTTCCTTTCCTTTTACTATGCTGAAGACTAATAAATTAAAGCCTTTCAGTGGTATCTTTTTGGATATGCTCTTTCTATCTTTTACTCTGAATTTTTAATCACAGAATAAATAATATTTTCAATCAGTCATGTAAAATGTAGAACTCGGCACATACAGCATCTCTCTAAGTTGCTACATCCGATTGGTATAGATCAAAATGAAAACCAAATTAGTAGAAACAACAGGCGCAGGACACACTGATTTTTCACTGAAGCTGTTTGGAAAGTAATGGTAGGTTGAGAGCAGCTAAAGAACAGGTGAACTGCTCCTTAAAGTGTTCTAAGCATCAGTGTAAGCGTTTAGACTGTGAACAAATGAAAGTCCCGTCTTTTTCGAGAATTGTCTTACTCACACTTGACATTTTAATTGCGGTTTATTTCACAAGTCAGAAATTTGTTTAGTGTTATCTGTCGACGCCGCCTTTTCCATATCTTCCTCTTTGGTTGCTCATTACTGTTCACGATTGTTTCGTAGACTCTTTGTCAGCCTACGTTTAAGTTGTCTCTGCCCATCCATCGTATTCTGAACCTCGAATATGCAGTTTAAAGTGTAGTTTCAGAGAACCAGTCAAAAGCATCGTTTAATTCGATATATATGTGAGTTGGCTCAATTTGCCACATCACAGTAGCAATAAGAAAACAAATGAACAAGATTAGTTTCAGAATATATTCTAACAAGAAGGAATGAAACAAGGATGTGCATGAAAGAACAACGGGACCTAAGATTTGGAAGATAAAGAGTGGATACACTTGCACGACTGTGACTGGTCCTGAGCCGTATTCCCCAGTATCTCCATCCATTGATCGCGATTATTATGTGGACCCCAACCGGGTAGTTTGCATATACTGACATAGCTGAAGCCAACCGTCTATAAATTATTTTCTATGAACTTGGGACAGTTATTCGTGAACTAGAATCGTTGACATTGGTGGCGCATAAACTGGAAATCGAACAGGGATATTAAATGTTTGTAGAGGAAGTTGAAGATATATTCGGAAATTAAGAAAGAATTTGGTTATGATCACAATAATCGCGAATCCTGTTAAAGCTACATGTGCTGTTGTTTCTTCCCTGTTCCTCACTTTGCAGAAGGCTTCTTCTCTGTGTACTTGACCAGATAACAGCGTTAATGTTGGTTTTAATGTCCTAGAAGTTTGGTCGCAGTGCTCGAGGAACAAGTGCTTAAGACTGTTTACAGGGCATTTTTGTTAGTTATTTTTGTTGTGTTGGCTCTATGCGTGTTAAGACTTTGATAGTGAGGAAGAAAATCTTTGGAAAAAGGTATGGTGTTTATTTTTAGAACTGGCATTTTCTACCCTAATATCTCTTCAAGGAAGCAACATCTCTGTTAGCCTGATTGTCTGAGAGAAACAATTGACTACGGTTACAATTTGAAGTACAGCTTTGCTCTCAGACTATCCATAACAATTCAATATATTTCCTTCTGTAATTATATAAGAATACAGAGCTTATTAACTTTTTTAAACATGCTTACCTGCGAGTGTTCATTCAAACATATGAACTATTTTTTTATCGTGTGGTTCAGTTTATCAACCCGTATACTTTTCATGTTTACAGAACTTTACTTGCCTTTAAGGGCATTCTCCTTATATTATAGTATAGTGCACCAAACTTAATTGATCCCAGTTCCGTAGCCTTAATTTCTATAATGTCTATAGGATCTGCTGTATACACTGAAAAATGGAACTAAAGTCTACACACGTTAGTTATTGTGCCAAACCGTACTATTTTTTAATACCTGGTGTTACGATAGGGCTATCTAAACCGAAACGTCAAAGGTAAGATTCGTAACTGAAACCTATTAATTGTAAGCTGAGTGCTTTAATCACTAAGTCACTATTGTGATACTTTATGAACGTCACCACGTAAATAATGTGTTCTGCGTTAGAAAATCTTTATACAACGCAATATTCAGTAAAACTACTTTATATATTAATTTAAATAATTAAATTTTTGTGTTACGTGACTACGACTATTATGAATTGGTATCGTTTCA
The DNA here is from genome assembly GCA_034768735.1 of Schistosoma mekongi. NCBI lineage: Eukaryota > Metazoa > Platyhelminthes > Trematoda > Strigeidida > Schistosomatidae > Schistosoma > Schistosoma mekongi. Next base: position 38,494,732 of record CM068305.1, on the reverse strand, counting down.
TTTTGATATAGGTTGGTGATTGTGGGGCGGTAATTGGGAGTTATTCACCTTCGAGTGAGGTTGACGTTAAAACCTCATCTTCGAGCGATATCTTTACTCAAACTTCTGGGCATTATACTAAAGAGCATTGGGAAGCCAAGCTCTTAATTCCTCCTCATACAGCTGAAAATGAAGCAGATGTTCAAAGAGTTAAATCTAGTCATCCTCTCCATGAGGCTGAATTTGTAATTCGTGATGGTCGACTTCTGGGTATGTTATTATATTTATTTTTTATCTCCCATCATCCATGGTGTTATTTTATTGGATTTACCGGTTTTCTTCGTAGTCTATTTACTGAGGGAGATTTTCTGCCCATCATCGCTATAGTTGATTATTAAAATAGTGATGAATTGCTATTACATAATTACAGTTGTCGTAAAAGCCATCTTCAAAGTGTTTTTAATAATGTGCAAAGTTGTTTTAATGAAAAAAAGATGCATTTTTTGATATTTTTCAAAAATTGTTGCTTTTATATATACATCGAACCATTGTGATTCATGTAGTATGATGTACAGTTCATAATTAATTATGCACTTAAACAGCAAATTATTTCTACCAAATGGTTTAATTAGGTCAAAGTCTTATTTATTTTGATACTAAATATCACTCTTGTGACTCTGATTCCAGTCTGACACTAACATTTAACTGCAAACAATTTAAAAATGTATTGTAAAAATGTTAGTCAGTCATGAAAATCGTAGAACTCGACTTATAAGGGCATAGGTCTAAGTTGGCATACCATATTTACGAGATTAGCACTACAGTATAATTCAGCAGGAATGAATGAAGTAAACGTATGCACGAAAAAATAGTGAAGCTTAAGATCTAGAGAAACATAAATTATGAATACATTTGTGCCACAGTGAGCGATTTCGAGCCATGCCACTCAGTGTCTCTAGCCACTGATCACGATTATCATGTGAACCCCAACCAAGTAGTCTACACATACCAACATGGCTTAGGCCAACAGTATAAGACTTCATAGACTACACTCTTGTTTTGGTTAGACCCCTCTGTCTTTCTTCTATTCTACTAATACTCCAGCCAACATTGTGCGGCAAGACAGATGGCGGTTGGATATATGCTACACATCCCAATCACCTGAGTCGATGATAGTTAACGATCTCTTCGACTGACTTGCAATGCTTATTTGTTACTCTATATCTAACATCAATATTGCTTATTCGGTCATTCCATGATATACGGGCAATGATTTCTATGATCAAAGACCTGGAGCCTACCTATATATGTTTTCATTTCGCTTCCGTAGGTTAAACAGAGCGAAGCGTTGTTCAGCACATTCGGCTTTTCGTTAAGAGGCAGATGTCTCGCTTGCTCCACGAGTGACACAGGTTGGCAAGAACCAGGGCGACCTTATCAAATACCAACACATTAAGTCTGATAAGACTTTTGAGATAAGTTGTAAATGCGCTTACTTTAGTCAACTCGGAAACAAATATTTCCACAATAATGATATATATTATTTTATATTTTATGTATATACCCTGATTTAAATGCTTTATTTGTAATGGATTACAAGTTACTGAGTGTGACCATTTTTTGTAAATATGTTTATTTTCCAATCAACCGTTTTCAGTGAATTTCTATATACATAAGGTATTTTTTCATTCACGAGACTAGATTGCTGGAGATGTTTTTCTAATGAAACCGCGTCATTCCAGTTCGATGGCTCTATTTATTTCAGACTGTATTGCGTGTTTGCTTCATGGTGATTATACAGGATGCATTTACTGCGGTGAACTACTAAATTAAACTAAAATATTAATAATGTGTTCTTAATTTTTGTATTGTTGAATTCACAATAAATTCGAAAATCTTGTAACAACGTAACATACTACTTACAGTAGTATAAATTCGTTTACATACAAAGTCATGTAGATTCTTCACGAAATCTCATTTTGATTTTTAGGTGAATTAATGCCTTTACGCGCATTCGGTGATATTCGCTTCAAATGGTCAACGGATGACTTAAAGAATATTGCACGTTTATTAGATCTACCTCCTAATTATCCCATTTCTCCGCGTTTTTATGATAGTCCACCATATTTAGTTGCTACACCTCAAGTGTTATGGAAACCTCTTGCTACTCTTTGTGATCACTTCTTGATCTTGGGGACAGACGGTCTATGGGATGTAATTTCACCCACGGATGCTGTGCATGTTGTTGCTCAACATTGGTATGATTATAAAGGTGTAAGTTTTTGTCATATTTTGTGTGAGTTATACGCAACTATCATTTTGTTAATGCCCAGATCATTTAATACTAGTTACTTGAATTTGGGAGGAAAAGCAAGAATGATCCCACTGCAGATGCTGAACGTTCATGCTGTTTGTGGATTTAAAACCTTTGTTATGGTACAGTAACTTAGTAATTAAAGAGATAAACGTTCGACCACGTCTTTAAGTTCGAACCCTGTGACATTTCTATCTGGAAAACCTAATAATGTCACTAGTCATTTGTGAACTACATTGGATTTGAAACTGTCCTCATTGTGCGATTGAAAGAGGTAATGGTAAGTTGTTCAAACCACTGTAGTGCTACTGTGATGTAAAATGGCTCAAAAATTAAAGGAACTATGTGTTTGTAATCGTGACATTAAAACCTATGATTGTTTTATGAATGACGTTACAGTACACCATGGCATTCACTTCATTTAGTATTCTAATTTCTTTGTTGCTCTACAACGGAAAGTATTATGTTGTTAACTCTCTGCTAATCTTTTTGCATCATGTATTTTTATATAGAATTTATTTTATTGAATGTTTCAGGATCCGTCTTATTGTGGTCCAGGAGATACTGCGGCTAGCCGTTTGATTCGAACTGCACTTGGGGGTACAGAAATGAATTCTGAGAAAATAGCCTTACACTTTTCAATCCCAGCATCTGTAGCTAGGTATTATCGGGATGATATTACTGTTATAGTTGTTTACTTGCCTACTGCTTTCTGCGATTCTATGTAATTATTAATTATTTCTTGTGTGTAATTCAGATTTTCTCTTTTTATTCCCTTTTCTTAATTTCTATTTGCCTATACACTTGTCCAATTTTTAAAATATCTTAGCTCTTGTTATTACATGAAAATAAGCGAAGTATTTCACAAATGCTATAAATAATGAGTAGTTATTAGTTTTCCTTGTCTTTATTTGACAATGTGATAAATGCTTTCATAGTCTCTCTATTACTTAACCTTATTATATCATATTTTTACATGATGGCTTTTTGTATTAGTTAGCAAAGGTCAAGTAACCTACCACTTTTAACTCAATGTACATTAAAATTGCATTTAAGTTCATTTACATAATCGTATTGTATGATAAATTATTTTACTAAAATTCTTACAATTCTTTTACTTTTAGTCACGTTCTTATCGTATATTTCTGTTTGCCAATGCTAGCCAAAGTATTCTTTCAGAATTATTTTGTGCATATATATGTCATTATGAATATTCTTGCTTATAACTACTCTTATTCTCGGTTATTTTACATTTCAATATTTAGTTATCTTAGTTTCGCTTTCAGATTTCAGAACTGATTTTTGATGGTCAGAGTACAAAACCATCGTCTGTTTGTCATGAGTTCACAAAGGAATGAAAAATGGCACAACAAAGTCAGGAATTATTGTCGCGAAGAAATTACTGTGATCATCTTACCAAATACTATTCTGTAATGTTCAACCAAGTTTAATTAGTTCAACTGTTTTTATTTCGGAAAACTGTGAATACAAATAAACTGTGACTTTACTTTTAGTTGTCGTTACAATTTTTATCATCAAAATTAGTGTTTCGTCAAATGTGTTTTAGCTTGTGCATGCTTGATTAAATTATTCTGTTGTTTCTCAGTGTATCCTACCACTTTGTTTTAAGTTTGCTATTCCTCACTTTCTTTATTTAGAATTCAATTCTTTCTGATAATTTTTAACAAGCTCATTTATTCCTACTGAGTAGTTTTGTTATATTTACTTAATAATGAAATATAAATTGTAACTGTTTGTGAATATATATTATTTGTACATAAAGATCGCATCGTTATTTTGAATTCAATATAATGCACTCGTTTCATGAATATTCTTGGCAATTTTACTTGATATCATTCCTTGTCCGTTGAGTTTTGTCACATTCAAGTAGTCTACTTATAAGTTTTAGCATTTATGAGCACAAGGGATCATAGGTGAGTCATGGTAGATAGTTGAAGCAATGACGATTGACAGGGAGCTATGGACTTGGTATTTGTAATGGGTGACACTCGTCAGCAACGCATGTTTGCGTTTTTATGGGGATTAGTACTCAATGGATCCCAGCCACTTAGTGCTATAGTCAGACAGTACAACTAAGCTTCTACCATGAACGATGTTTTGTAGGACTGCGATTGCTTATTGTGTGTCAACCAGTATCATGATTGTCTGGTTCTTAGTGGTGATCGAATTCTATCAACCAATCATTTACAGTTGAATTCTTGATATACGTTACGTCATTTATCAGATATGAATATCTCCTGTTTACGTGCTAAATTAATTAGAAATTCGACTCCGTTATAAATCAACCTGATGGACACAGTGTGCTATATGTATTCATTTCAGTTTTTTCTAGATAAATTATCGATACCAATGTCACAAAGTGAATGGTATCACAACATACTGCTTTACAAATGCTTTTTTGTTGACCATATATGATTATATTACAAACAATAACGGTATTGGCGTCCCGTAATGTTACCTAATGAGCTTCTATAAGTTACCTTCAATATACAGTTCGTATTTAGTGGTGAATTCTATGGAAAAGACTGATTATATAACGACAGGTTCACCACCCCACCGTTCCCTAGCTTTTTTCTTAGTGGTGAATCTAGAAATTTGTGTGGATTGACGCGCAACTTTTTATAAAATCGTTGTGACACCAAGCTTCAAATTGTTTTTCCAACCATCCGTTTATTCGTGTGTCAAGACCGAGCACCTGCCTTGTCATGCGTCAAGTTTATTCACACTAGCCTCTCAGTGCTGACACTTCCGAAATGCATATATGAATATTATCTTGTCTAGCTGTCAACAATGCGTAGCTTATTGGTAGGTTAATTTGACCCATCAGCATCATCTTTCAGATTCATCAATGTTATGAAACATACAAGTAGGAGGGGAGGGGGCGGTACACTAATTAAAAACTTATACACTCTGGTTGCCTTATCAATCTACCGGTTCATGCGCAGGCTCTTTGTATTGGGAACTGCTTAATCTCTCATGCTACTTTAAACCTAAACCCTATCGTGTTCTCAACGAGTAATAAAAAATTTATACTATTCCTCATTTTTCTCATTATTATTCTTTCATTAAATCTTACTGTGATATTACCTGTACTTGATAATTTCTCTCTTAAATTAACTCTTTATATGACGAGCTCCAAATATGAACTAACTGGTGAAGGTAGTTCGAATTTAACTTGCACGAATATTTTCAGATCTTAAAAGTCAAAGTAGAATTGTGATATATCTTTGAAGTCATTTACTTTCTTTCAGAAGGATTATATAAAATTAATCCCACAATAAATACACTTTCCTAAGTAGTTATATATAAAAGCGAGAAAATCTATCTACCTAATTAGCGCTCTATAAACAATCTATTGACAATCATCAGAGAAGTTTCTACTGAGGATTATGTTAAATGTTCAGAGAAAATTAAATTCCATTAGGTCACGTTACCAGTTGTATATTCAGTTAAGACAAAGTTTTGAAAAATATATCAACTCAATAACGATCGTGGCCTTTGTGTGAAGAGTTTTTTTTTAATAATATAGTAACAACATTGTATTTTGCATGACAAGCGATAGTATATAAACGTATAGACCAATTTGTTTGACGTACAGTTTAACAAATGTTTTGGTATAATTGTGGAATTATGACTACAGATGTAAGTATCAGTCACTTATCATTCGTGAATAGTAACATTTCTTTTCGATAAGGCAGAATATATAAGAATCATTCACAAATCGATCTAATTTATGTGTATTTTCGTACATGACTACAGTATGTGATTCGACTATCAGTTGACAAGAAAATTAATCATAGTTCTTACTGAATTTCAGTATGATGATGTTTAATGAAAATTTAAACACAAGTAGTTAATTGGAATAGCACAAATAAACGAATAATATTGTTTTAAGTTATCTATTTATCAGGATTTATTCTAACAAACAGTAGTATTTATATTTAAATATGGTAGATATTAAAGCAATCAAGATAATTTGTGAGTCTATGATAGCAATAAAATAGATGGATTAGGCAACCAATCATAATAAGTGAAAGGTTCAGATGTTAGTAAAACGATAGGTGTACTAACAGTGATGAGGCTAATGATAATATGAATAAATATTTGTTAACGTAGAACGATAGGAATATTGCTAACTTGAATAAACATTTCAACACAAGAACTAGGTCAAAACATGAGAAATTAATCTTGTTAAAATCATATTAATAATAATAACGTTAAAACTAGGAAGTGTGTAAATAAACTGGTCAGATACATAAATAACGCAAACGAGATATGAAAGGGTGAAGTAAGCATAAACTAATAATGTGGTTAGGTAGTTAATGAAAGATTGATTATTTTCTAGAAAATGACATGATTTATCTTTTTTTTGCACCCCAGTTTGGGCTCCTCAGCAGTGCAAACCAACTAAACAACGTAGAATTAAGCCTAAGAACTTCAGGTTTTTTCAGAAACAGTCACTTTATGACTATTCAATATGAGTTCATATATATATCATATAATATATATGGTAAACATTTACTATGAACTTTATTTTTATGTAGGATTTGTTTGGTGGTTATTGCTTTCAATTTAGTTTATATTATTATCTTTATATTAAATATGATGTAGTATAGGTTTTATAAAGTGATTAATTACTAAGTCGTTGTACCATAGCACGTACTTCTTGAATGCGTATGCTTTTCCTCATGTCGTTATACGTACGTTTAGTATATACATAATAAACCAGTAACAAAGTACAAGTCCCTCAACTACGTTCTAAGTCACAATTTTAATTGTGGCCCGGTATTACTATCCATATACCCACGTAGAATTATATAAAGTATAATTCAAACATACCACCAAATAACTGAAAGCCGAGTGTTCTGAACAATGTATCACAGTTATGTATATATATATATATATATATATATATATATATATATATATATATACATGAGTGCATGTTTTGATAATACTATTGACTAAATTATAGATCAACATTCTGAAAATAGCTAATAGTAAAGTAATGATTACAATTAACTCCTATTACCGGAAGAACTCATTAGCCTTAATTTGACGTTTTTAAGGGATGTCATTTTAATTTTATGCTACCATGGTATTCGCCCTCCATATCGATCAGTAAGCTAAATTGATGTGTCTTGTTAATGATTACACTACTTATAAAAGTAAACATCTAGCAAATATAATGCACTGTATCAAATATTTATGTTAAAAATGTAGCCAATAATGTGGGTAGTAAACAAACCTAGGTCTTTCTGTATTTTACCAAACCGGAATTTACTAACTAGGTAATTTCGTCCAGTGTTCAGTAATGGTCACTAGTATATGTTATGGATGAAATCCCAATAAGATTGTAAATTGCACCACAAAGCAGTCGAAGAATACAGGAAAGTTGTTTTATTTTATTCTGGGACATATTAGAAATGTCATTCAACCAATAGACCTTATAAATGAGATTAGAAGTGATATGACATGCATTATGTCATTTAAAATACTACGCTTAGTTTCAAACTCTGAGCAACACACTATGCATTTATTGAGAGGAATTATTGAATATTAAATAAGAATGTAAATAGGATAGAAATTGTCAGCTTTTATCAATTAGCCTGAATAGCAGTTTATAGAAATAATTGTTAGAATGATCAGATTTGAATATTTAAAGTAAACTTTAAAATAAAAGCATAGTTAATTAATGACTCCTGGTTACATTGCGATTGTAGTAGACGTTGCATTAGAAACTATTCTAGGTATATTAACAACGAATTTTATTCATATATATATATATCTGACAGCTTGCATGAGTGGAAGATTTCCATAGCCTTATGTTATATATAAATATATGATCATGTGTTCTCCGATGTTTACATTTCAGACATAATGTATGGCATAATATCATTGTGGTACAAGAGAAATTTGACACAAACGATCATAGAGTAAAAGCTATATACTCAATTGATGCAATTGAGGAAGAACCGAATATCCTGGTAAGTTCATATATCTATGTATACAAATGCGCATATAAATTTCCTCTTAAAGTAAAAAGACGACGTCTAAACTGTAAATAAGATATAGCTTTTCAAATGTAACGCAGTTAATAAAACATTGATACAGAGTTACACCAAAAAGTTCGTGAAATATTTAACTAATTGAAGCTACAACTAATATTTTTCATGCGACACGATGACTAAACTAAAATTAAAAGGTGAATTACGTAAACTGACCATCTAATGTAGTACTTATTGATTCGAACACTCATGAAGAGCGAGTAACATTGACTGATTTTCAAGGAATTTACGTTTCTGTGCTCGTAATCACTTGCAAATGTGGTCAAACAGAGATGCAGTTACGACCGTAAACAGCTGTATACTTCGCCATTTATTAATTCAAATAGGTCATAATGCCACCATAAATCAATCATTTTCAGTAATTTCTAGGTCTAGTAAATCCGTCAAATGACAGAAATGATTACTATTCGGATTGGAAAGCTGAAGTTGCTTGTAGCAATAAAATATGTCGAATCTCTTTCTTTAACAAGGATAGCTGAAAGGAAGTGGCTTTTTAATTAAGATATTCTAACCTGATGAATGTTCATGCAGACTTTTCTTTTGTTGTTTTCACAACATAAATGGATCTAATTAATCCACATCATAAATATGTTACTTAATTCTGAAAACTACTTGTTCAATTTATTTGAAATTGTCTAACCTTAACGAAAATGTTTAATAATTTTGTATTCACATAAAACATAATTATCACTCACTCCACCACACTGTTACCTAGTGTATGTCATTTCGCATATAGCGTGGTCTTAGACCAGATACTATTTACTTCATGGTTTCAACAAATTTATTGAATTATTTAGGGTAAATTATTGAATCATGCTAGTCTTTTGGACACAAATTTATTTTATCTCACTAATTAATATTAAACTCGCATTTCATAATAGTATAGTAAATTATATGGGAAGAATATTTCAGAATTGAAGAAAATACTATCGCATGTCAGACTATGGGTTTTACAGAAAGTCGGCTGAAATTTAGCTGAGACCGAAGTGATTGATTAAGTCTAAATCGCTGTAATGGTATAATTTCCTTTCAGATGTTTGATATATCTTGTTAATATGCACCAACTAAATTGAGCCAACGATGGCCCGATGATAATATTTTGACATTTTTAGTTCTTTAGAATAATCGCTTGTTTGTAAATTGATCAAAATGATTAATCTACCAATAGGTGCAAGATAGTCGAGTATTAGATAACTGATTAAAATAGTTTATTTAATTGTGATTAAAGTCATCCTTCCACTTATCTAACCTTATTTGAATATAAAGGATTCATTAACACGCTGACAGGAAATATCTGTGAGGTCTTATAATATACATCAAGAAGTGTAATAGTAATTTTGGAAATGACTATACGAGTAGGTGTTGTGGATACCAGGACAGAATACCAAAAGTATATTAGTATTGTAAACATTTCTGAAAGTTTTCATACTGATAAAGTGCATATAATATGTTTAGGATTTGAATTCTACGATTTTTATTGGTCATAAACATAAACAAAAAATGAACAGTGACCTTTAGTCTGTCAGTCGAAAATGAAAAAGTGGTAGTGCCGTAAACTTATTTCATTTTAAGATGAATCTATATGTGATCTTATTTTAAATAATTTTAGAGTAGAGAAAGAGAGTTAAATGTATACTACCCTTAAATTTGCCATCTATATCGAAATAGTTAATCGGTGGCTTTGTGCCAACATTATCAACTGAAAGTAATTCATTAAAATGATACATTTCTTAAAATATATTCCCTTTTTGTAGCCTATTTCAAATGCTTACATATACAGAGATGACAATGCCAATACTGTAAGTTTTATCTAATAGACATAAAAACCGCTTGTCCCTCAAACCAGTTTTAGACATGACTAATGCTATCTATCACTCTATAGAACAATGATTAGTGAAAATCATTGAACCATTATATTACAGAAGTAGCCAGGCGCAGCGTTCTGGATTTGTTTGTGTTTGTCAACAAAATAAAAGGTCTATTACTATGTGTTCGCCCTGAGACCTTAAGGATTTGGGTTCGATTTTATGTCAGAGTTAGTAGGTTATACATGCAACGAACTCACAGAGGCAGACTCAGAAACTGAAATTCCGGTCTCTTTTCTGAAAGCGATGACTCTCAAATGCATGACAAAAGTAGATTTTCTGTATAATAACGATTTCTATAGACAAGCAGATGGTGTTGAAACGAAATAAGAATTGGGCTTACTTTTCGCTGATTTCTATATGTCAGAAATAGAGAATAGTCCACTTGAAAACGAAAATAATAATTTATCATTCTATTCGTTCTACGTGGGTGACACTTTTATAATCTTTACAAATGGAGTGAACAAGGATAGTATTATTGACAGTTTTAACAGCGTTTTCCAAACAGTTACATGTACCTGAGAAGAAAAATCGGGTTTTCTTTGAATTATACTTCCTAGATGATAATGCCAACGAATTGGAAAAGTTACAAAGACGTTTACGAGAGTCATGCTACACACCATTTTTTATAGCTATCTCATCATAAGAACAGGAAATTAAGACACTCAATCAATTTGCCTCATACATATGTATCTACCAATCCAACAGCCCTTGTGGAGCCAATTAGTATCTGATGCACAATTTCATGAGTTCATCTAAGATTTCTGTACACTATCTGGAATGGTAAAGTAATGGATAACTATTATTAGTAAGAACTTATACACTTAGATAATAAATTTATATGAAACACCAAACAGATGTAAAAAATGGCCGTAAAACCATTTACCGATTTTTACCAAATTTGTCTTGTACCTACGTATTCTTCTTTTGCAAATGGTGGAAACCGTTGATATGAATTTTTTCTAACGGGTCTTGTGTGCGAAACATTTGTACAACCTAGTTACCAGCTGTACTCGAGTGAGATACAAATCAATCATCACATTCATTCCTTTCATTATTATTATTATCATTATCACTAATGTTACCAGTAATGTTACAATTTTGATTTCCTTTTCATAACTTCTAAATCTATGTTGGGTTTTAAGTTTACATAAAGAAAACACTAGCTGGAATCTGACGTAATAGTCTTAATCATTAGAGCTCTTTTCAAAACTTTACCAATTTTTTTAAAATAGATATTATGCAATCTACCATTTACCAACCAATTTGCTTATTAATCCACACTTTCAAACACTATAATAACCTCATTCACCCTCAAGTTTTAGTTGCTCTGTAAATAATTCGTAATCGCTTCTACAAACATTTTGAATTGACATCTTATATTGTTGAGACGCCATCTGAGGAATCCGCTGCTTAAAAAATTCATAAGCAGACTATTACCACTTCGTTGCTTTTTATTAACTTAACCTTGATTTCCCGCCTTCTGTTTTTTACCATATGGATTATTCAATGATGTACAGATATTCTCTATGTATGTCAAAATATGCAAGCTTAGTTCATTTTCTTCTTATTTTCATAGTAGATGATCTGATAATAAAAAAGATTTATTATTCGTTAGCCTCCTAGTATTATTCATATTCATGTTTAATGATCTTCAAAATGAGAGATATTAATTATCATTAGTTTTTATCATTGAAATATCAGCTCACATAATCTCAGTTGTGCTAGACAATGGATATAATGTATGTACTCTGTTGTACTTGTGCGTTGATCTTTTAATCTGTTAATGATTTTTATTTGTTTTGACAGTAACTAAACATCTTGAATACAGTTCTCACTGTTCATGTAAATTGTTGTTATATTTCATACAGCTTTTTCCCTTGATGAATTTTTGTAGGGCAGGATCAATGAACAATGTAGGACAAAGTGATTTCGCGTGCTTTTATTCTGCCATGTATACACACAATCTTGTAAAAAAGTAAAATATTATTTTACAGGTGTTATGTTGCATGCAACATGTATACAACAGTCATCGGGCTCGAATAATGAATAATCCTCATAATGACAATTCCACATTTATAGACGAAATAAATAAGTTAAGGAAAGAACTTATGAAATGATGTGATGTAAAGAATATGTACTAACTGTTACGTAGACAGTAGACGAAGTGACAAAGTCGATATTACTTTTTGCAGAAATTACCAACCAGTATAATTATGATGACGATAATAGTGTAAAGCTCTGAAAAAAGTCGATAGGATGTCAAATGTATTAGTGAGTAATGTACGGGAGATAATAAGGCCAATAAAATAACATTGAAGGTTCTATTATGAATACACAAAATTAGTAGTGAAAGATGTAATAATGTTAACGACTATGATAGGCAGAATGGACGAACCGAAATAGAAAAGAACTATGAACAGTTGATTAAAGACGGAAAACCCGGATAAGGAAAATGAGGAAAAAGAAGAACAAAAAGAAAGGATAACGAGATATTACTCACCATAGTGTTCTTGATCGATAAAATAATAAGTGTGTATTTGGTACGCTACCGTTTTTATTTAATATAAACATGATTGTAAAGTATACGACATTATGTGATAAGCATGTTCTCATAACACCAATCACTGCAACCTACAATGCAACTTTTGGCATGCAACGTATAGTTTAGTAGGTAAAATAAGTGAATGGTTATGTTGACACTAGATTATTTCGGCTTTGTTTGAACTGCATAAAATCATCAACTCATATTACATATATAAATGCTAGTGTATCAGTAGCTTGACTAACTGGCTTAACTTGAGCTTCATAAATCTTCCAAGTTTTAAAGTAAATTCATGTATCTTCCGTTGTATTATAACGAATCGTTAATAAAATTATTTTCTGTGGCAAATCAATGTCTTAAGGTGTATACTTATCTTTCACGCATGTTTAAACCAAATACCTAATTACTAATTCGTTAAACATAACTGTGAGATACTAATTATCAAGGGTATATTTACACGAATATTTTCCATGTGACTGTCATACTTTATAAGTAAAACACATCGTGAAGACAATGAATGGTAGAACGAGACAAATAATTTATGAATATGAAGGGGGTGTGTGGAAATAGTAATACATTAGATTGCGGAGACTAGACACTAGGAAATCGTGTTAATTTATTACTTCCAGATTCAAATCTTTGATGTCAGCTAATACAATTATTTCTTGGCTATGTAATTCCGATCATAAATGGCGTAAAACAGTTATACATTTGGATATGAATTTTCGGTAGCTAAGAATGCCCTGTACAGTAAAGTCTTCTTTTTGTTTACATGAATTTTCGTTTATAGTAGAAATGTGCTCCTTTATTGTTTTTGCTTCATTACATTTTTTAAACTTTTATTTGTCCACTTGTTTTCTTACGTTACTGCATTTCTTTAATACATCTGCTGCATTCATTAACGAACAATAGTTTTTACATAGTTGATTTCTCTGATTTACAATAATCTAATAGCAAATATTGAATTATGTATGATGAAATATTCTTCAAATGCTAATACACATGGTATGTGAATATTTTTTTGTAAAGTGTCCTATAAACAACTAATGAAATAGATGCGTTAATGTTTGTATGTTTGGAAATATCCCACATTAATTAAAATTAAAATGATAACACTTTTTCAATTGTCCCACTGCTCATTATTTTATTCATAGTGAAAAGAAGCTGACATCTCGAAGTCTTCAAAATAAACATTATACAAAACTCATCGAATCCACTACACTGTACTGAAGCCATTATCATTCCAACTTTGATATAATGCTTACTTCTTCAATAAAAATACCCTGGTGACTTTATTAAGAGCGTTTAATTGAGTATCTTCTTGATTCAAATTTTTGGTTATTAATTTGTTCCATCCATTTTGAGTATTACTCATTTTACAGTTGTTGTAACGCAACTCTGACAGCAATTTTCACTGCCTAAGAGTTTTTTCTATGCATTTTCGAATTTCCTCCGAGTTTTCACACTTTAATTAACATGAACTTTGTGCAATATTGTCTTTCTTCTGAGTCTGCATTAACGTGTTATGAAAAAAATTACCGTGTTTTTCTGGATTAATTTCTATTTATTCTAAGTTGTAAATTAACTGAAAAGTAACCGAAAAATAAATGAATTCATCATTCTCTACTATGTTTGTTGTCTTGTCTGTATTCAAATTAATCAATAGGAAAATCTATATGAAATTAATACAGTTGGTCTGCTCAGAAAGTACTTAAAGGGTGATACGTATTTCAGGGAGAACATGACCAGTTTTGTAAAATTTAAACAGCATACATACTAATCTAACTAACCTTGAAAACAGAATACATGTCACTATTCAAAAGTTTCTCCACTTACAAGCCAATTCACTGGGTAGTTATTCGATTTCATTTCATACTGCTATCATAAATGACCACCTATTCGATCCATTGAAATCCATTTTATTTCTTCATTAAGAAATACACTAGTTTTGTGACTGACCTTTAACGATGAATATTATGGAACCCAAAATCATTTGTATCTACCGAAAAACACACATTTCCGGGATGATCTGCTTCAATGCAATAAAACCAGATACAGCTCAAAATATCACTAACCAATACGTTATCGCTTATGTGTTATGGATCAGGCTACACTTGATCGAAACTATAAGGTCAAGATTTTGTTTTACACACGTCACGTGACAAAACTATGCTTCCAATAACTGAATATTGTTGCGTCTTACCTACGGAAATTACTATACATTTTTTAGGGAGAATTATTTATTGTTGTGGTTGAGTTTCCGATTAGAACAACTTACTAAGTGCTCACAAGAAGTGTTCACATGTGTTGGTGTACTGAATCTAAATAACTGCTTAAATTAGAGACAGTAGAAGGAAATTTAATAAAATGTTGCTCAGAAATATCGCCACTAAACTGTTCCTTAGGTTTTCACAATGTAGGCGTGACATATCTTGTTAGGCAAATTAAAACACTGAAAGCGTCTGGCTTTTACTTCCGTCAATTATACGACCAATATTTGATATCTACGTTGGGACACGGTCACAGGAAGACGTGAAAGTCTTCTAATCAACGACACTGGTATGAATTTTTGAGACTGTTTTAAATAAACCGAAATGGCTGTTCTTGCTCCCTCAAATTCCATTTCTCATGATAAAAATTGCATGAAATATTCATTTGGATGTTTCATGAGTTTATTCATTTATGCACAATAACTACTAAATCTACATTAATCCATGTAGTGTCTATAAACCAAATTATAGAAAGGTCGGTCTCATTTGCTAAAGTCACAATCATATTTATCTGGAAAAAAATAGTTGTCAAAAAAGTTAGTTTTACTCACAGAATATATAGAGAGCACCACTTTGTATGAAGAAAAGCAAATTTAACTGAATCATGATTTTGTGTATACATACAAAAATGAATTGTCCTTGTATTGTTTGAGTCACTGATAAAAGATTGTCCATCTGTGACATTGATTTATTCAGGATGATATCTACTGAGGTGCAAAAGTAACTGTTAATCACTCAAACATTATCATCGGTGTAGTTTAGACTTCTACTATCACTAATAGCTGGTTACAGTTTGCTCTTTTATTTGAAGGTTTAGTAATGAATGATGAAGAAACAATACGCTGAACAAATGTTTCAAATATGAAGTAAGCCAAAATATTAGAAGTCTATTAACAAATATCCCACAGCTGAAGAAAATTCGTATGATAAACAAAGGCGATGCATTAAAATATCAATGAGTGACAATTAAGTCACCTATAATTATTGTATTTCACAAAAATTTCAATGAATGAAATTCAGTTATTTAAGTAGTAAAGAATGTTGTTAAATTTTCAATGTTGCTATTTCTGAAGAAGCTTAAAATTATTTTTGATAAATTCAGGTTAAAATTCCTGTTCACAAATTCAGGCGTTTAAATACTTTTCTATGGCTGTTCTTATAGTAAAATTTTTGCTTCAAGTAACTTTCATATGTGCATTTGGTGTGAGCAGTAGCAAGATTAAGAACGAATGTAGTTTGTTGGATTATTTTAGAGTAAAATACCAGTGAATATTTACAATGAGCATACATCAAATAAGCACTTACATGAAGAATGTGGTAATTTGTGTCGTATAAAGGTGTTCACACGTATATGAGGTTGTCGGTTACATTTATAACTATATAATTCAATCTACCAACAGGCAGTATAAGCATATTTTAAGTCTGATTTCCTTGGGAATATGTGCTAAAAATTGACTATAGGATAATAGTATTACAATTATGAGTAAAGATCTATCAATTTTATCAGTAGGTAGTCATTATTTAGGCAGTGTACTGAAAAATATGCAGAACAGTTCATCATATAATATCTCAATTCTTGTTTTTAATGTCTTCGTAGCAGGGACTATTTATTAAATTTAGTCGGCAGTATCATAACTGACTCTACTAAACCACTTAACCATATAGTGGGATAAGTAACATTAAAAGTATGTAAGCAGTCTCATTTTAACAGAAAGGGTATGCAACATTCATTTGAATGACGAATAAAAACTTACCACATGGAAACAACATATGGAATAAAATCAGTTGGTACAGATGTTAAAATGAACTTATTGTTTTTAACCTGTATTCAACAACAAATTGATGTCATAATTTGATATGAAGAGATAAACATTTGAATCGTGTAAATGTTTACCGGATTCTGATGTTTTATTTAGCAAAACTGACAAACATTGTGATCATTAAATCAATTAGCGATACAGAGATGTTGTCAGTTTACTTCGAATGGTAACTCTACCTTAAAATGTAAATTTTCTAATTTTGGTCTCTGTTTAGAAATTAATTTCAGAAAGATTCCCTATGGAAATTATTAAACAAAGTGTCGATAGTTTACATTCAGCTATAGATCTCTTTTAAAATAACTCTGTCCACTTAAGTTTAGGGATTTTAATATTCACTTTTTGAATTTAAAGTGGATTTATTAGTGTTATAAAGAGTTGTTGTGGTCTGAAAACAATCGTCATTTTTGAAGAGAGAGTGATAAGCAAATAATTAAAACTGAATACCTAAGAGTACTGTTTCGAACTAGCTGTTCTGAGTTTAAACCATGACGTTCAAATCACCAATACAGCTGCCCACAGGAAAGCTACTGGTACAAACCTACATAATTTCGAAGTTTAATTAATATACTAAATATTCGGTGGGTGAATATATTTTTCCGACATTTACAAATAACTTCTGAATTCCTGCGTTACCTTAAAAGTTATAAAGCTATGATATCAGTTATTTTGGTGAATTGGCTCATCCAATTATCGGATTGAGAAATAAATTACTACCTGAACATTTTCAATTACAATATCATTTTAGCTGTATGTATACGTCACATATCAATGTTGGTTGAGTACCATTGAAGATCAAAAAGCACTGGACAACCGTTTTATTCTAGCGTGAAACGTTTCACAGTTACACACCTTCTATTCCACCTAATCAAGAGTCCCATTCTAGGATGAGATAGTTGTTCAGTGCTTCTTGATTTTCAATGGTACTCAACCAACATTGATCTGTGACGAATAAATTAACTAAACATAGTGTCATTCTATCTCCACGAAACCAACTTAATACAATTTCATTTATTTATTGAAAATTTCGTTTCAGAATTATTGTAACTTAGACATTTTAATCTTACTTGATAATATAATGTTTAGTGAGAAGTTTATTGCATCATTTGTGAATAATAGAGATTAACCAATCATGTATAGAAATGAGACTGACCAGTTAAAATGCTTCTGTACATTATTTATTTATACATTTTAGGAAGCGTATATTTAATAAGCTGAATGACAAGTTAAACATAACAGTGTAACTCATAAATTACTGTCTATGAATAATTTTATTTCTGTCTATGAAAATGCTCAGCATAACACTTGGAACACAAATCCTCTTCACTACGCCAATGTTACTACTGAAAAGATTATTAGTAGTTATAGTCATGAAAATTATATCATAATACAGAAAAATGAGGCCTCCATTTTCCTTAGTACTATGGTATTTTCTGTGTATATTATTACAATGTTATTTTCTTTCATTGGAAATACAATAACACTAATTATATTTTTGCGTAAACGCAAAAAGTCATGCATCAAATTTCATACTGAAGTGAGACAAATCACAGGTAACGAGAATCATTCTGATTTACATTCACAGCATTATTGTCATTCATTTGCTAATCGTAAAGAAGATGAAAATTTTATTACTCCTTTAAATAACTACAATCATACTAATTCTATAAAAAGGAACGTAGACAATTCAGTTGAAAAAGCGCCGAAACACTTACATCATATCATAAGGAACACATGTCAAAAGCAATCATTTTATACGAATGCAACATTCAATTACTATTTAGCTAGTTTAGCAATATCTGACTTATTTATGGGTTTGTTTTGTATCCCATTTACATTTACACAAATTTACTTGCATCACTGGCCATTTCCTGATTTAATGTGTCCAATTGTGGTATATGTACAACTAGTCATGGTAACAGCCTCGTCACTAACCAATACAATAATTAGCTTAAATCGATTATTTGGCATAATAAGTCCACTTAAAATTGATCACTGGCGTAGTAGACACCAACAATCATTAACAATCTGCATAATCATAAGTATTTGGGTTATCGCATTCAGTGGTAGTACAGTACAACTTTTTGCAACTAGAACACATAAACAGGAGGAAACCCGTAATCAATTAGAACTACAAGCTGGATATTTGACAGACCGTAAACTATGCCAGGAGTCTTGGAATGGAGATGACTATAAGCGCTCAATTTATACAGTTGTACTATTCTTAATTATCTACATTATTCCACTGGGAATACAAACATCAACTTATGGATATATTAGTTTTAGGTTATGGAATCGTAAAACTCCTGGAGAGCCAATTAAAGGTGTACAAAATATGAGAATTAAAGAGAAGAAGAGAGTAAGTTTATTGTTGTTAATTAAAATATTAACACATTTAAATTTATCTAACAAATTAACTGTTTTGCATTACTAAAATGTTTATATATTTACAGTGGATAATGCTTCTATATTCGGTGGTAATGTCATCCCATGATTGAAGAGAATAGGAAGTGAATATGTAGTTTGCAGTCAACAGTTAATTAGCTTTATGGATAATATATGAACACAGGCAACGAGTGCAAAACTAGTCCTAACTATAAAACAACAACATTCACGTTAAATTTTTGAATAGTAAGAATAAGCTGGTCTCATGCGGCGTAAACAGTTTTTGACTGACAAATTAGTTCTTCTGTTCATTCTGTTAAAAGTCTGAATACATGGCTGTTATTTTGTTATTCTTTTGATCTGCTTCATTTGTACGCGTGAGCTTATTGCTTTCAAAAGGCTTAACTTGTTTTGTGTACTGTAAACGTCACATTTAAAATTCCAATTACCTGAAGTTTGGGGTTTCAAAATAATTTATCTATACTTATCACTTGAGATCAAACAACTACGGTTGGTAGATGACAATACACTCTTTACTACAAGCTTTTGTTTATATTATTAGTCATCACTTTATCAGTTAAGTTAGTCTGTGTTTCATCAAACACGATAAGGAACCATTGGTTTATTTTTCCAACAGTGCTTCACTGAAGAAAATGTTTTAAGAGATTATGGCATTTAGATAAACAGAGCAATTTCAACAAAGGTCAACTGGATTGGCATTGTTGATATTTCTTCTTAACTTTCTACGATCATACGATTGACATTTTGTATAATTTCCAGTTATCTCCTATTTGTTAAATACAATTCAAAAACGCAAGTTATATTTAAAATTCTTGATTACATTGTATACATTATGATAGTGAATATTAAACATGATGAACTATTTACATATTTTCAAGATAAACATTTTCAACAGATGTTTGACCTGAATAGTTAAAATAACGAAAAAAAGAAAATAGTTGGGGATTTCTTTTGGACTGACATATCCATTGAAGATGATTGTGAATGATCCTGCGAAAGTATTGTCTAACGTTCTTAAGTGACTAGTTATTTAAACACAGTTACATAAGGTTTGCTATGTTTTTCATGTCGAAATTTATGAAGGATGTTGTCATTAATATTACAGAAACATGAATGATTCTAGTTTGAAATGCTAGTAATCTCAACTACAGTTATTCATACTATAAAAGCCATAACGCAAGTACAGGTTATTAACAAGTGAGAAATAAAAAGAAATATCAAGTATTATGATGAATTTGATTCGGCGATTACTTGTCTCCTTTGGTAGGTGGTATACGCCATCATTTCTGACGTACATTATTTAAAACTAGTTTGTGGTTTATTAGTCATCTTCTAAATAGAAATTTATCTACATTTATATATTTATTTAGTTTTATTACTTGATAATCACTTACTAAAAAAACTACTTTTACCACAAAACACAACGAATTGCATATTGTCTCCAGTCCCTATTTATTTATCTTCAGTAGATGAAAGTTCTTGCTCACTAAAACACTTTTTCTAAAGCACACATTTAGGTGTGCAAAAAAGAAATAGGTTTACAGTTGTCAATCCTAAGTGAGCTATGCAATAATAGACTCTGCAAATAAGCATGACGTTAATTTTGTATATCAAACTCCTTTTCGTTCTAAAAAGGATACCAGATTTTCATACGGCTTAGTGTTTACATTTTATACCTTTCACATTTTTCACTATAATTGTTAACTGAATCAATAATTCATGTATTTGCAACTTTGTATTATCTAAAGCTTCTTTGCTTCCAATATCTTCTGCAGTAGACTGAAAGATACTAGACAACTTATTGCCTACATTTATAATCATTTTGAAAGCATTTATATAATTAAATTTCTGCTTATCGTACTCATGTTATTGTAAACAAACGGCTGAAATGGACTTACAGCAAGTCTAGTGAATTAAAAATCAACTGAGAACAGTAGTTCCTTTCAGACAATCATAATGAAAATTTTGAAACTTCAGTTTATCGCAACGATTTCGTTAGTCGTTATGTTTTTATTCACTCTGACCGTTTCCTGACAGCTTAGAAATTATAGAAGAGGAAAAGTTTCTGGTAAATATATAAATTAATAAGCACTCTGATCTTTTCGTAATGCGCATGCCATTCCTGTGGATTTTGAACAAGAGATTCAGTGTTAGCAAATTCATCGAATATGACTACGCATCTGAGCTACTCTCATCAGAAGAATCATTTCAGTATATTTGAATACTTATAGTAGATTTTTGGACAAACAATTCTTGGATACTTTGTAAATCAAAACGACCTGTTCATTTAATCTTTATTATAGTGTCCATTCAAAACAAACTAATTTATGGTATCACTGGATACTTTGAAAATATTATGTCTTCTTGAATCCTTTTATAAATGTCACCTGCTCGCTACAAGCATCCCTAATTAAAGCGAGTGAGATCTAAATAAGAAAATACCACTATGCACACTGAAGTTTTATAGATTATTCAGCTTCTGCTAAATGAACGTCGGAGATTAAATTTGTTCTTAAGTAGTATTCAAAGAAAAAGTTAATCTAAGTAACAAAATGTCAGGAAGGAGCTGTTTCAGAATATCTTAGAGATTGGATTTGGAATGAATATCTGTTCTTAAAAAATGTTGTATATCACTAGCATCTTGTTTTATTCGAGAGCGTGTAATTTGTAGCCAACATTTTTGATTTTACCTGACTACAGATAACGTTACAATATTTGCTTCAGTGAGGAATAAAATGATTACAAAATCAATTTAAGGCTTTTAATGTTAACTGATTTGAATCTAGTTAAAAGATTTCTAATTGAAACCGCTATTAAATCCAGGTAAAATCTTACCGTCAGATCTGCAAAGAAGTTCGGTTGATGTAAATTCTCTTTTAGGAAATAAATCTGTCTCTTCATAAATTTTAGTACCCATCATATATAGCTGTCACTATAAAAGAAATCCTGTTTGTAGATAAAGTTACCTACGCAGCTGTCATTGACGTTGGCTGTGGAAAACAAAAACTGAAGGTTTTAAGGTCTAGACAATATGAAATTCATTAAAACAAGGGGAGGATGACAGTGTATGGTAAATGGTTTAAGTAGAGGGGTTACTGAAAAATGTCATTTTATATTGTCGAAGGTATAAGATGTAAGGCTTATTAAGTTTCTAATTGTTTGGCGCGTTTACTAACTTTCATTTCATCGTAAACACATTATAACCAGACTAGATGTCTATACAGAAACATGAAAAAAATAAGTGAACTACGTCATATTTCAAATGTAGTTTACTATTGTTGTTTTTCTAACAAATGTTAAATACGGTAATACTGTTAACAGTGTGGGATACGTTATTGTGTAAACATATGACCATCTTTATTGAAGTGGTACTTGATAGTGATGATGCATTAATTTTAGTTGTTTTCCAAACCTTTAATCAAGCTGATCTGTTATTCATTCATTAAGGCTAATGTATGTTGCGCTGTTTGTTAAAACATCAGTAAATGTTCACCCATAAATGTACCATGGCTTATGTCTGTATAACTGCATACAATGTTACAGAATTTAGACTTAGATGCTTTTAATACTTTTTACATACTTTTAGAGTCTATTTATTTAAGGTTATATATAGTCATGACATGCTTGATAAATATTTTAACTGTTGACGACATAAGATGCCTTGTGTCTGATAAGAAGTTATAATAAATAGTTTTGATTGTCAAGAAAATACTTTTAAAATGTACAGGTTTATTTGTTTTGATAAGTCGACAAAAGTAATGCTTACAAACTTAACTTTCTTATATACAACAGTATTTTGATGTATAAAATTAGTAATGTAGGCCATTTTTCAATACATATTTGATAAGTACTATAAAAGTTTCATATCCAATCTTAAAATATCACCTTCATGCATATGTGGGTAGACATGAATTTCCCAAGTGCTTGATTTATCTTGTGGACTACTGACATTTGCGTTCGTTGATTTGAACTAACCTCAATTTCTTTTATATTTAAGAGGTTTAGTGATTACAATTCGATGTATGTTGAAGATAAGAGTGAACGTGATCTTATTTTTTGTATTTCAACATATCAGCATTGAGACCAATACTAGAATTAATCAACTGGGACCTTATTTTATTTAGTATCCATAATGTACACAAGCACGAAACATAAGACAATAAAATTGCAGAAAAAAACACCATTCAAGTTACTTGTTTTGTGCCAACATCTGGACTAAATGTTCACCATAAAATATTTTTCTGTTACCTAGTAAAAGCTTTCATATCTTATTAGATGCGATCAGGCATATTTTTCATAAAAAACATATTTTTAGCTGAAAAATGATTTTGTATTTCCCGTTGTTTACTGTAATACAGATTCCATAAATTAAAAACAGTGATTTTTTGCAATTACTTATCGATTTTAGTAGTATTATCAAGATGTAATTGTCTGTGATTAGTGAAATATGAATACAGGCAACTATTATATTTACAGCTGATCATTAAGTTGCCATACATTTGTTGACGTTTCCAAAATAAAGTGAATGTCTATTTTAGATTACACATTTGGCGTTCCGGGATCACTTATAAATTTTACTTCATTTTCGTTTTAACTTTTATGGGTCAAAAAGTTGGTGTTTATTTGTGACTGCGATAGTTGCAATGATTGTATAACAGCAGAGTGACGGATCTTCATTTAATAAACAGTGTGCATCTTACGTCATATAGGTTCTTATCAAGTTGTATATTTGTGGGGATTTGTAATAAACAAAAGATATAAACACTCCACACTAACGAAATTCTATTTTGTGTTTAGTTGAGAACTTCCGGGAACTCATCTCCGGTGTATAATACCCCAGTATAAATTAAGCTAAAATAAATTCTAGAAATAAACAAAAATTATTATGGGTTGAAGGAAAGAAAGTATGCTTAAGACAAGGCAATTAATTGGTTAAGATTTACAGAACATTCTTTGACAATGGTAAATTTATTGAATTGACTATGTTGAATTAGTGAAACGTTTGGTTTCAGTTCTTAATGACCCAGATTCTTAGGTAATGTTTAGCATCTATCCAACTCCTTAACTGAAATACACCCGTATAGCTCAGTAGCTATATCAAACCAACGCTTGGGTACTTCAAGTGTTTCCACTCTCGACTTCAAAGTAGAAAGTTTAGTTGATGCGTGATTATTTATTTCAAAGAGCCAAAACCAAGCAAACCAAAACCAGAAGGCGTGGGTAAGGCAAGGTCAGTCGTTCGACCACACTGTAACATGAATGCTAAGATAAGAATTTACTGTAAGTAAAATATTATATCCAGGGTTATCGTTGGCTGCTACGAGTTTTTTGTATAAAATGGTTATCTACTACTAAATATAAAGTTATAAGTTCTGAAGGTAATAGAAATACAAAGTTTGATCATGAAAAGAGAATACCTCCAGCTTAAAAAAATCACTAAGTATATTGACGTCAAGTTTGCTCAAACCCACAGTTTATTTTAGAATAGTGGTCAGCCTGTTAATATAGACTAATTTCTACAAATAAAGGTGTGAATCCACTTTTTTGGCTTCGGAATATGAAGTTAGTTTACATCACAAATCGACTGTAGATTGGATAACTACCGTAAAGAAAAGAGCAGTGGACAATAGTCTGATTATACTATAAGTCTGTACAGACGTATAATCTTTTGTCTGTCATAATTAATGTTCACTCACTAATATCTAAATCTAGTTGTACTCCTTCATGTACTTTAAAAGTATTGGTCACTGTGTTTGTCATAACTTAGGTCTTTTTTAAGTTCAAAACAGCTTGCTTCTTACAGTTAATTGTAATTGATATACTTTCTTTTAAAGTTATAGTCGTGATGTTATCAACCATAAAATTTATTTGCAAACCTTAATACTACTTTCATTAATTATCTAATCTATTATTTCAGTTCTAGTTTTACGACAAAACTGATCTTTTTGATGAAGATAGTTGTACTCAGAGTTAGTTGATAGTAAATTTTGATTATTGCTTAATACTGTATAAAATAAACATTCAAGGTAAAAGCTCTGATTAAATTAGTGATTGTTCAGCACTATAATAAAAAAGAATTAAATCATGCATAGTTTTAGCAAAGCACAGGTTTAATTAGGTGATTTGACATCAACTTTAGTTCGCTGCAAAATCTCGTAAAATTGTTTAGAATGAATAGATATGATATTTCTTTACAAAGTACTTTTGAAGTTTTCCAAAATGATTATTTATAAAATTCTCAGTCTTATGATATTCGTAGGTATCTTCAGTAAGTTCAAAGTAAAGCTGTGAAAGCAGATTTGTTTTATGTTAGATTTAACTGTCTGGAGCACTGAAAACACACCTCTATAAATAGTCTCTAGCAACAGTTGAAAGTATTTTGTAACGTCGTTTGATTTGATTACTTCTTAAATTCCGTCACTACAAACGATTGTGTCATTAGTGTAACTTATTGTGTTACCTACGAAAACCACTGTAAAGTTTTTAATGATAGAAATCTTATTTATACGATGGTCACTATAGAAACCTTGACAAATGTTTTGATAAGAAAAAGATAATCTACAGGAAAGATAATTACTGAAAATAGAATTAAAATAAATTGGTATTCATTGATTTTTGTTGTATAGTTGCGTGTAAATGCTTTGCCGATAAATAAGCAAACGGTTTAAACTTAATTGAACCACTTTTTATTCATTCCTTTTCTGGGTATATTTTCAAGTGTATCTTCTCTAGGTAATCTAATTTAAGATCTGATTGTCGGCAGAATACAGTATTACATTTTTCAACATTACCTTAAACTTTTGTTTACAGTAGTTTCGTAAAACCATGGTAATTATAAATTCAATTCAATTAAATTTGATTTATTTCTGCAGTGTTTTGGATTTGTTTGTACATTGTTTAGTTCGCTTAAGGTGTAGCATCTTTATACTTTATATTGAAAAAGTATTGCATCATTGCTATTTCAATCAGTAGTTAGTAGCATTGACAAGCGCATTACATTATTTGAAGATAGTTTAATCTGAGGATATAAGAATGCATTATTTTCACGTTAAAATGAGCAAGATAACCTATTCAGTAAACTATAATAAATCTATGAAAAATCCAAGTGTATAGAAATTTTTAATTTTCGATGTTTCTTCTTATCACGTGAATGCCATGTAAGTCAGCGGTGTAATACATTTTTGAATTCCTTCGTCACAATCAAATCTGCTTAGATTGAACAGTGAACAGTTAAAAATTAAACGTTTTTACAAATTTGAATTTTACATACATACTGTTTATAGCAAAGAATTTTAAACCAATGCTCATTTTATTTCAAGGTATCAAGTCAACTCGTAGTAATGATATCTATTCATTAAACCTTGTAAATTGAATAAAAAACACTATAGCTGATATCTATACCCTCTGGTTACTCAGTGTTTTATTCATGAAAATGTAAAATTCACCTTATACTCTTACATTTACTTCACATATTTAAATAAACGGAATAAAGTAATGCACATATTTAGTTGTTGTTTTTCCATATTGTCCGTAAACTAAACAATGAAAAAGGTGACCATTCTAAGTTAAATTTTTGGTTTTGGACTACAAATTAACTTTAACTTATTAGAATAAAAGATAATGCACAACGGGTATCTGAAATCATTCTACTTTTGGTACTGAATATTTTATGCCGTCTAAACAAATAGCTTCTACACCCCTATATTCAAACTAGTTGTGTAATGACAAGATATTAGTTGCCGTAACCTAGAAGCATCATGCTTTCTTACTGTATATATTAGATATATTATATATTTGCGAGTATTTCATGGTTTCACGTTTCTCCGTGTTTAGTATTTGTCTGATTCTCCAACAAAATGCATGTGTCTCCATACAAACCACAAATTACTTAGTTACCTAATAAGTTTATGAAACAAGCTGTTTAACATTAAGTAGGGTGAATTTATTTTCAAAATATTTAAGTATGTATTATTTTATTCACCATTTACTAAAGAATAAGCAAATTTCATATATAAATGAGTTTCATGTATTACACATCATTGCACCATTACAAGCAGTTCTTAATTTGTTATTCACTGTTTGGGTTTTCTTCAAAACAGATCATTAAAATGTTGGCTTTCATTGTCGTGATGTTTGGGATATGCTGGCTACCATCACATTTATTCTTTCTTCTACAAGATTTTAGTTCACTGTTTCGTAATATGCCTGAAAGCACGACGAGAGTAATATATGGTATATGTCATTGGATAGCAATGTCAAATAGTTTTGTTAACCCAATTATTTATTTGATCATGAGTAAATCATTTCGAGTAAGTCTTAGCACTAAAATAATTGAATGTCTGTATCTTTTGTTTTCGTAATTCATGATTAACGTTTTTGTGTTTTCTTGAATGTTTTGCGTTAAATCAATGGAACTAAATTCAAGAATATGAGTTACTTTGATTCTGGACAATATGAAAAACAAGCTCTCAACTGCGCATACAGCTCTTCATATATAAACTCCTGTAAGAATTATTCGCATAATCTGCGTTATTTCAGCCATAGGGGTGGTGTTTATAATGTGGAATTGTTGGATTAGACTGTTCAAAAACTTATTATCCACTACCAAATTATAATCTACTGTTTTTATTAAAGACAGCAAATGGTGGTTATATCTAGTCTCCGTAAATTAAATCCTTTTTTCTATTCCTTGGTCAGGTGTTACTTTCTTTGCCGATGTAATTAAACATCATTTATATTCCATTGTGTCTATTTCTGTACAATCTTACTCAGTTAATTCACCTAAAAATCCAAGTGAAAATTCGTAAAACATTGTAGCAGCCATTCACTAGCTGAAGAGAGAGATAACTATTTTGGTTCTGATTATACACATGTGACCAGTAAACCAGAAAAGTGTTGATGGAGGTGGCTGTTGACGATCTTAAATACCGTCGCACCGTGCAGTTAATGTTGTTTATGCGATTCACAATAAAAAAGAACCTACAAGGGACATTATTATTTTGTGATCAATAAGAAAAAGGGATTTATTTGATGTAAAATGTACAATATTTTGCACACAAAACAATTAACCGCCTAATAGCAGCCGTGGATATCTTTAAATGTAACCACTTGACATGTAGTTAGCATCAACTACTGAAGAAGAATTTAATCATAATATATCAGAAGAAAATTGAAATTGGTATGTTATTGCTTTGTTCTAGGTTTGTAGCAAATAAAAACTAAAATAAACTTAGTTTAATTATCAATGCTTTAATGTCAAATAGTGTTTTTACTTTGTCTCATTGTTTTCCTAAAGTGTTTCCTTATGGAACCATCAGTACATATATGTATTTGAATAATAAAATTAACTTAGTTGCCAAGCTATAATTTAGTTAGCGTTTCAATAATTAATGTTTCGTAATGCTGTTCCCAATTTCTCACTAATCAGTGTCCATACACGCGTTATCCAAAAATGTGCTGAATACTATCATCTCACTTATATCAGTAGATTTTTCTAAGTGTATATCAAAAACGTTTCTGTGTGTGAAACGATGATGTAGAAGGCAACAATTAAGTTTTGAGTAAAATCGATTCACTATGTGTCATTCACAAAAATTTATAAAACATTTATAAAAATTTGAGTACAGTTAAATTGTACTGAGCAATTTATCTTATAAGAGACTGCCTGGCTATTTCAATTTACTATGATAAAAATTGTTTATCTTCCACGAATATGCATTTTTTATTTCAGAATGATTTCAAGCAAATGGTTCAATGTGTATTCCCCTGTTGGAAAGCAAATAACGTGGTAACTTCTTGAATGTACTCTTGTGATTCTTGTTATTTCACGAAAATGTGTCAAATATACTAAGATAAAAGGTTCAAACGAACATTGTTTTATTTTAATTTTCTGGTTGATTTTTACATAAATTGAGATAACATAATTCAATACATGAATTCCAATGCATTTTAAAAATGTGGTGTATTTCTCAGAGTTATTTGGCTAAACATTGTAGTCTGACTGTTGTATTTATGCTTTCTCCCATTTTTTTTATATTAAAACACTTAAGTTTATTATTACCTTAATAATATTTATAAAAGTAGTGTAAGGTAATAAATATATGCTCTGTGTGTATATCTGAAGTTGACTTTGAAAATAATCAGCGATATTTGATCCTTTGTAATTGGCCGATTGATAGTACAATACGTTACTGGTAGAAGTTAATTGGACTACTGGGAGATAACCGCATAGACTGAAAAACGCTTATTTTATGGTATTATAGACTAAATCCACACTTTCGTGTGATGTCTTCCGGGATAATTTCTATTGGTGAACGAAATATGTTTGCAAATTGGGAGAGGGATATATATTTACTTTTCAAACAACAGAAGCCTTATTTGGACTGTATCCACATGCAAACGTGATCTTCCATCATGCTTGATATTTAAAAGGTCTGAAAATTCTTTAGTTTTGGTTTATAGTACATTAATTTACTGTTTTATTCAAATTAAATTTCGCTTGCAAATGAGGTATAGAATAGATACTACTTCCAAAAGTTTAAGTATTTAACATTGATGTACTTTAGGCGATCAGGATTCTGAGTAACATTAGGGGACAGCTTACATTTAAATATCCTTTCTCTGCAAAAATACAGAAATTGTATGTGACTTTTAACAAATGGCTAATTAGATGTTATCCCCAGTTAACTAGAAGTTTCTGTTGTAAAATATTACATTAATAGTAACAATCTGATAATAATATATGGACAGTTTCTTTCAAGAAAGATTTATTAATTATGCAATCATTAAAGCAAATAAGGCTAATCTAACTTTAGAGTTTTGTTTCGTGTAACAATATTTGCAAATTATATTTTAAGCTGCTAGTCGATTGACGGTAGGCATATAATTAGCCTTAACCATCCTTGTAATTCACATCTAATAGAATGCATTAAATTTTTTGCTACGTTTCCGATTGAGCTGAAAATTTTGACACTCGCTATTCACTAAGTAGTATAAATATTAACTTTGAATGACACTGAACGTTCTAGCCAAATAGAGATAAAGGAGCAACTTGTCTACAATTGCATATTGCAGGAAGTCAGTCGAAGAGGACGATTAAATCAAGCAAACAGTTATGAATAGACGTACAAAACGTCCTTGGAAAAGAGTTACAAACATAAAGTGCAAAACACAAGCCTATCAACAGGGTATAGAGTATATGAAAGAGGCGAATACGAAAATGTAGGTACGATGAAAAGGTTAAGAACGAAAACAGTAAATTCAAACTTTTACAAATAAGTTACAAAAAATAGCAAGTTTACTTTAAAATATATAACATCTCTAACAGTTATATTGCTTCAATTAACCTCTTATTTTTAACGGTCTAACAACTACACTTAGAATTAACTTAGAACTTTGCTAAACCACTTAGTCTCTTCTAGAAGATTGATGTTCTGGTAAGAAACGTAATTACTTGAAGCCAGTAATGATAAAGTTAATCTAAATTAACCATCATTTCGTTTATAAATGCTAAAATGACATTTGGAATTTTGCATCTAAGTAATGTTAATTTGAAATTGTATCGAATCCTCTAAATGGATAAACGATTTTCGTTGGAAGAAACACACTAATTTTATTTTTACTTGACAATATAACACTGCATGAACTGTAACATTTATGCTTCCGTAATTATTATTATCACAGTAAGTAAATAAAAAATATGATTGACAGGCTTTTTAAAAAAATAACTTTCCATCAGAAACAAAAATTGGTGCAGAAAACTTATTGCATATTAGAAACATTAACAATAATAACTGAAGGGTCTAATTTGGCTTCATAATAGAAAGTTGATTTAATTTATCGGCCCACTTAGTTACTAACAATTAGAAATTGTGAAGTAAACGTTAACAATTGTGATTTAATGATACAAAAACAGATTAATGGATTATTTACAAAATAAGCTTATAAGAAAAACTATAATGTCAAGTAAAAGTTAAATCAAAAACAGCTACTTCATTCATCAACAAGATATATCAAAAGTGTAGAATGAAAAAAAATCGGAGTTTTGTATTGGCTATATGAAAATTTCTATTAAAAACTATATACTCTACTTAATGAAACACTAAAACTATGAACAAAATGTAAGTTAGTAGATTTAGCTAATAAAGAATGCTAATCAAACATAACATTAGATTTAGCGGATTGTTACCGGGTTTTAAAAACTAAAGAAGCATTTAAGTGAAACCCAGAAGTTAAATATTGAATAACCACCAGAAAACAAATAAGATTATTTCATAAAGATAAAATTTTAAAGAGGTGAGGTAATAATACCAGCGACGTTAGTCTATCTATAAAAGTTCATGCAACATAATTCTATAACAGTGTCATTTACAAGCCAAATGGATCATACAACAACATATTGAGATATGAATAATTAGAAATTAAATATGGTGATCGTTTTTTACTGTATGCAAATTAGTTTTACACTAACTCATTAGACTGTGTTTATTAAGATTACTAAGGTGTCTCACTAGATATATTAAAACATAAAATAAAGTATACTAAATACATTAGTAGAATGCCGTTGTGTACATTAATAGTTGTTGACGAATGTGTTGCAAAATTGATATTTTGTCATACTGAAAAAAAATAATCGTCGGGTGGTCAAATTTAAACGTAGAAATTCGAAATTGTTTTACATCCCTATATGGATTAATCTAGTTTTCATATTCATAAGATATGATCAGTCAACTCGTACGTATGATGAAATTTTGGAAGAGCGAAAGTTCCTATTTAAACATTCAGAAAAGAAAGGGAAATTAGCGAAGGCAATTCATTTTTATACTAGCTTAACATTAACGCTATACTTTGTTATGGATACTTATGAAGAATAAGAAAATTAACGCCAGTCAAGTGGCGATTCGCTTGATGAAAATATTGCAACGCCAAACGTTCTTGTGACAAAAAACCTTAAATGTTTGGTGAATATATTGGGAAATGTGGGGCTGAGATGACAGTTTTTATTTAAAGGCAGTAGTTACTCAAATAAATATCGGAAGAAGACTATTATGTCATTGAAAAGGAAATGAAGACTACTTAGTAAAGAACATATTTTTACAAGGTCACTATTAGCTGTACAGTTGTATGTGCTGCGGTGTTTTCAAGATCTTATTCTATTGAAAAAGAAAACGCGATTATATTATAAGGTGTTTCAGGTGTCAACAGAGTCTCAAGAAAGTTATACAATAGTGCGCGTGGTGTAAAATACTATAAAATTAGATTAATTTGCTGATGGGCAAAATAAGAAGTAATTGTAAACTTGACAGATATGAAGCAGAAACACGTGCCGAAGATTGTGGTAATTAGGGAAGGGTAGCCAGTATTTGGTTACCAAGTATGATGGATGAAAGAAGACAACTTACAAACCACGTGATAAATAAATATAGTGTTATGGTCAAGGTGAGTTTATGGAATGCACGTGCTTCTTCTGCATAAAAACATAAGGCTTGAAATGCTAGATTGCTATAGCTTCGACAGTACATCAGTCATTTATTCATGATCCATTAGGGCTAGATAGTACTACAATCCACATGATTCTAGAGGAAGGTGGATCACAGGAGGGCAACTTTAGCGGCTCTGATCATTTGAGCTTGTAATGAGTTAGAGTTAGACTAACCTTCATCATTTAAGAGGAACATAGGGTAATCATATGAGATGTATTAATAGAGGGTTTTCTTCAGGACGTGACAAAATCTTGTAGTTGATTTTTAACATATTCTTAAATAATTGGTATGAGGAAGAAAATAACGAGAAGAATTTCAACATCCAAGGTTATCTATACAAATTTAGAAGTATGATTTTTCCCTCATAAATTTGATATTAATGAAAAGATAATTTCTGTACCCAACAATAACTTTCAAACTGAGGTGTACTTTCCTGGTCACTGTCAATAAACATAGTAGAATAACAGTTTTCTATCAATATTTGGCACAGACTGGACAGTTTGTCACAAGTTATATCGAAGTTGTATATTTGTCTGGTCCTTGATGAAACAGAATAGATTAAGTTTCTCTTCCTACTCGGTGTGACTCGGCTATAACAATTTGCAGCTTATTTATTTCAAAAATTATTAATTATTTCAGTTGGCCAATATTTTGTTAAAATCAATTTGTGTACGAATTGACAGGCATAGAGAATGAAATAGTTCAGTTGTTGAGTTGTCCTTATTTCTTTCTTAATAAAACAAAATAATTAATTAAAGCATTCACGATTGACAGCTTTTATAAAATCAGTTTGATTAATCAACTAAATTTGATAATAAATTCAATACTCATATTAATTGTTAACAATAAGGATAGCAATATTCTACTTATGTAAAAGCAAAAAGAATAAAAAAAAACATGATAACTATGACAGTAGACAAAAGATAGCGAAATGTCATCTGTAACTTTCCATAGAATCGGCAATATAGTTGACCGTAGAAGAGACAGTGACTGAGTAAATTTCGCATGAATGCAAAGGTCACTTTCACTAGAAGATTACTGATAACTTCAGTAATATACTCCTGTACTTAAACTAAGCTGGAAATGTGATGTAATACAATATATTACACAAATGGCTTCGAAAGTGTAAACTTGAAGCTGTATAGGATTACGTGAGGAGATACACACTTAATAGTCAATCGGAATTTTTCTCCCTATGCAAAGTATGATGATGCATGGAGATTCTATGATGGATTTATTTAATTATATGTCTGTTAAAATTACGTATACAGAAAAAGCTGAAACACACAGATTTAAATACGGGAAGTCATTGCTTAATGATGTTTAATGATCATTACTAAAAAGCGTGTATGCTTGTAAAGTAATGATTTAAGCTAACTGGAAAAATATATTTCTATGCTACGCTTTCCTTTTAATACAGAAGAATAGTATCGTTAACATGTAGAATCTGTATTGAAAATTACAAGTTGAGCCAGTGTCCATATACATTTTCATGACATCGTAGTGATTTCTATTTCGTGTTCATGATATTCAATTGATAATTGCAAAATAAATTTTGAAGCTCATCCACAAAATGACCAAAATTTTAGACAATTTGTCGTTTAGACTCGTTTAGAATCAATATTGATATCAAGTTAATCAAGGTCGCTTTCTACATAATTGCTTATTGTAACAGGTCGGGAACTATGACAGCAACTAAGTCCTCGGAATTTGTTACAAGGGAATAATAAGATTCAAATGTGAATTAACTAAACACATAATGGACACTGAACTTGATCCAGACATTGCGAAATATATTTAAATTATTCAACAAGCAAACAACACCATTTGTACCCAGCTTTGTAGGGGTCACTACTATCAGGCACTTTCGATCTGACCATTGTATATAAAAAGAAGGAGTGGTGAAACTTCGATTACCTTCGTAGAAGTATTTCTAGCAATTAAACATGGGGATTACATAGTTTGTTTTCTTCCTACCGTCATTTTTCCATGAAGTCAATTTTACTATTGTGGTAGATATCTGATGTGTTTTCTTTTGGCCTTAGGATTTTCTATTCCGTTTCGAACTTAGTGTCATTGACTGATTAAAGTATGTAGAAAGTTTTTATAATAATAATAAGATTAAGTCGTTTGCACTTTATGGTAAGCCACAAAATATTATGGATGCATTTTATTCTGAAAATCGTATTGTTCGCTTGCTGTTTAAATACATGTAAGTCAAGAATTGGATATGTTTACTTTCTCATTTTTATTTAGTAGTGTTATCAGTTGTATGCTTACCGCAACTTAGGTAACAAGAGTTAATCAACATAGACAAATAAATATAAATAATAGTTCGCAAATGGAATATTCATATGCAACAACAGACATTATGTGCCATTGAACACTGGAGAGATGTCATTGCAGAATGCTTAATTAAATATCTATAACTGAGTTATAACGTTCTAATTAACATTTGTATCCAATTATGCTATGTGCCCAATATATACACATAGAGGTGTTTTTATCGGCTTGCTTTTTCTCTTTCAGTAAGAATATACTTTCGAATAGTACACAAACTGTTTTGATATTTAATCATGAAGAAGTCTAAAGCAATGAGTCTCTTCGATATATGTAGATAACTCGATGAGACGATTTTTTCTATGACAATAAATCTTTCAAAATTGATAAATGTATAAGTAATAAAAGATGAATGAACAAATTATAGTTACGTGAAGTGTCATTGTTATTTTACAGAGGTGCCTCTATAAGTAAAGTATTTTGTTCATCTTCTTATTTCATGAAGAAATCATTTAGATTGCGATGATTAGTTTTTTGGCTGATAGCAGTAACATCCAAAAAATTCAATTACATGGTATTATAATTAACATTAATTGACTTTGATGATTTTCTTAGTGCATTAAATAAACATTGGGCAATTAGTATTTAAGTAAAATTGTGATTAGAAAGCAGAATCCAGAACACGCGTTTCGTCCTATCTGGGATTCGCCGGCTGGATGTACCTGCATCCCAATGTTGATGTTCACACTAGGATTCGAACTCAGTGTATTTCGTGCCAAACACCACCGCGTTCACTACTAGGCTACTGAGTTTAGACAGTCATACTTTTGCAACAGGTATATATGTAATTAAGGTAAGTTTATATCTTTCCGTTGGTTAGTCATGGAGGGCATTAGGTACATCCAGCCGATGCGTTCTAAACAGAACGAAGCGCTCCTCCTAGATTTTCTTTGTCAGTCACAATCCAAATTAAACACTAATCGTCTATGATTAATCAACGGGAAGATGCAAAGTCATCTAATAACATTTTCCAATCTTAAAAATTTTCTGCAAATTATTAGTTAAAGTTAAGAATTGACATGAAGAGAAGACTTAACGAATGCATACAACAATATAAATATCCTAGTATACATGAAATCCAAGAGTTTTTAACGATGTGAGCCATTTATTAAACGTAATAATCGGTTATAAAATTATTTTGAAGTCAGAAATAAACAATATTTGCCAAGAGAAACAGACTCATATTGCATCCTAACGTTTGATGAGAGGTAAATTATAAATAGTTGAGGTTTCGATATTTCACCTTGTGAAAAACACTTGTTATACCAACGAGTAAATAATTGCAAAATATTGAATGAAAACTTACGCATGTTATTCGATAGTACATTAGTAGCTAATAGTTCTCAAGAATTAAATACTCCCTCGTTAGTATATTAAATTCTACTTCAAGCAGTCGACAATGACTGTGTCCAATACGATAATCTCAACATCATCATTAAATTATTCATCTGATAGACAGTACTACCACTGACAGAACCTAACTTTTAAAGTTTAGAGCAAAATATTTACCCTACTTACGACTGCGAGCGCAACTGAATACAAAGTAGTAGTTTCTCTAAAGCAGAAAAACGAAATAAGATGTTGGATACAATGTTAATAAGAAAGGAATACTTAGAAATATTCATCTACGGACGAGTAAAGTGCTGAAAATACATATTTTTTGAATGCAAACGGAAAGTTTGATTTGAATAACCAACAACAAACGAGACTAAAAACGAAATCCTAAAATGAAACAATATGATATAATATCCTTTATATATTAGCTTTCAATAATACGTATGCTTTTAAGTTCAAACTAATCATTTTCCATTCATAGTTAAGGTGATATAATGAAATTTAAACTGGAATAAGAAATAATTCAAAAGTTTAAACGACCCTGTAAATAACTAGCGGATTCACGTGAATGTCCTATGTGAATCATTTCACACAGAAACAGGAAGTAAAAGAAGATGTAAAGTTTTGATACAATTAGAATCGATATAATATCCTCTGAATACCAAGTGAACATGATCATCTTAGCGTAGTTCGCGACTCAGATGAGAAATATTTTGAAGTAATTATTAATTATCATTTTGTAAGGAGTGATTTGTAAATTTAACCTTTAGGTTTAACAATAGTCTTGACATCACTGCAAACTACATTGTAGACTAACAAATAATTGAAATCATACATTATGGAACAAATGATATTTATAAAAAAAGGAAGCGCTGAAAAAGCAATGCTCGGTAGGGCAAGTAAAACACTACTTACTTCATTTATTCCGGAAAATAAAAATAAAGTCATTTATTGGGTATGAATCGACTTAATAAACCCACAAACTTCTTTAATAAAAATGTGCATGGTTTTAATAAAATTCGGGTTTATACAATGTATGTTTGACAGGAAAGGGCTTAATACTCACAGCAAAAACTTCTACCTGTACAAGTTTCATGTAAATGTCCTTGTCGATTGCGTAATACCTTATTTCTAATTCACCTACTCAAACATGTAATGTTTAGAGAAAAGAATTTACAGTTTGTTAAACAGAGAAAAGATGCCATAATAGAATATAGGACAGGGAGATTTAATATGACTACATGGCTTTGATTATCTACGTCTTCAAAGTTAATGTATTGACAAAGATTACCTAATAACTAGCAAATGTTACTAAAATGTAAGATTTTTATATGTTTATTACAGTTACCTTTATAAATTATTTACTGCAAATAAAGAGCAATTACCATACATTTGTTTCAAATCTTTATAAGTTTTTGATTGTTACAATATTCTCTAAAACCAATGGCTCAATCAATAAAGATACTTGATAAAAGGAAGATTGTCTACGAAGTTCAAATATCAGTTATTCCTGTACTAAGCGTTAGTTATTATTTTATCAAAGGTTTAAGTGACTCACAAGCACATCATAAGGTTGTTACTGAATACAGTGTAGCATTTATTATTTAACTTAAGGCAATATAACTAGATTTTCCAGTTAACATCATCAAAGCTTACAATTCATAACCTAGTATCTGGTGTCATCCTGTAACAGATTCACCTTTCCAGAAATTGTGTTTTATTAAGTTTGTGAACACTTGTAAATAACTCTCTATAACTGCATAACGATGTGTGAAACCATTAAATAGCAAAAACAAATGTGCATAGGGAAAAAAGCTTTATGAATGTCTGTATATCGTACACTGATATCATGTTCATTTGGTAATTACAAACCTTCAAGTAACAAGTAATGGTATTGTGAGTGAAGATTTTGTCAGTAGCGTAATATTCTTTATCCACATACGACAATAATACAGATAACTTTACTTCTATGTGACTATTCTTTAGGAAATATTCGAATCATATTATCTTTTTACAAGTATTGCATGATGTAAATTTATTTTCGAACTTTTCTGATATCAAACATTTTCATTAGTAACGGATTGATTGACGAGAATTCTGAGCAAATGAAGACCAAATCAATTGTGGAAGGACAATTTTCAAAACATGATAAAAATAAGAACAGTTGATTGAAAATCCTATTAAAAAAGTTAAGTAAACTAGGCTGATTTGAATTAGCAACCCAAGTACCAGTGAACGTATATTCAACCTTTTATTCCAACTTATTTTCAACTGGGAAAACCGGAGTAGTTCATTACTTCATATTCGAAAAAATGAAGAGAATCAAGAGAAATTTTATAAACAAAATCGGATGTTTCAACGCTTATTATTTGTTTTTACTGAAATTTGTTAGTTTTTAACCTTAACACTACATAAAACTATGAAAACTAAGCAAAAAAAAATTAGAAAACATGTATTTTATCAAGTTTCACCAACTGATGCTAATGTAATATCTATTATTAGTAGTTAAAATGCTTCGACTGTGCTCTTTCATGATATATACTGTGGTGATTGAGTTT
Source organism: Schistosoma mekongi (assembly GCA_034768735.1). Lineage (NCBI taxonomy): Eukaryota > Metazoa > Platyhelminthes > Trematoda > Strigeidida > Schistosomatidae > Schistosoma > Schistosoma mekongi. The sequence continues at coordinate 38,455,733 of CM068305.1, read as the reverse complement.
TTAAAATATCTTGTCTTCAATGAAGTTTAATCATTAGATTTAATTTGTCTAATCACATATACGAAAGAAACTTGTGAGCAATATTTTACAAATTAATAAAAACATGAAGTCTAAACTATGCGGCTCGTCAGTTCTAAGGTGGTGGTTACTGTGAATTATGTGGAAATCGTGGTACGTCACTATGAGTTTAAAGCAGGTAGATGTCAGTGATGAACTGTGTATGAAGTTATTCATTTGAAACCCTAACGAATGAAGTATAGCTGATGTGGTAAGAATGAGCTTATCCTCAACAAACTTTGCTTAATCAACTACAAAGATATAAAGTTAGATTATAACTGGCAAGCGGAATCCAGGGCGCGCGTTACGTCCTATTCGCGACCCGTCGGCTGGATGTACCTGCATCCCAGTGTTGATGTTCACACTGGGATTAGAACTCAGTCCGTTTCGTGCCAAACGCCACCGCGCTCACTACTAGGCCATTGAGTTTAGACAGTCACACTTGTGCAACGAGCGCATATATTATTAGGATGAACTTGTATATTTTCGTTGATTTATTATAGACTGAAGCTGGTCAGTCTCTGTTCCCATATGTGCATACTGAACGGATTGCCTCGATATAGTCTACTGGTGAATGTTGTGGCATTTGACACAAAACGGACTGAGTTCGAACACCAGTGTGAATAGCAACGTAGGGATGTAGGCATATCCAGCAGACGAGTCTTAAATAGGACGACACATGCGTCCTGAATTTCGCTTGTCAATCACAATCCAGTTTAAATAATACTTGTGATTAGCAACTATATCCAGGCAATCCGCTCAGGATACACGTATGCGACCAGAGACTGATCAGCTTCACTCGATAACAAATCAACGGGAAGTTACAAGTTCATCCTAATTACAAAGATAGTTTGTTTCCTGATTACTTTTTGTAGTGGATAACATTTTTAATGGATAAGTATCAAACGCAGAGTCACTATACTGATAGATAGTGTTACTCTACTCTGAATAACTATTTTCACATATTTTGTTCTGAATTTTTTATTAAGTTGGATTGTCACACGTTTTGAGTTTTTGTATAGATGTATTCGTACCCGTATAGGGAATTATTTGTTTACTCATAAGAAAGAATTAGATTTCCTTTGTTTTGATTAAATATTTAATTATAAACATGAGCGTCTCTCAGTTCACTTATTATCTTTGAACAACTTGTTATGTACTTATTTAGTTTTAAGAAGAATTGCCTGTCCAAAGATGCTGTGCTATTTTCATTTTATTTTGGGAAAATCAACCACACGTTAAAAATTAATAAAAATAATCAACATTTTCACTGTAGCAAACTTCTTTTGAACAAAGGAAACTTATTATTCATGTAGAATTTTATATCGTGATGTATCATCTAACAGATGATCTTTTCATTAAATTTCATATGGTTGATGGTGGTTATATATTCAATTACATGAATAATACTTCTTTAGCAAATCAAGGTTAGTCATTGATAATGAAATTTTGGTACAAAAACATAAGAATTTTTACAATTTATCCTAAACAGACCTCTGAAATTATCTGTTAAGTTCATTTCTACTAAGTGAATGCAGATTTACAGACTTATTTTGTGGCATCAGTAGGTTGTATCAAGAACAGAGAGATTAGAAAATACGTATACTTTGGTATGCACCATTCAGCGTAATCAGGCCATATTCTACACAGCATTTTGAAGTACGTGTTTATTATCTGAGAATGATTTAGTTTATACCAAAGAGAAGAAACTTTTCGAAACCGGAATTATTTTTACCCGTTTTGTAGGAGTAAGAGGTGTGGTAACAAATCAGCAATTCATACATATGCTGTTAGAAAAAATACTTTAAACCTTCATTTGAGTTGTGTAACTAATGTTAGAAGGAAGAAACTAAAAAAATATTGAGAAATAACGTTGGAATGTGGTCAGAAGTGAGATCAATAACTCATGCCTTGTGGCATTTAGCGTTCGTCATTTGAATTTATTTACATCCCAGCGTTAATATTGACTACGTGACACAAATTCTGTTTGTTCGTACCAAACATTACTTCGTTCACCACTAGTTCAGTGAGTCTAGATAGCCATGCTTGTGTAATCGACCTGTGCACATGATTTCATAATGTTTGCCTATCGCCTTTAAATTAGGTACATCAAGCTGATAAGAGACGCTTCCTGGATTTCACTTACTAGCCATAGTCCAACTATAATCAAATCTATGTACTACCACTGGATCGTTCAGGACTCGTATGTAGTAACATAGGCTGCTCAATTTCATCGACAGATACCACCACTTCCAAACTATAACTACATATCTGCTGCACAAGTATGGCAATTTGAATTCAACAGGTAAGTGAGAAAAATGATTACATTTGATACGAGTAGAGTGGGTTCCAGTCCAGGAGTGAATAGCAATTATAAGTAATACTCTAAATGAACAACTTTAATCATACTTAACTCCGAGACCATATCAGTTATTTTTTACGTAAATGATATTTTTCTCTAAACATGTGGTTTATTTGTTACTAAACATTCTCTATGCTACAAAACAAAGAGACCTGAAAAGAATGATGAGTAACTTAGTAATAGCTATCTATTTCATCTGCTAAAACTGATAATAGTGTTTATTCAGAAATGATGTCATTTATGTCAGAAATTCTATTATGTACGTATCAGTGTTATTTGTTTATATAGTCTTCAAAATGTCGATTATTGTGTTTATAACAAAAAACAATGTTTCTAAAGAGATTTTCCATAGAATTATCAAATTTCATAGTTTACAGTTGAATCACAATATTCCTGAATAAAAGTTGGCATTTTCTTTAGTCCTGTTATCATCATACTAAACATATGCACGCGGTTGTGTAATTCACACATCCCATAAGTGTTCTTTCGGTGAATTCACTTTGCATTTGACTTTGTTTATAAATGAAGTTATCTTAGTGTCACTTAACACACTGTGGTTTTATTTCAATTTAATTTTGCTGTTTTATATGTTGACAGTGTTTTTCTTACCAGTAAATTCATAACATTTTCACTCATTGTAATAGTTTGGCACTTTTGTTTATTCTGAAATCTTAAGCTGAAAATAGAAGTAGTAACATTAACTTATGCAGAGATATCGGTCATCAATCTATATAGTCTTACTTTTCATAACCACCAGTTTAAAAATGTTTCCGATGATTTCCACTAAACATCATAATATAACATCAGCATCAGCAAAACATAAGAAAATAGAAATATAACTAAATTTTCATCTTATCAGTCTGCATACTGACAGCTTAAAATTGGTGAGCCCAGAGATCCAGATTATTGAGAAATTTAGCATATTATCAGGTTTATATATGTATATATATTATAATTCTTTGTGTTTTGTTGATAGGCATTAATTTGAATAATGCTCAATGAAGTGTAAGAAGTTAAGTAACACTATAATCATGCCTCGTATACTAATTTATAGTCAAATCACGTACTACTTATTGTTGAGAAAGTTAGCTAGCCGGTAAAGTTCATGTTAGTTTGTAGCAAAATATTTGCTGCAAATTGGAAATCACTGATCAATCACCCAATATATAGTACTTAGTTTTCCTTCATTTAAACTGTTTAGCTTGGCTTATGTTTTGCATTTCAAAATGAAACATCTAAAATCGTAACTGATACAAGTAGGGAACAACATTTGACCTTAGGTGCTTCATAAGCCTTAGACTTTAGAGTCAGTTTCCACAAGATTTCTAAACATCACAAAATACTAAAATGAGTCAACTATAGTAAGTTTGACAGTAAATTAAACGTAATGACTGATATGATTTAAGTTGGATATTTTAAATTGCTTTTTCACTTTACTGTGGAGAATGCTTGTCGTTTCATTTAAAAAACAAAATGGTAAACTTTATACCCTTATACTTTTCAGATAATCGGTTTCACATAAAACTGATATGATATCTTGTATTCAACGTTGGATAGCCTTTAATCATATTTTGTTTGCATATAGAATAAATAGTCATTATAATTCACGTATACATCATACCGATCTTTAAATTTTCTGTTTAAGGAAACTCATCAGTTTTAATTGACATTGATGCTTTCATTTATAAATCTTTTACCTTTTGGAGACGCAAAATACATGTTTTATAACACCACACTATCGACAATCTGTTCGTACAACATCTGTCATTATGAAGCGAAATGATCCGAATCATATTTATATTCCACAATAAACAAAGTGTGTGAAATCATCCTTACCAGCTGAATAGACCCTGTTTATCCTGTCATTTTAACATCTTAATTAATTCGATTAGACGCAAATGTTTCAGAATGACCAACTAAATATACCTAAGTGATGAACTATGGTTGTTGAAAGTTAGATATAATCTTTGTTCCCAGTCCATTCGAATTTTGATTTGTTTAGGAACAAGCTTCATATAGCTAGCTTAAATTGTTTCGAGTTTTAGGTAGTCAACTAATAAATATCCATCAATATTGTCATATGATATAGTGAGTCGACATTAGATGAAGTTGACAGGAAACATTTGAAAGAATGCTGTTATTTTATATCAGCTATTTACATTAATTTAATCCATTTTGTAATTTTTCTTTGTGAACAATCAATTTTAGTGATGTGTACCGTGGTTTATAGTAAATATGTGCATATATTATTTCGCCAACTAGCGAGTCACTAAAAAACACTACTGGCCGGCTGTTTCTCATTACTTTAGTACTTGTTAAAAATATATATTGCGGACTACTCGAAAAGTATAAACTAGGACCTTCAGGTCCCGTTGATGGAGCATCACTCCTAGACAACTAAGTAACTAGACAATAGAGTACATTTTCATCTTTGGTCAGTTAATCATATAACTCGAAGTACATTCACCATTGTCATTCTCCACCACTTAACAAATATTAATATAATTTAAGTCTAGGTAAAATTTCTATCGCAGATATTCACATTACATGGGATGAGTAGAAGGCTTCATTCATTTCGTATCTTAGTTGACTGTATAGTCGTTTTTTTTGGGTAAGCTATCAGGCACAATAATATTTCCCACAGAAATAATGGCATATCTGCTACACTCACTATCTACGTGCAATATGACTAGAAAACATCTTTTGTTCTTTCGACTTAGTAGCATTTACCACTCCACATATTTTATACTGAAAGGATGTTTTATCAAGTCTTCTTATTACATATAGAATACATTTATTAACTAGCGTGAGTATTTTATTACACTACTTCATATGATACTAATGGAAGGTAACTTTTCTACTCAGATGAGTACATGAAACGATTATGAGTAACTGACAAAAGTAAGCAAAGTAGATTTGTAATCAGTTACACAGTTTTTATTTTCCTGTTGTTGTTATGCGGAAATAGATTTAAGGAACTGTCTTAATGAATGAATCTCTTGGTATTTCCTTCGCTGAGTTGTTATTATTTTGAGTTGTATGAAAATCACCACCTGAATGTGGGTGAATCCAACTTATAGGTTCCAAATGGCATTAAACTAGACTTCCAGATTCCAAGAACAATCACTACCAACAGTATTAAAAAGGCTAAATGTTTCGGACAATTTAAAGTCATATCTAAAAGCATAATGTAATAGTTCTTATGACTGACGCAAAAGACAAGTTATTTTGTCATATGTTCATCCATGCTATCACTTAGGTTATTACAGTTTAATAGGAAACGCCACAATAAATGACCAGAATAATTTTGATGGAGTATATGTTACAAAACGTTTTTGACAGTTTCAATAAAATAACGATATTTAACTGTCATCGAAATGCTTAATTGTAACCTTTTTGTTTTATACATTTATTGTTATCATTTCTTATGTTTTAATTAATAGGAAACTGTTTTGACTTGTATTTTAGCTACATTAACAATGATAGTAGTATATTTTTTGTTGTTTCGTTTTATAACAGTCATAAAAATAGTAATTTCTCATATACTTAAATGAAAATGCTAAAATTAATGTTGATGAGGCAAAGTAGTATTGTTTATTTAAGGATAGAATATTAGAAAAATAAAACATTCAGACAATTTGAAATTATTGAAACCTTATCCTACAGATTAATTACACTTATATTTACTAAAAATAGTTAGAAATCGAACGTCATGAAAAAGTTTAGGTAGCGTTGATAATGATTCATCAAAATTAACTCTAGAACCTTTGGACCTTTTTCTCTGAATATCCCAACTTAATTTTTCATTAAACACAAGATCTTGAACGTCATTAACGTAAACTGAGTGCCAATAGATATTGTGTATTTACACCAATTAAGAAATTTACTAATTATGCATACCAACATAACTTTTAAACAAATTCTTCACCCACCGTTAGCATGAACTCTGTATCGCATATAATCCTTAAACATACACCGTTTTATACAAACACCTGAAGACCAATTTTTTCAGAGAATAATGTTAATAAAGTAACGTTGTAAGCAGTCTATACCCTGAGCTACTTAGATAAGCAACTCTGAATATGTAGATTTAATACAACGCCGACATTTATTCTAGTCAAACATTAACTCATAATCCCATGGACCTAAAAAGATTACGGAATATTTTTTTCAATACAATTTCATATAGATTAGAAGAGTTTTATTTCTGGTTGCAATAAACTTATGTTCTTAAAATATTATTGTGTACTGGCAGTCTTCTATGAAAAATGCTCCGATATCAAAAATGTCACTTATCTATTACCACTTCTAAAAAAAATAGAAAAATACTCTGGAAATTTTTATTTCGTTTATTTTGAGTAACTATAGTGAAGTAATCAATTATATCTCATAAGGCTGTAAGTAATACACTCTCTGTAGAGCCTTGATATGCTGAATAGTTTGTATCTATAGTTTGGACTGTTAAAGTGCGAAACAAGTGTCCAGTGTTTCCTTAAAGTCAGCTGATAGTGCAAACTGTATGCTAATTAGTAATTAGCTGGTGAATAATGAAAAGTGTCTAAAAGCAAATAAAATGCAAACTACACATTAGAAAATCAGCTAAGTTCACTAAAATTCAGTTTTTTCTTAGTTTATGTAGCTTGTCATTATGGGGAGTACTTTTAATGTAATTTAATCCCAATATACACAGCGTAGACATGTTTCTCGAAGACGGCAAATGTGTATTCTTATAAATGGGACAAATAAGTAGGAAAGCACAACAAGTAACACAAGTAAAGTGTATTTCTATATTCAAGAATCGAATGTCTGCAACTGTTTGTACAGAGTCAGATAGCGTCATATAGGAGATATGCATTTGCACTAAAATAAATATTTCGGGGAATATAGATAAATTTTTTATTGTTTATCTTGAATGGTATTAATAGCTGATTTCATTTATGCACTCAGACCATGAACTGTTGGTTATATGGATATAACAAGATTGTGTTACACCAATAGGATGACATTTGGGTTCAGAAAGTACTTTACAAGTGGGCTCATCAAACAAAAAATCCATTCACCTTCAAGCGGCTGAGTGAACTGACCAATGCTGCTTAATACTTCTCCAGCTACTTAGCTGTCCATTGCTCTACATAAAACTACATAAGCTGGTGCCTGCCACGCAGGTCACAACGAGCCACATCAGTTAACATACATATCCATTAGGAGTACAATAGATGCTGAAATCGTTTTGTGTCATAATATAGTGGTGTGGTGTGATCTTTGATGTTACTATGAATGTGGCTGGAGATAAACATCTAAAATCCTGCAACAACTCTAAAATTATTCTATCGGATATACGACGCTCACTTAATTCACATCTTTCTCCATGTATACCTTCTGACAAAACGAGACGACATCCTGTTAGAACTTATCTACATAGGTAACAGTAATAGGGCTCCGCTATCCCGTGTTTAGCACGAGTACTATGTAATGGGAAAATCGTATAGGTAGATTTTACTATAAACTGCTGCTCTTTAAAAGATTACCCTACTGAAGCACTGTAGGCCAAAAAATTAATTTTGTGCTAGACAAAATATTGAATAAAGCACAAATTATTACTATTATCACCTAGGCTAAATGATAATTCTAATCTCAATTCTAATGTGAAGCATTTCAGTAAGTACTAACTTTTCTAGGCCTACATTTTCATCTCAGTGAATTTACAATTCATGTTAGTTTCCAGTGATATTTAGTTTAATGATAAATGTGAACACTAATATTTTATTTACTTGATAAAAATTAGTCGCTAGATTTTCCTGCGAAAAAACTCAATCATTACACCAGCTGCCTACCTATAAGAATCATCTTTTAAATATTTTAGATTAAAAAGTATAATGTTGAATGCACAGGCTACAATGTTTTAAAGCTTCAACTACATTTAAAGCATTCCACCTACTTTAAACGCTATTTAAAATATCGAAAGGTAATATAAGAAATGGCGGCCATTTTTCATGGTAATTTATTTGAAATTACTGATATCGTTATTTGAGATTTCATTCGTACATCTATCAATTTGTTTATTTGGTATCATATAATTAATTAGTTGGTTTTTATGATTTAAAGTAGCACGAAATATCTATCAGTGAAAGCTGATATATTTGTGCATGCGACAAATGTTAAAGTATGAAAATAATGTAACGAGTGTCTATCTTTCGGAAACTGTTAAACATGCAGACTATATCGTGCTGCCTACTACTCTAAACTACTTCTGCATTTGATTGAATATTAGAAAAACAGTATGCTGAAAGTAGTTAAACTATAATGAAAAATGCTCTGTGCTTCTAGCAAAGATTTTATTTGTGTATCGGATATAGATTAAGTTGCGTTTGTTACTACGATTCCTCACTAACAAAATCAAAGCGAAGATACCAACAATTTCAAATTATGCGTATATATCCGTTGTACAAGTATAGCTGTCCATTCACTGCCACTTGACACAAATGCACTTAGTTCAAGTTCCAGTATGAAAATTGATCCTGGGGTGTAGGTATATCCAGCTGACAAATTCCTGATAAAACGAAACCTGCCTCTAGGATTCCACTTACCAAACACAAACAAACATTCAGTTAAGATTTTATGACAGGTTTTAATTCTTTTTACTTGATCTTAATTTCTTTTTATCTTCTTTGTGCTAAGCATTTTTAGCTATACCTTTTTAAATAACAAATACATTAAAATAAAGGACAATCGGATGTAAAAATTCTAATACAGAGTTTATCCTTTTGGATAATCGTTAGTCTGACTTACCTGTGAGAAATATTTTCCTTGACCTAGACTTAAACATTATGATCGCAGTTACTGAGTATTATCAATAAAACTTTATAGTTATTTAGTGTTTATTTCTAGTTAATAATCTGCAATTGCATCTATTGCACTTTCTTCGGTTGCATTTAATATAAATAAATTAATTACTAAATGTTTGTATCTAAGATTGCAACATAAATGCTACTATTTTGATGTTAATCTCTTCTTAATAGAGTTTGATATCTGTTAGTAAGCAAATGAAGGGTTTTACAAGTCAGAAGTATAGTAGATAAAAGTAATAATAATGATGAAATCGTTAAGAATCTTTTGGGCTTGGGCTCAGCTTGAGGTCCTTACACATGCAGTACGTACGGACCGTTTATGTACAATCGCAATAATCAGACGTCAATGCATGCAACTGCTTGTCAACTAAACAATTTTACTAGAATTCAATTAGTAGAAGAGTTCAAATGAGTTTTTGGGTTGTTTGGCCCATAGTGGTGATTATTTTCACTTTTCGACATTGTTATAAATTTATAAATAGTACTTAAAACAATATCATAACTAAAAATGGACTGATTTTTAACATTCATAGACTAACTAAGCACCTGAATTCTCTCCTTGGTGTTAACGGTCATAATGAAATTTATTTTATCAACTTTCTCGTCGTAATCAATCATTATTGCGATACTGAAAATCCGGATTCAGGCATTCTAAACAAACATCACTTTTTTGACTACGGCCATTTATTTTCCTCGCATGAACTACACTAATGTTGCAATTAGTTGACTTTAACTATTTAACATGATATATGTATGTTTCCTTGAACAATTTTAAGCCTTTTAACAAAGTCTTCTGTTACATAAGCTGTGTCACCAGATGAAAAATGATCTTTTACAAGGTTATTCCATAACTTATATTTCCAGTTCTCAGCATAGAGGATTTTTTAATCTTGAAAAATAAAAATCTTGATTTTCTTCAGTAAACGGTTTCTTTCAATCTAATTAAATAAAAGAAAATCCTATAAGTGGTAATATTAAATCTTATTAAGTGGCACATCGTGCTTAGATTATAATCGCAATTATAATGCCTAAAGTAGTTTAAGCTTAAATGTATCAGTTAGCAGTAGCTAGCAATTACATCCTAACAGATTCCAGTCACATCAGTTCCTTTAATTACAAGCTTTTATTCAGAATACGTTACATATTATGCTAGATCTAATCGACTTATGTCTCTATAAGCGACCAACCTTTAGTATATGTTTATTGGCTAAAATCTAGTTCTGTTAGTATATGATGAAAAATTTGCAAATTCCAAGTTTACTTAGGCTCTACTACTTTATAACACTGATTCTTTTCAGGTCGAATGAGACTTAATACTGGATTCACAATACACACTCACATTTCGACAAAGTAACACATTCACTGAAACGGTATAATTCTTCCAGCACAACATGATTTCAGTTATTTTCTTTTTTCCCTAAAGAATAAGTGCTGTGTAGTATCTAACTCAGTAAGAGATAATTAATCTAGCAATAACCATGGGAGACTTTATCCTTATTTACTCGCCTACCAATTTACTATGATTAGAAAATTAGTAAAAAAATGAAAATACTGTTAACGCCTTCTTGGCAAAATTAAATTATTTGATAGGATAACTTTAAGTAACCTAATAGGATTTTAATAAAGTTAATTTCTATTTATCATTAACTCTATAGTTTACCATTTTATTTACCGATAGTTGCTTAAAACAAGTGGATGTGAGTTAGTGATGTCAAAGATCGGTCAACACAAAGGTTATACTTGGTAGTACCAACCAAATTACCTAGTAGGGATCAATGAATAATAACGTTAAGCTATTCCATTATTATATGTCTTACAGTTTCACAATTTCTAATAAATTTAGAGGTTACTCTTCTTTTCTTTGAAACTAATTTTCTTGCCGAAAGTATAGAGTACTTAGTAATTTCATAGTTCCTACATGATTTTGACGAGAGGGGACAAGGTAAATTTCCCGTTTACGGAAAAGAAATACTTCACAAAATACCTGTTTCCGTTTTTGAGCTAAAACTTGTGATTGCATTGTACTTTACCTTAATCCTCTCGATTACAAATTGTCTACCTACCATAATCTGTAAATAATTTACCAGAAATACTCGAAAAGTGATTCCATTTCTTAAGAATGACAATTAAAATACTATTTAATGGTTTTGTTTAAGTATTATTGTTCTAAATGTTTGTACAGTCGGTTAGCATACTGATATTATTTCTGAATAATGCACACTAAACTGCCTTATTGAAGTCTGCAAGCCGTATATATTTTCATGCGAGTAATTCAAAAGTGTTTATGTCGTTTAGTTGTGTACTAGAAATACGATGACGACAACAATTAATAGCTGTAAACCGTTAATCGGGCGAGGAATAATTTATAAACATCATACGCTGTGGCTATAAATATTTGGATGTATATTTTTAGTTTTGTCTCTTAAATGAGATGTTTTTCCAGGTTCTAATTTAATGTGACACTATCCTCCAAATTCAGCAAACTTTTTTGTTACCAGTTAGTGGATTTGATTCCAACTTTAGAACAAGGATTAGAACACATCAAACTTGACTTAGTTGACTGTTGTGAAATTAACTTTAGCTGCAGAAAGCAGTTATTAATTCCTATAAAACTAGTATGGAAACTAAAACTTTCGTACACAACAAAAGGGACTATAATGACAAAATAAATAACATTCTAGTGGATATTTTAAAATTTTTAAAATAATGTAGTAGAATACAGTATGACCTCACTAGATCTCTTAAAAACTCGGTAACTAGCATTTACTTTCACCAGACTTATGTAAGACAATTCATAACAGTTTTAATCTGAATTTATTTTTACTATTATGATTATTTACTAAGTGTATCCGTTAAAAATGAACCGAGTGTTAAAAAGAGTTTAATTTAGTTACATGCCAATTATTAGAATGAGATTGGACAATATCATGTTAGTTGACAATAATTTACTCTGGTGAGTATAATTTAAGTTGTTAGTAGATGAAATACGTAATATCATAAGTCATTCGTTCTAATTAAGTAACTTTAAGCCTTATAGTTTGAAAGCATTTCTGGTAAATTAAATGTTGAATAAACTTGGATTTTGGACGACGAAAAAACAGATGATGAACAACATGAAAGTATAACAGTATTGTTGTTACGTGTACAGAACTGTGTATTATTCATTCATCACTCGTAGAGTTCATCGAAAGCTTGCGTTCCTCAAAGTTATATTACTAATCTTCACTTACTATGCGTATTTTTGTATAATAACTTCTCATTTATTACAATCGTTTGAAAATAATTTGAAAAACTTACCTCAATAGAAGGCGGAATTAACCTTTACCTAAAATTCATTAATTAAAATTTAATTTAATTTTTGAAAACATTTCAATGCAACGTTCTATTCACTCTAACAAGATAACTCAGAAAAGTAATTATTATAGAAGTAAATAAAACCAGTTTTCAATCTGTTTCATTTATGTTTAAATTAGTATGCTTGCACGATTTAATTTTGATTAAATTTTTCTTTAACTAGCCTAATTTCTTTTAGTGTGTTTTGTCATAAGATGTTCATCTAATAAAACTAAATAATTTAATGATGAATAATAATAACTGTTATGGCAATAGTTCATTTTCTGAAGCGAGTTTATTATTATTGCCAATTATAGCTGTAATTATGTTATTACAATACAGTTGTCCAAAACAAACACTCAGATAATGAAGTTAATGAGAAAAAGTATTCTTATAAGCACATTGTTTACAGCTGCTTACTTTATTGTTCAAGAGGAAGAAATAGAGTTGCAAGAAATCTGAGATGTAAAAACACTATTTTTTAACAACGTTATATAATACTTTTATTAGTGAGCTATTAATAAGATTTGCATTTCAATTTAACATTGTAAAATCGTTCACCTTATATGAGTATATTAGATAATTGACTCAACTGGGACGAATTAACCCTATCTACTGGAATCTAGATTAAAGATATTGATTATCTGTACGACAGTTGCATTTACAATCTTTAAAGAAGACGTTATATACGTTTTCTTTCAAAATTCTTCTGACTAACTCATCTTTGAATGTTACAATTTTGTTCCTAGTAGAATATGTGATGCAACTAGTTAAAAAAACAAACAAACTAGTAGGATGGTAATTTTATTAACAAGTATTTTGATTCTTGGCTAGGGAATTACAGCATTGTATCGGCAGCAAGTAGTTACAATTCACAACATTACCTGTTTCGAATATTAAATAAACCGATACCACATTAGTTAAAAGGGACAGAAAGAAGGAACAGTCACTATGGAATTAAGTTGAGGAGATTATACTGACTACATATTTCTATTTGATGCTTTCAGTTTGCATTACGTTTGGTATAAACAGTCAAGTGTAGTAATGATGTAGTCAATATATTTACTCATAGTACACATATTCAAAGATTATTGGAAAGGAATGAAATCAAGAATACTAAATTGCACTCAAAAATTGTAATGCCATTTTTCAGACTACATATAGTGAAAAAAAATCGCATACACAGCAATCTAAATCCGCAGTGCATGGAAAATTCCTTCTAGAAACTCACCAATATTGGATCATCTTATCCTTGACGCAATGAAACACTAAATTAATTGAATCCATAAAGCAGAGTTTAAAAAATTTTGAATACATAAAGGTTACAGCTGTATAATAAACTTCCATACTTTATTCTTATGTTCTTAAGAATCCAAAGAAGTGTGGCATATGTCACTTAGTGACCACAATCCATTTGAACATGATTTTAATACTCCTACTGCCTTATATTTTGAAGAATGTACCAAATGATCTTCAGGCAAGATTCCAACTCCTGGTTTGAATCAAGTTGCAACTTAAATCACTTTTGAAAGAAGTAGTTCAGTTAGCCTTATTAAGTGAACGAAAACACAGCTAGTGCGAATGGTTAGAATCCCACAAATGTCTAGGACATTTCAATTATTTCATTTGCAGAGATGTAAATGGAGGTAGGTATTAGTTTTTTCTTTTAAAATTCCTGCACCTTCAATTCAGAGTCACTAGGAAAATATATGTAGATCTAAAGGCAGTCATGTTTTTCAAGTTCAGTCTTGGATCATAAAACAAAATAATTTATTTACTGCAGCAAAACTTGGTTGTAATCGAATTTTAAGCTGTAAATATAGGAAGCAATTTATGTGAATGTAATCCTTTATGATCATTTTTTATTTACAATTTATCTGCTTATGAAAACCTAATATACTGAGATACCTATTCTTGGAGTTCAATTTTTAACAACCTGGACAACTGAGTTTAGGGTTTACTAGGTTAAGCGGCTATAGACTGAATATTAGCACTGTGGTCATCCTTAAATTCTGCCTTTATGAGTAGGCGTAAAGAGTACTATATGTAAAGAATTATCTAAATAAGATTTATCTATCGTTTTGCATTTAGATAAACATTATATGAGTAATGTTGACTTTTAGGTATAAATTATCACGCCTTACTAATTTACATTTTCATTTCAATATTGCCAAGTCGAATCTCCATGTTACATGCTACCAAAAAGTACCAACCAATTAAAATTTCACCCCCAGAAATCCTAAATCCCTAGAATCGCCTAAATAATTAATTCAGTCTTACGGTACATAAAATATTCCTGTTGATTTTGCAAACTAAACAATGACCTATGTGTACATTTTAGAAGGTAGAAGTGTGACACATTAGGATGCAAAGATGAACCTCATAGCATAAACTATAAATTTCGACTTGCCTTTTATAAAGTATTTATTATGTAGGCACTAACATGTTAATGTTTGTTGAAATTTCTAATATTAATATATATTGTTGGGGACTGAAACTCCCGCAAAAATACAATTGTTAATTAAGTCAGGCATCAAAAATTGATGTAAGTTGGGAATTCTACCACTGGATGCCGACCCAGTGGTGCAGATGGTTAGGCCTTCGCCGTCAACCTGAAGCTCCTGGCGCGGAATCTGAGGTGAGCACTGCTGAGGAGTCCCATACTAGAACGAAACAGCTGTCCAGTGCTCCCTGGTTTACAACGGTACCCTGACAACATCAATCTGTGACGTATTCAATCAAAGGAAGTATTGAATTTATAAACTTTTATCACATTATTGTGAGTCAATGTGAGTTATACTTACAGAGCATATTTGACAATATTTCATTGTATTAATAAAATGTTGATAATTTCAATTTGATGAATAGTCACTAGAAATATACGGATATTTTGAACATAAGTGACTCTCTCTATTTTACTGCAATAAAGGTCTTGTCTACTCGTCTTCTGAATTTTAGACAAGGAGGGTTCAAGGCTTTCGCGGAGTTGTCTGCGGCTAATCAAGCTATCAAGTACGTGACATAACATATATGTTCCGAGCAAATGACAAGAAGGTGTATTTACTTTTAAAATAGAAATGTTAAATAGTCAACTGTGTTTGCTATAGTCTTGTTTGTAATTATAAATCAACTTTAGATAATGGTTTGGTGACTATGTAAAAAGCTGTAGTGGAACAAAATCATTATGAAGTATGAATAATATACAACAAAATCATTAGATTTAATCATTTCTGTATATAAAAATAAAAGAGAGGAAATTTCTCGATATTAACCAGTTTATTTAAGGTTATATGTGAAAGGCTTCCTAGGTTAAAACTATAAACGGATAGAGAAAATTTTATTATCAGAATCATATGCAAACACTAATAATAATGTCAAAAAAGAAACAGCAAACTACCAACAAAACGTTTGCTTTACAAGGAAAATTGAATGAGCGCAATATTGAATTTTACCACAGTTACCATGCAGACCTAAGTGACTTTTAGACCACCCGCTTCACAAAAATCCAAGAAGTTTGAAATGGATGATTTAATACATGTTTCGCTTAGTTAATCGATATATTCTAAACCTTGGTGGCATGAATTACTTTCAATTAGCTACAAATTTATGATCCTTCTTCTGATTTACTTAGCCACACGATTTCATATGAAGATTAGTTCGTAAACATTAAGTATATATGAATCATAAAATAGTAAACAGAAAAAAATAACGATAGAGAATATTTAATAGTCACGAACAACATTTTTAAATCGAATAATAATAAATTTTTAAACAGCCGGGAACTTATGGAATTTTTCACCACCTATTGAGAAAAAGAAAAAGTGAATGTAATTACTTACTGAAAAGGTCTTCGTGCTAAGGTCAATGCTTTTCTCCCATTTTACAATGAATCCTTACTTCAGGGTCAGAAATTTGAATGATTTGTAGAAACCTGTACTCAAAACTGAAACATTTCCGCCCACATACAATAGGAGTTTATTTTTAACTTATTTTATACTAAGATGAATATTTTTTTAAACATCTGCGTTATTTGTTTGGAACAGAAGTAAGCATAGTGCAAACAAGTAGTTGTTGATCATTGAATCTTGAAAAAATTCTAATAAAGTAAAATTTTACATTTTAGGTTGCTTAGTTTAAGGCCAGTATTTACGTATTCAGAAGACAGACTAAACAGTGAGGACGATATTGTTTAGCTTTTATCAAACACTTTCATCATATCTCGTCTTACTGTGTATAGCTGATAAAATTTAAACATTGCCTTGAATATGAAACGCCTACAATCAGTTCTACAACAAATATGGTATATTTTTGAATAGACTGTTTGAAATAACTAAAGCTAAAACTATCACATAACTGAGTGTGTAGGTCTAATGACTATTGCTTCGCGAAATCATCACCAGAGATACTTGATTCTCATATGAATTGTAAAACCATGCAGAGTTATATGCTGTTTGTTGCCCAGACGTAGTACAGCACTCTTATATGTAACTGTTTCTTCAAATATTGTATTAAGAAATATTACATACAAAAGAGATCATTTAGCACTAAGCCATTATTCGGCTGAAACTAGCAGACATTTTTAACGGATTATCATAATCCAAAATTTCTAAGAATGACTAATTAACTGATGCCTTTTAGCTTTTGGTATACTTGAGCATAAAATAAAGTAAGATAATTTTTAACCCATGTCATGGAAACTGATGGATTCATATAATGAACTGATCTCGGTTAGGCCACCATTGGGAGCTAGGAAGCAGTAGACAGCTAATTTGTCCTAGTGTGTGGTCTTTCAATTGTGCTCCTTCCCTACTGGGATCAAATTCAATACGTTTAGGCTTTTGACGGGTGTATAAACTTACGACTACTGAGCTGGTACCCAGTGGCTTAAATTCATAACTTCACGTAATTCACGATATTGTGAGACCTCATTTAATGTCAGTGGTGATGGTTGTCTTACATTCCACATCGTTGACCAGAATTCTTTCCAGAACTTAGTACCCAGTGAGTATATAAAGGTTTTTATTATTTCATGTTGCAAAAATTGCTTAGTTTGAAATTAAATATCACAAATTAATCACGGTCGTGTCACTATTAAAAACCAGAAGAAACCGTAATGCTGTTCGTCCCGGTATGAATGCACAGAATTGAGTCCCATTCTTAGAAGAAACAACTATCCAGTACTTCTTGATTTTCAATGATGACCTAACCTAGGTCAATCCGTGATATGTCATGTAAATAAAGTCGTAAATTAAGTGATATACACTGTTCATCATGAGATAGATAAAACAATAGTGGAGATTAAGTAAAGGGTACCTTTTTATTAGAATATTCATATGCAAAAAGTGTGGTAAATCTAGAAACCAATGAAATTGGATTGATTAATTAGTGTGAAAGTGGGTTTGTCAATTTAAACAGATAAAGGGCTGAACAGAAATGATGAATAGCTAAAACATAATTTCGTTACGTAATATGACTAAACAAATTGAAGTTTAATATAAGCATGATTGGTATGTATTAAACTTGAAGCCAATTGATCACGAAATAAATGTTATTGTACCTATTACTTACCGACAAATCAGTTCATCTGACCCTCTATGTTTACATTAATAAACTCCTTTTCACACTACTCCTTTCATTTCCAGTGGTTTTTAGATCTATTTTTGTTTTTATATATGAATATTCTAATAAAACAGTACCCTTTATTTAATCTCCACTATTGTTTTGTCTCTCTCATGATGAAAGGTGTATATCGCTTAGTTTACAATGTTATTTACATAACACA
Source organism: Schistosoma mekongi (assembly GCA_034768735.1). NCBI lineage: Eukaryota > Metazoa > Platyhelminthes > Trematoda > Strigeidida > Schistosomatidae > Schistosoma > Schistosoma mekongi. The sequence goes on along the minus strand of CM068305.1, from coordinate 38,437,351 downwards.
TTAACTACAGGTAACCGTCGGTATGTCGTTGAAGAGAATTCAGAAAAGTATAACATTCAGTAAATATTATCGTTCTAGTCTTATTTAATTTCAAGAAGAGGACAAACTGTATGAGATGCATACACTTACTGAAAAGGGAATAAATAACTTAGTGGTTTCAATTTTACCGCAACCATTATTTGATAAGTATTTTTACAAGTTGTTCAACATTTTAAAACCTTTGCTTGTCAGATGAAAAAAAATTACATAGTTCATTGTTTTCTATGATTAATGACATCGACTTGGTAATGAGAAGTTACACGAATGAACACACTAGTTAGGTATACTTATGTTTTAAAAGTGATCATAAGGAAAACTTCTTATTTAATAAAAGTGATAGGGAATTATCGGATCTGAAATTATTGCTACTGAATTCATTCATGATTTTTTATTTGAGAATCCCGTTTTTATAAAGATGGAATGAGTAATGAGTTCAGAATTCTAACGAACTCATGTAACAAATGGCTGTTGACTTATTTGAAAAAAACTCTCAGATTATGCTATAGATGACGTCGTTTATATATGTGCCATGAACTTCAGTGTTTTGGTGGGATAAACTTACAATTAAAGCAGATTATGATAGTTTCTTCACATCACAGAAAAACAAATAAGCTGAGCTGTGAAAATGTATCCACTATTCTGATTTTAAAATAACACTAACATACCACTTGAAAAGACACATCTATCCAAATATCTTTAGCTAAATTTCCATCATATGTCACAAAATATATCAGCTGATGATTCTAAAATGCTGTTTACAACAAACCGATTAATCTGGTGAAAATATTCACCATCAAATATGAGCTGGATTTTGCTAGTTCATGGAAACAATAAATCATTAAGAATTGTTCATTCAAAAATGTAACCACAAATTATATCAATAGTCTTCGTTAAATGTACATTAGAGAACAAAGATTTCATATCAAAAAGTACATTGTCATTGCTTAGATATAAGTGTTGCATGAATAATCGACTAACTTGAGCGAATTCTTCACAGAAAACTTACATAAACACTATCGAATAAGGTTCAAAAGTGTCGTCAACTATTTTGCAAGATTATGTTTACGTAACCGACACATTAATAAAAATGAACTTTGAAGATTTTAAATTTTATGAATTTCAGACGATCCATATAAACCAACAGGTTTTAAAATATTAAATTTCTCATTGTTAATGATATTTATGTTTAACAGTCTCACTAGATGTAAACTAACTTGCAGTTTAAGTTTATTATTGTTTTTCATATTTAGCAACAGTCAATAATTTACTTGCATCCTTGAGGACGACTAAAATCTTAGATTTGTAATCACGTTTATTTGTAACAACTACTCATTACTAGTTGTCAAGATTAATTTGTAACTTATTTTAATGCATTGAAATGGACATAGGTTGGTACGGTCCTCTGCTTTAGTCCGAGATCGTTGGATTGGATTATATACACTAATTTAACTTTGATTTCCTAACGATGTGGAGACAAGCGTATTTAATTGTTCGTGGTGGTTTTGAAATTGAACATTATCTACCAGTTTAGGTATTTATGTAATGTGGATGAAAAAACTACATCCAAGTGAGAGTGCCTTCTTTCCCCTGGTGGATCGTAAAATAAGTTATGCACATATTACGTTGACTGGAAATAAAGTAACATTGGTTGTTATCGCTATAAGATATATCTAGCTTTCTGCTAATTCTGTCTTTCATTTTCCCAATGATGGTACTGAGGAAAATTCCAATTCCAATGCTAATGAAGTGGCAAACATGGTAGAAGCTAAAATACGGTAATGTGCTTGTACGTAACCTTGCTGCTTGCTAAATATGAATAATAATAGTAGACTGAACAAACTACTCTACTCATCAATAGAGACCATGACAATTTAACCATACTAAAAATGATTTTTCTGATTTTAACCTAAAATTTCAATGATTTCTTCATTATTAGTGATCCCGTTTCGCTCTCATAAAAAAAGTTATAAAATGAAAAATGCCGTTCTTTTTAATCGTGTTAGATTGCTAACCAAATTGTGGGTCAATTTTTATTACTTTGAGTCAAACCTTGCTTTATATTTAAGGAAATATGTTAATAGTAACTTTGCTCATTATAGATTCTGCCCCTATAGAGAGCCACTTGCTGTGTAAAGTATTTCACTTAAATAAGAAAAAAATACCAAGAAACAAATAATCTCAATCTTCTGTATATCAATAAATAGGTCATTCCTCTGAATAGAGTATTAGAGGAGAAAACAATTGTTGATATGTATCTATGAGCTTAGAATCTTCCAGGTTTATAATATATGAAATGAATTAAGGATAACGCTCGTGATCATGAAAAGACAAAAATTAAACAAGTTTAAACTAGTTTCCTCAAAGTTGGACGTTCTTTCGTCACCGCATTTCTGAGTTTTACAAAGATTGGTTCAGTTATATGGTCATTTCCAAACGTAAAGTGATAGTGTTTTTGCTATTAAGTATAATCAATGAAAAACTGAAGATCGCGCTTACATAGTGTATACTAAAACAGTCTGTCGTAGTTAGGAGAAGTAAATTGGACAGATTGTTTTTGAATTCATCTCCAGACAAAAAAGTCGGTTCCTCTATATAAATCTTATTCTATGCTAGATACTACAACTCGGACTTATTTAATTCTTGGTGTAAAAATCAGGGAATGAATTTCCAGAAGTGGGACATTAGCTACAAAACAGTATTTAGTGAAATACATTGTTGAGGTGCATAAAATCTGAAACGAAAATGTATATTTCTGGACTTTTTATTCAGTAGTATAAAACAGGTAATGAATCGCCATTTACAATAATACTATATGGAACAAATTAGCTTGATAGTTAGGTCTGGCTTCTGTCGGTTAGTGGCAGACTAAAGAAACCTGAATTATATAGTCAAATAAATTGCGGACAAATTGCATTCATATATATCTTATTGCTAAAAACGACTTAATACGCTTACCAATCATCCTATCTTCTAATACTTGTTCACATCAATCAAGGAAATCATTCACATAATTCAACACAATGTAAACATGTGGTCATGCTTCAATTTAACAGATATACAGTAAGATCGTTCAACCACGTTCATTCTTTTATAATCTGATTTTAAAGACTGTATAGAATTAATTTGACACGAACCATTATTTTAAGAAAGTATCTTTTCAATTTAAATCTTACTAAGAACTTGAAAATCCTTAATAATCGTTTCTAATTGACGTGACTAATACAACTATATGAAGTTTGCTTCGTATGGGCCTACTACAATACACATTTACATAAAACTCCATTATACATTCTTGATTGTTATCTTTTCTGTCTTGCCAAAAAACAGAAGAAAATTAGTATGTCGTTATAAGTTTAAATAGTGTAATAAAAAATAAGTAGACAGTAAACACTTTTAAAGTTTTGTCAGAATCTCCACTGATTATCAGAACAAGCCTATTTAAAATCTGCATCCTTACAACTATAATCTGTTCTCCTGCTTACTTATTAAATCTGTTAATAATAATCGTGTAATAATAATGTTTGACAGCACTTGTTATATGGAGAAGTTAAAAAGTAGGTGACTTAACAATCAATTGATATAATTCTATTATAATTAAATAAACTGTTAGAATGCCTTGGAGATTTCTAGATAACTTATATTTTGTGTATTGGTTTTGATTAATTAGACTAAGTTATTTTACGTATACTCATTGATTCTAAGCTTGTTGTTATATTTTAATATTTTACATTTCTCTAATTCACTTTTGAGACATTACATTTATAAAGGAACCATAGATAATAAATTTACTAATTAACTTCACTAGATGTGAATGGCATTATTTTCGACAAAATGTACGTGGATTTTTTTAGCCATATGGAGATACGTCCAATGAATCATGAAAACTAACTTCAGGTAAAAAACGGAATGACGTAACAATAGATGGTAGTGAATCCTCAAGTTTTTAAATACTTTGTAGTAGAGGCAACTCCCAGCTTTTAGCTTACACATAGACGAAACCAGCATGCATTTATAATAAATAAAAAAATTGACATTAGTATACACTAATCAAATATGCATTGTCATTTACAAATCGTCTTTAAAACAGTATCAATCGACTATCTTAAGACTGTATTCTTCAGTATTAAGAGTAGGACATGATTACGGTTGAAATCGAAGGGCTTACCTTTGAAAATAAATGCATTGTTTTCATCAAGCTGTATTGTGAACGGAAGTAAAATGTCACAGTATTCACTTTACACTTCCGTTCATTAATGTCTAGATGATGTATCATATGATTAACGCAATAATTCATTCTCACTGAAGTGATCATGCAATACAAGGATCTAAATTAGCCAATAGTATACGTAATTTTGCTTCAGTTAACACAATAATCCAGTTTAAAACATTTCTCAACACCTTAATAAAAAGGAAACTATTTATTAGTTTTACGAGAAACCATAGATATAATGATGTACCTAAAATGACTCTTCGGAGCAAGTTCTATCACAATGCACTAGTTTATCAGATCTTTGAATTGCAGCAAAGTAAATTTCTGCTAAAATGTAATATACTGTATATATCTGATTGGTTATATGGTTAGAAAAACGTTTACTCCAAGTTATAAGCCCCTTCTAAATAAAAGAGGTAGCACCAAACTTCAGTCTGTTTCGCAGGAATTTCTACCTTTTTCTAGCACTAGTTTAGGTTATACAGATTTTGCAACTATTTTATGAACTCCGGTTTTTTAGTAACATTTAGGTTACTGACTAACATTAATCACAGTGTTAACTACAGTAGTTCTACAGATGTAGAACTTAGTCGTGCTAAACAAATGGTACATGTCTGAACAAGATATAGATACTCTTCAAGCTTTTTCATATTATGATTTGTCATATAACTGCATTGGTCTACATCTTTCTACTTGATTGGATTTTAGTGCCAAAATTTATAAACATAATAGTTTTGCCACTTCTATAACAAGATGTTAACGGTAGGTCATTTATCCGAACTCAAGGATATAACAGTATGGTTACGCAGAAAGATAATATTGATTTATATTAGAAAAGGAAAGATATCCAATAATACATTGGGTCGCTAGTTTTAATTACTTGACTGGATAAATGTAATACAGAAGAGTGACGCGTTAATTCCCAATATTCATCAGGATTTGATTGTTATTTATGATGGCAGATTGATATTGTAAGCAGTCTCTTAGATCATTAAGCATATTCCAACATCAAAATAATTCGAGGATAAAATAAATTAGATGATGTATAAAAAATTGAAAAGTGATTTCTAGCCAAAATTTTTAGTTAAAAGTAAACAAATGTTTCTTAAATCAACCCAGCGAGGCTTTACTTGTGTCAGCAGTCACTCATTAATGAATGTTTGCTTTAGATAACTTAATCCATAACTCTATTACATTAAAATTTCATATACTGCACAAAATTTGTAATTTATGAAAATTGGTATTGGATATGTAATACATCCATAAATGGATGCAACTTACGTCAAAACTTATCTGAAATTCGAAACCATGAGGTATTTTGCAATCATGCCAAAGGTATGTAGATGCAGTTTCATCGTTTTTATGAGACAATAATATAAATTAGGGTGCCGTAATAGTAGAAAACTATTCCATTTCTCTTCAAAAGAAATAAATTCTCAAAAATAACGTAAGGTAAAGACTTAAAAAAGGATACCTGTATAGGCCCTATCTTAGTATCAAAATTCGTTAGAACTTTTACTGATTAAATATACATAATCAAGCTGAACAATGTACTAAGACTAAAACACAAGTTTCAGATCAGCTAGGTAGCCAACAACTGCTAATACTTAGTACCTGAATTTGTTTATGAAAACACAGGTAGATCTTTAAGATGTGTAACATTGTACCTCTAATGACGAGGTAGTAGCATACTATATCTGACACTTAATTTGAGTAACACCACAAAACGATGTATCTGAATTACTGACAATGTTTGGCAATAAAATGACTCGATTCTGAGGTGTCGAAAGCACCAAGTAAATTTTGTTTACCAGAAAAAGTCCGTAAACTGTTCATTGATGTTTTAAGAAGCTTCTCGTCCTTAGCTATAGATTATTTCCCTTACTCAGATGTACATATATATTTGCTGCTTATTTCTACTACTTTATTTATCACATGCATAAACACATACCTGTAACTTAGATTTAGTTAAGTTCAGGTATACCTAATGTTAACTTATTCACTCCATAGTGTTGATCTTTCATCCGTTTTGACCAAGCTTTTACTTCAGTATTATGTTTTCGAAATGTGAACTAGCGTGTTAAGAAACTCGACAGACTGATTTTTCATGTTTACAAAATGATTCTTTCTTCAATTGCGTAGTAAAAAAACTAATGAAATTAAACTAATATTTACTATTCTGAACAGCTTTATTTCTATTACCTTTCTTTTAAGATGCATGTTATCACATCGTTCGAGTTTAAATGGAAAGACAACATATCAAGGATTTTAAGTTGATTGAGGAACAACTGAAGTCATTTTTTGTGAAAGGAAGAAACAAAAAATTGAAACTTAAATTATAACTTTTAGAAAATGGAAAGCAAAGTTCAAAAGGGTAGCAATTGTTTTTCATATGGTTTTGAATCAGCATGCAAAACTTGAAAAGAAATCTTAATTAATAACCATTGATAATTTTGGGAATGACAGTGGAGATATGATTCAAGTTTCATATATTGAAAGCACTACAATTTCAGTTCAGAAAAGCATTTGCGTATATCAGTGGCAATGACGTTTCAAATCACAGTAATTAATTAACACTAAGCAAACCACTTAAAGAGATTGAGGCTCCATTACTAGCTTATATATTCGACTCTAAACATCTATATTAAAATCACTCTTTCTTCACCAAAAACACTACGGCCTAAAATATTTACGTATCCAAATTCTTGATACCCCAAAGTTGTCTTAATTAAGAGCTTATGATTCTAAAATTGATCTTCAGAGACCGTTAAAATGGATGTTTTACAGGAATAAAAAATATTCTAAAAATGCTGGGTTCAGAATAATACATATTGTTAATTGCTTCTTGCGATTTTTTACAAACTATAACAAAGTAGACACACTACTTTGGAGTAGTACGTAAATTATACTCAAAATTATTCTAGATAAATATAAGCAACGGAGTACAAAATTGCTTATGACCTTAACTTTAAACTGAGTTATCTGATTGTTAACACGATACAGTCCTTGTTGAAGGATACCCAAAACATGCTAGCAAAGCTGATAATGATTGGTCTACTTTTAGCGCTAACAAACATTCGAAATGAAAGAACATTCTTGCGTGGCTTTTATTTAAACATTAATGTGCTTATTTACTTTGCACTTTGCTGTTCCTATTTTCGAGTCATATTCTGATTTGGGACCAAGTAGGTGTATTTGTTGTATCATGGAAGACCAGACAAGGATAGGACGCATTAGTACCGCTTTAATATGAGTGACTTCGGAAAACGGATCCACCGATATATTTTCAAGTTCCAAGCGTGCTTCCTATTGACTTCAGCACATAGATAAAACTATGTAGATTGTTTACTGCATGTAAATACCTAGATTCCTATCTCTCATTTTACTACTAATAAGAAGTTAAATACATGTAGCACTGAAATATTTTTTAAAGTATAACAGACAGGAAGGAATAAAGAAACCTGTAGCACATTTTATACAACGTCAATGCATGTTGAGATAGAACGAATTAGTTTTAAGCATGCTAACAAATAATGAGTATATCTGATAAGTGTGTTGGCAATAGGATGGCGAAATTATTAAACTCTGTGGTAAAGAAATTCTGTCGTATTTCGCTCTGTAGGCTAGAAGATTTAGTAATGATCCCTTCTATGCCTTTATGGATGTCACCAACATTAAACAAAGAGTCTTACTAATCAGAAGCGTCTCACTAATTTATTTATAAAAGTTAACAAAAGATAATTACATCTAACTTCTATTTTCAGCTTCGTGTCGTTACACCTTTCAAAAGTAAATTGATTAGTTACAATTAACGTATGATAATTTGAAAATTATGTCAAATTTATGAGAAAGTGCAAATGTACTGAACAATTTCGTAGAGGGAACATACGTCACATAATATCTACTGAATAGGTTAAGCTACAAGTTGATATTTTTTGGAAAATATCCATCCCTAGTTGAACTAAATGAATAATTTCATGAAACTGTCTTTTGTGAATTCAGAAAAATGAGTAACAAGAAATATCTCAAGTATAAATGTGACTAGTATTTCCTTGCACCTTCAATAAACTACGTGGTATAAACAAACTATCTCTACTTAAAATTTCTAAAAAAACATAAATGATTAATAGAAATTAATTACAGATGATACACATTATTTAATTATATATCAATGGATTAAATAAGTAGTTATTTAAATTAAATAAGTAGTAATTACACACCCTTGATTTTCCATGTTACAGAAAAGTTGCCAAACCTATCTGAAGAAGATTACATCTAAAAGTGGCCAGCCTCAAGGCAATTCAATTTTGTTTCAACGAAAAAAATTGCTGGCTGTTTAATCTAATGTAAACTTTACCAGTTTCATATTAGCTAGATACACTTGAAAATGGAGAGCTACACTTATTATGCTTGGAAGAAGGACCATAACTTACTGCATAAACCTATTTAGACGGAGAAAAATCAAGATCTTGTGTTGAAAAGTTACATATTACTGAATCACAGAGTTAAATACATTTCTTAATGTATTCTGAATCAAAATTTCGTAAATGTTAAGTCAAGTATGCTTACTTCAACACTAAATGCTCAAAGATCGCTGCAATTAGTCTGCGTTTGTTCTTGAAATGATTGAAATCTATTTAACCCTGTTTGGACATGAAAGTAATTCCTTAAAAATTAAACATAGAAACCAAACTATTCATCTCCTTGAAACGTGTATAAAGTATTTTGATTGCATAGAAACAATATCGCTCTCAGAAGACATGACAGAATTAGTGTTAAGTACCCTAAACAGTGACAGTACCAGAAAACGACTTTACCTTTAACAAAAACAGGCTAAACGTGCTCGAATATGTAATCGACTGAGTAATAGAAAAATATAGGTCTTCAAAATATAAAATATTTTCTAGTAAGTGTTTTTTATGAAATTTACAAACTATCTTATAACTGTCCTATTTAGTGCATTTCATATTTAAATAAATAACAATCTTCTTACATTGATTACTACTGACTCAAAATTCCTTACACAGAATTCTTTACACCATTAGGTTAATAATATACACAATAGTATATATAATGCACATAAATTTACAATTTCAGTGACAGACAATAATTTGTAAGTCGAACATCTGCACAGTAGTCTAAGCTGTATTGTATCATTTAAAATAACCCATAAGTGTACTCGCAGATTACATAAAGGGATCACCAAAAAATGAGAACGGATTCTTATAGTGCAAAGTCATTTTTCTTGAACTGCATAAACAATAACAGGTGTAAAAATAAAAGTACAAGTAATAATAGTGATTACTGTACACATATTTATCGTATTATTTTGAGTAATATCCATGCTAACAAACAACAGCAGTCACTTCTTTAACGTGTATTTCAGAATTCCCTGATGTTAAACAAAATAAAGTGAACTTTCTAATATTCAGTTGTTCCGTTCCTCAAATATATGCAGTTTTTTTATGTGTGATTCCATCTTAGCAAGCTTTTCGAATATAGGTAGTTAGATACTTGATAAAAATACATCCTGTCGTATAGTCGGTGCCTCATATTTTACAGTAACCAAATAGATGTGTTACCAATATATATATATATATATATATATATATATATATATATATCAAAACAGAGCACTTATTGCCTATAGTGCATCAATGATCGTCACATATTGGAAAGCAAATTCAACTGTACCCATTTTATAAATAATGAGATGTTAACTGAAGAGTGGAGCTCTGACCCACAGATAACTTGTTGACAAGTAAATGTGATTTACTATTCGACAAATGAAATAAGATGAATAGAAAAATGGTTGCTTCTATAGTCTATGTTCATGATTAATTATGTGGTACGAAGTGTTCTAATTTCCCATTGGTCGACAGTTCATTGATTAAAATAAATGTATAGTTAATCAAAACAACGAAAAGGGAATGAAGGAGAAAGTGAAAATAAGGTTAAACTTATGCTTTATAGATCAATCAAGAAAATTAACCAATAACGTTCTTTCATTCCACTTTGACGCTTACGTTATATTTTTTTTGATACATTAAAATTTCTGTTCCATTCATAATAAATTGGTGTATGTCATTGTGTAGTTTTGACTTCAGTAAATCTGTGCAATAAAGAAATTATAGTATACCTGATATTTAACACTTGGTGCTGAGTTCGTTAATTTACTGAGCTGCAACAGTTAAAAATGAAAAGAACACATTCACCACTCGATATTTTTTGTGATATTTTAAAAACCTTTCCTCCTAACCTACTTAGCCATTTTCCTCTTATCAACCCCCATGACATCAAGAATATTTTCTTATTGTACTTAGTGGCTTTATTTTATACGAAAAAGAATGAGATGAACGAATAACAAACGGAGAAAGAAATGTCATATTCGTCTCGCATGGTATTAGAATGAAATAGAAAATCTAACAGTTCTGATCAGCGATTGAAATTATTCACAGTCCACACATTACGTAAACAGTCATGTCCTTCAACTGAGCTAATTTGATTAGATATCACTACAAATTTAAGAAGCAGTGACCTATTGATTAATCCGGAAAACCTTAAAATTACCTTTTGCTAATATTGGCTAGTGAACTAAAAATCTTCAGAACTACGATTGTGCTCGAAACTAAGAAAAACCATATTTCTTCCTATGTAGAAGAAATTCGAAACGTAGGTCAGTATCTGACGAAATCTCAGCATGGATGATGAACATAACTTATATGGCCGAACCAATAAAAAAGCTGATGTCTCAACGTCACAGTGGACACCAGGAAATACGACATCCACTAGTGATAAAAGCTTTGTAAGTCGTGAGATTATTAAAAAAGTCACTAAATTGTGAATGTGGAAAGGAAATAACAGTATTTCAAACCTAAGGAACACGAGATACATCATTCCGGTAGCCTCGTAGAATGGTGGAGAGTGATGACAACTTAAACGTAGATTAACGACAAGGATCATGACTAGTGGTGGGCAATAATAGCAACAGTGATAGAAACGGATGCGGTAATGTTCCCACCCAAATCTTAGTGAAATTGAAAAGGCCATAGGTAACTTGAATAGAGGTGAAGCAGTAGGATCCGATGAATTACCCACAGATATTTTTAGTAACGATAATCTAGTTCTTGCAGGTAGGCTGATTGATATGTGTTAGGGATTCGAAATCCCTAGAAGTACAATTGTTCATTTTACCAAGTTGTATTGATCTTTTTTGCTAACATGATTTGTAAACTTTCATCACTTTTATGTGAGCACATTTAACAACATTTAATTGTATCATTTAAAATGTTGATAATTTCATTTGATGAATAATCACTATGATTATTTTGTATATATAAAGGAATGTGTAAAATATAACCGGAATCTGATTCCGATCTGTCTGGTTAATCTATTGTCTTGTTCTTCTATCTCCGCCTTGGGACTGAGTGGGCTTAAGCCAGTCGCGAATTATCAACTAGGCACACCTCAATAAGTGGCCGCGCACAACAGATCCATTTTCTTCGCGACATAACAGAAAGCATAATAGGCGACGGTGAATAAAAGAAGACTGGATCAGTGGGTCCTGATAACATTTGTAGATCTTTGGTATATAGGATAGAGAATGAGAGAAAGAATATTGTGAAATGAATCCTGACAGATCTGGTACTACATGATTACACTAATAGAAAAATACATCCTACCTGGAACAATAATATAGTGACAATTGGAAAGGCTGATATAAAAGTCATCTAGACAAATACATATATGAAATGTAGTATGAGGTAAATTCGAAAACAACTTTAACAAGTTTTCGATATAAGATTCTACTCCGTATAACTTTGACTAAAAAGTATTGATTTCTGGAATACGGTTAAGCCTTAATATTATTCGTCTTTTAAATGGTTGAGTATTTTGCCTTTTACTAAAACTTTCCATGGGGGAAGGCACACCACAATATGCCTACTTAGAATTTTTTTATTATAACACTCAAATTGGGGGGAAAAGTCGTTAATTCCGGTTTACAGGGTTGTAATTGATTCGCCGTGAATAAAGTACCAAAGTCATTTTAGAGTCGCTCAAGTTCGGCCGTATACGTTAGGTTTATACAGGTAAATACAATTTCCATCTGCTAGAAACTAAGTTCTGTTATTCTTTCATACCCACTTTTGATTCATCCCTTCCTACTAGAATATATTGCGATACCTATCTTGCTAGCGTGCTATAGTAACCTGGACCGATGCAAAAACATGTCAGGCTATGCGTTGCACATAACTTAAAAAGCGAATTTACGACTCAGTAATTTCTTCAATTTATACTAAAATGACCATTTTACTTGTCAAATGAGCATTACGCTTACAATGATAACACTTATTATTGATCTGGTCATACTAGAACGGTACGAAAAACAATAATAGATGAATTGGTACTCAGTAACTGCTACAAAGTGGGATGCGAAAAACCAGAACACCTGAAAAATCTGACTGCTTTAGGCGTGCTCAAAAATGCGACAGATGGTATAGCTAGAATTCAGTAAGTTTGTAGTATACTAGCCTTTATATTGTACATAAACAGAGGAGCAAACTATATTTAGATTTATTCTTTGTTACAGAATGAATGATAACAAGGTTTCAGAACGCAAAAAATGGTGCATCAATAAGTAATCCAACGAATAGCTAAGTTATTTGGAAGTTTCGACTCTTTAGTACCACAAACACTGGATAATGGTTCACTCCATTTTACAGAGTCCTTGTCTCCATTAAACAGGGTGCTGATAGTTACTTTATTTGTAGGTTTAGACCGAATTAAGATACAAAGACAATGAAAAGGTCATGCCCCAAAATCCTCAACAACTAATTTACAACAATAAACTTTAAAATGCGGTGTGTGTAAACTTCACTTCATTGCGGTTATGAAGACTGGAGTGGAGATTATATGAAACAAATCTTGGTTCCTGATATTCTTTTACATTTACCGGATTTAAAGATACTTCACGAAAACCAGATCTTACCAGTTTTATCCGTTTGTTACTGCTTAGCGAATTGTTTATGGGCTTAAATTTGATGTCACAGATCGATCTTACTCATACAACTATTAGAAAGCCAGAAACACTGGATAATTGAGTCATTCATTGATGGGGTGTGCACCACTGTAGAGTCTTACACTCGGATGGAAAAGCTGTCAGCTTGTCCGAATCTTCAAACTGCCTAACCGTGGTAGGTATACACTAATGACAGATGATGAAAGTAGAACTGACCCAACCAAAATTTCGTAAAAGGCATTTGCGTCATTAAAACCTACGTGTTTTCAAAATTCATAAATAATGAAACAATTGCAGATTATGCCGAATATACCAGTTAATACTGAACAATCTAAAAGTTCCCAAGAATGGTGTGATTGAGGTTCACTCAGAGTCCGGTGATTTTGATTCACTTGAGCTTGAATGGTTCGAATCCTTAGTTTCTTCCTTTATAACCTCTGTAGACTTTTCTGAAGAGTGTTCTGAGTGGTCTGATGATGAGTCGCTATCCGAATCTGTTCCCGACTTTTTGCGAATGGGTTCAACAGGCTGGTCAGACGTCTTTCGGACACTTGATGCTGAATCAGTAGATTCTTCTCTTTCCAAACTTCCCTTAGCTATTTTGGCGTCAGATCCACCAGACGATGAGCTTTCAGACCGCTTTCGGACACTTGACGTCGAACCGTTCGATGAATCGCTATCTGACCCTTTCTTGGAACTTTTGGCTTCAGATTTGTCAGACGACTCCTCTGAGCTAGCATCAGAATCCTCCAAATTCTGCGCTTCGTTTTCAACCTCTTTGACTGGCATAGACTTCTCTGCTTCATCCTCTTCACTATCTGAGCTATCACCCAGAGATATTTTGTCAACATTTTTTGGAATACTTTCATCATTCCCAGTGCCTTCTAGTTTACGGTCTATAGGATAGACCTCACCTTCCTTTTCACCAACTTGATCTTTTTGATTTTCATCCTCTGAAACGTTTGCATTTTCTTCTCCCTTAGAAACAACGGGGTCATCTTCAGTGCCTGAAGTTTCCTGCTCTAATCAGTTATCTATTATTGGAAGCATTACCTCATGTTTTTCTTCCCCTTTACTCTCACTCCCGCCCTGAAATTTAACACTACATATTAGATCTGACGAAATTAATCGTAGGATTAATTCATGCATAGCATGCAGAATAAGACTGAGAAACCATGCAAGAGGAACTATGATACGGCAGGTACCTCACTGGAGCTGCTACGCATTAATGCTGGGAATGGCTTCTAAATAATATTAATAATAAACGTGGAAAAGAACCTTACAGGTTTGCACCCAGGCAGTTTTAAGAAGGACTCCAGTTCTTCCATTTCTAAAGCCTCGTAAAACTCCTCATAACCCTGAAAAGATAAATGCATGAAAAAACACCAACTCCAAGGTATTCTTCATCTAGAAAGATGTGAGGTGGGACTAGAGGTTTATCTTTCTTTTTCAACTCTTCGAAGAGTGAACATTTTTCACACTCATTGGAAGCATCAGCGAGATCGACCTCTTTGAAATCAACCTTCTTGGCGTTAAGTAGAGACAGGATCAATGACTGCTCCTTTTTAACCTGAATCGAAACTCCTTATAAGTGATTTTTTCCCAACCTTTAGGTTTCCAGAGAGAGTACTAATATAAACCTTCAGAACCATTCGCGTAACGCAAAATTTAAAACTTTGCTTTTCTACCACATAACTTACAAGAATTTTGAAGTTAGCTTAGTAGAATTAACAAACATGTTGCTTCAAAATATCACTATCTCTTTATTCAAATAGTCAAAGGATTTAGGGCCGTGACCACAAAAATTTATCACGAAGAGTTTTGGGGTTCAAAATTATGATTTCCTTATAATTACTTGCAGTGGCTGTAATATGTGACATTTACCTGACCTGTCTTCGGAGTATTGGCAAAAGCTCTTCAGCCAAAAAACCAATTCAAAATACATTCAGGAAAGCATACGAACCTGATTGGTCCGTTCGGCCTATAGCGGTAAATAATCCCCAAAATAAATAGTTACATAGGTTTGATGCTGACCATGTTTGTTTTAGCGGACACTACTAAGTTGAAGGCGCTCGGTCACGCATCACCACCAGATCACGTCACGCCGTACCGTAACAAGCAACCCTCTCTAGTTTGCCAGCCTAGACGTTGCTATCCCATTGTCGCTCCATTCATGATCAAATATAACTTCTCTTCCATCTTTCATTGCCTTCTGATTTCTTCTCATTCGTAAGATTGGGTTCAATCGTTAGAAGTTGCTCTGGTAATAATCCAAGCGTAACTTGGTCATATACCGGGTGCACCTTCAGGCACCTACCGGTGATTACCGACGTCTCAACGCCCAAACTACGCCCGATCATTACCCGTTACCGCACATCCACGATTTAACAGCCACCCTGAAATGAATGACAATATTTTCGAAAATCGACTTGGTAAAGGCCTACAAGCAAATACCGATGTCTGGATATGATATACCTAAAACCGCTATTGTAACTCCTTTTGGCCTTTACGAATTCCTTCGAATGCCTTTTGGGTTGAGGAATGCGGCACAAACATTTCAACGTTTCATCGATGACGTGTTCCGCGGGCTTGACTATGTTCATGCATAGGTCGACAGCTGCTTGATAGCAAGCCAAGACGAGGTAACACATATGAAACATTTGGACACAGTCTTTAGTAGACTGCAACAAAATGGAGTAACCATAAACATACAGGAATGCCAAATCGGAACAACCTCGTTGGACTTCCTGGGGCATACTATTAATGCGAATGGTATACAACCCCAAATACACAAGGTGGCGGTTATTCTAGAGTACCCGGAACCAATCACCATTAAGCTATCGCGAGCTTTCAATGGGTTGGTAAGTTTCTACGGACGATTTATGCCAAATTGCGCATCTGATATGAAACAACTAACGGATCAGCTTCGTGGGAATAAAAATGTGGTCATAATGGATGCAGACTCAAAGAAAGCCTTTACTGCGACTAAAGAGGCAATAGCCAATGTGACTATGCTGACACACCACAATGCCGAAGCCCCTATCAGCATCGCGGTTGACGCATCTGACTCAGCGATTGGAGCAGTTCTGCAACAATCGACTGACGAAGCTTGACAACCTTTAGCATTCTTCTCAAGACGATTAAACGATACCGAATCAAGATACAGCACTTCTGGACGTGAATTGTTAGCAATGTACTGTGCTGTACGACACTATCAAAATTCCATCGAAGGCCGGGAATTTACAATATTCATCGACCATAAACCACTGACGCTTCTATGAAATCTTCTTCACATAAGTACTGTCCGCGAGAGTCGCGTCATTTAGACTACATTTCCCAGTTCTCTACTGATATACGACGTGTATCTGGAGTTAACAATGTAGTTACCGACGCTTTATCACGAATACATGCCTTGAATCGTGTCCAAGGTATCGACCTTGTTGAACTAGCTCGACTTCAAAATGAAGACAATCATCTTCATCACGAGTTATCCACAACAACGCTCAAACTTCAAACAAAGACGATTGGAAAGGGTAAGAACACTTTAATTTGTAATTATTCTACAGGTACACCCCGTTCAATCGTTCCTAAGAGTTACCAACAAATCATCTTTAACACATTGCACAACCTCTCTCATCCTGGAATTCGTGCTACGTCTAAACTGATTGCTCAGAGATTCTGCTGGACAAGGATGACTAAAGACATCAAAGAATGAGCACAATCCTGCGTGGCCTGCCAAAAGAACAAAGTAATTCAGCACAACAAATGTCCTCTTGGCACCTTCCCAACTCCCGACGCCCGATTCGACCACGTCCACCTTGATTTGGTAAGACTCTTACCAGAATCCAACGGATTTCCTTATCTTTTGACATGCGTGGACCGTTTTACACGCTGGCCAGAAGCGATTCCACCGAAAGACATCACTAGTGAAACGATTGCTCGCGCTTTCGTCGAACGATGGATAGCGAATTTTGGTTGTCCATCTACAATAACGACAGACCGTGGATGTCAGTTTGAATGTGGATTGTTCCACTCTCTGACAGAACTTCTTGGAGCAACGTGCTTCCGAACAACTGCCTACCACCCACAATCTAACGGTTTGGTAGAGAGATTTCATCGACAGTTGTAAGCATCACTTTCAGCTACAAACATCTCGCAGTAGACAGAGGCATTGCCACTAGTTTTACTCGGAGTTCGAAGCACTTTAAAAGATGTCGGGTGCAGTGTGGCTGAATTATTTTACGGAACGACTCTTCGACTACCAGGTGAGTTTGTGGAAACCGCTACCACCTCGAAAAACTTGGGTCCCAATTCTTACGTGAACCGGGTTACAAATGCTATGCATTCAGTTAAGCCAGTCCAAACTCGACAACAATCGACAGACACTTTTATCCAACCAGCCTTAAAATATTGTACACACGTTTTCGTACGTCGTGACACCCTACGCCGACCTCTCGACGCAACTTACGAAGGACCATACAAGGTCTTAAAACGAGAAACAAAGTACTATACGACCGACAAAAATGCCCACGAGGAGAACGTCAGCACTGACCACCTCAAAGCTGCTTGCCTAGAAGGTAAACATTTCGATGTCGAACTCGTCACAACACCTCCGTAACTCAACATGAACGAAGTTGTCACGCCTCAAACACTGACTAATATGCAAGTGGAAATTCAGAAGAGCTCCGTATTGCCGAGAGCTACACGTTCTGGTAGAAATGTACGATTTTCAGAACAAACGAATATTACGCCTATTAACTTTTTCCTTATATCCCATTCCCTGTGGATTATAAAATTTTTCGTTTTTCCACTTTAAAAAAGAAAGAAAAATTGAATTAAATCACATTTTTTAACTTTACTGCATGCATTTTACACAATTTCATATGTTTAAAAAGTACTTCAAAAAACCCTTTTTGTATTAATATCAGTGTTGTCGATATTTTATGCGTCTTCGTAGCCGCATTTGGCTGCCAAGTTGTTTATATATATAGGAAATGCACATATTTAAAAATTTTCCTTCTTTTAGATTTCCGAGCCTTTTGGAAACAAACAGGGGAACGCGGAAGAGAACGATTATATTTTGTACAAATGTTTTATGTAACGACACCTTAGCATAGGTACTGACGCCCAAAAGCTGCACAACATCCAAGCTATCAAAGAAACGTTTAACAATATTTAACGGATTGGGTTTTATCCTTTGCCTGGTATGTCATAGGGTCCTCACGAACCTATTAGGGGTGGGGGGGCGTGAGCCGTATCGGTAAATTATCCCCAGAATAAATAGTTACATAAGTCCTCAACATTGATGCTGACCATGTTTGTTTTAGCGGACACTACTAAGTTGAAGGCGCTAAGTCACGCATCATCACCAGATCACGTCACGCCGCATCGTGGAAAGCATCTCTCTCTAGTTTGCCTGCCTAGACGTTGCTATTCCATTGCCGCTCCATTCACAATCAAATAAAAATTCCTTTCCCATCATTCGTGCCTTCCGATTTATTCTCATTCGTAAGAGTGGGTTCAAACGTTAGAAGTTGCCCTGGTAATAATCCAAACGTAACTTGGTCATATATCAGGTGCACTTTAGATAATTTCAAATAAACCGAGCATTCGGTAGATTGTTTATAAAATAAGTGATATGTATATTTGTAAAATTCGATTGAGTAGAAACTAAAATTCTTGACGTTTTGCGGCTTAGTGCAGGTCGCTTTTTCAGAGAAATGAATAGTCGACTTTAATTAAGACAAGATTAAATAATACAATGGAACAAATCAAAAACAAAATAAACTCATACAATCAAAATGCTAGTTTGATCGTGTTATGATGTCAAGTCATGTAGGTCAAGGTGGTTTAATTTGAGACATGTATGCAAATGTTAGTGTGATGTGTGAGGAAGATATGTGAAAATAAAATTGTATGTATGTTCATGTGTATGAAATCTGATGTACTTTAATTGTGGCTAGTTGGATAGAAAATCCATGTTGAGTGGATAGAAAGGCCTTCCGTTTTGTTAAGTGCAGTTGGATTTAACAAAATGTGAAGCGCTTCAGCTATTCGTCTTTCCTTATAATTGGAAAAACCTTCTTGAATAATTCGGATATTTTTAATATCGATTTTATGGTTGTGGTGGATAGTATGTACTGCTATTGCTGATTTAATTTGTAATTTTTCAAGTTCAACAGGATTATTAGGAGGTCGTTTAGTGTAGCTTTCATATTCTTTGGAACAAGTTTTGATTTCTTGTGAAGACTCTCTAATATTGAAAGCATCACAGTCGACACAACCTAGCCTGTAGACACAATTCCGTGTTGAGGTGAAGGGTATCTTGTCCTTTATTTTAACCAATGCACTTTGAATAGTGTTGGTAGTTTTGTAGAAAGTTTGAATTCCGTGTTGTTTTAGAATCATTTGTAATGTCTAGTGCATTTGTTAAATTGTTAAATAGAAGAAAATTGTTCCAGCCAGAGCATCTTAGAGATTGCAATCCACATTTTTATCGGGGTGCTTGAAATTAAAAGGAGGAGCCCACAGAACCATTTTGTGGTCACTACTTTTGGGCTCCTTCCTAACTTGAGGTGACAGAGGGGTGACATCACGACAGAAGACTAGGTTAAGAATCCTATTATTTTTCGTGGTACTGTGTCCACACTCTATCCATTAGTGCATGTTAAATGTTGCAATAAAGTTTTCTTCATCAAGTGAGTAGCCTTTGCCGGTATTCCAATCTATCTTATAAAAGTAAACGTCGCTTGTGTTAACTTGCGCGTGATAATTTTGGATACATGTGTGTGTATAAGCCTTAGTAATGGTATTATCTACAGTAGCCGAGGTTTCATGTGTTCTGTATACGCATCCTATAAGTAAACTATGGTTCAGGTTATTGACTGAGATCCAGAATGACTCTAATACTTTGCTGAGTATCTTGTCACTGACTTTATTAGACGGATTCAAATACTTGCGCATGTGAAACAGCCACCACCATATTTTCATTGTTATTGTAGCGACATAGAATATAGTGTAGGATGTTTTATTCTGAGTAAGTTGCTAAGGAAGGACACTATGTTTCTGTAACAGATGTGCAATGAGATCTAGCTAATATGGATTTAGTTTTTATGGTTGATATTTTATTAAGATGGGAGCATGTATTAATTTCCAAATGGGCCAGAGATGAGGGATGGGTTATGAAGAAGTGGATAAGATTCATATCTAAGCTGTACGTGTTTGATGCAACCAGATGGTGGTTTTGAAAATGCAGCCTGACTGTTTGAGCTAATGTCTAGGCAAGCTGTGTTGTAAGGGAGACTAGTGACCACCAGATCCCACGAAGTTATCATTGTAGTCAGTGATGTCAGGACGTTTAGAGCAATTTAAGTTAGACGATATGGCAGCCCGTTGACGATGTGTAAACGATGAACAATTTTTATGGGTAGTCTATTACGAGTATTATTATAATGAATATTATTAGAACAATGAAGAGGAAGGAAAAAACCACCTACAAGGTCTGATCAGGCCGGGCGCACGATGTAGGATCACCAGGGCTAAGATCATACTGGTGTTTGATTGGTGCCATAGATTTACTCATAATGCTGTTTTCATCTGGACAATAAGATGTATCATATACAGGTTCGCCACATGGTTTGAGCCAATGGTTAAATAGGTTATGCTTTGATTGGTTACGTACAGCCTGTGAGTGCTCACTACTCCGAATACTACTGAGTCGCGTATCTCCTGAAGATGAAACTCAATAATCGACCTTGCAATATAATGATGTGGTGGTCACAATGATATTATGCCCTCTATTTAAAAATGGGGTCATAAGACTTTGTTTAGAGCTTACATTTAGTTTCGCTGAACTTCTCGTCATGCTTTTGATCTCAAATAAATAAACAATTAGCTTTTATTTTCAAGTATCATTTTGTACATGAGAGCAAACCAGTTTACGGGCATGATCAGAATGAATATGGTCTGCTTACATGCAAGGATTGCGATAAACAGTTACTGTCAGGATATTCACAACATGTAAATATATGAATTAAAAACAAACCAACGATATCAAAGTTTACAGTACTAGGATATTAAATGTATGTATTATATCATGGTACATTAACGACTAACAACCGCGTGCTTCTCGACTAGAGAGTTATGATACCACAAAATGACTGAGAGTGGGCAGAATGGATTAAATTCATGAAGGATGACCACAATCTTTGACTGTACCTTGAGAGTTTGCGTTTCTTCACTCGATGTTGGGCTAGAGGACCTAACACTGAAGGCTATGTGGTCAACACCTACATTACATAAGGAGTGAAGTGTCAGAAGTCTGCACATAAATTTGTACAGCTTGTGGTGAAATACCTGTTTTCTGATTGATAGTACCATCAGGGGATTCTGTGTAGGTATTAAGTGGTGTAGTTAGATATTTTACATTAGTGGTGTTCTGCTCAGCTTTATTAAAGTGCAAAGTTTTTAGTCTCTTACGTCTTATCGTCGACTCTACTGGTATTCCTATAATTGGTAGATGCAGTTATTAATTGCCCAGCTCGTTTTAACTGATCTGCTGCCAACTGGGAGTCAAATCGGAAGAGAATAGGGAATGAGTACTTCTAGCGTTTCTTGTTGAGGTGGAGGCATTGGCAAGAACAGTCTGAAATATTAGTTGCTTTCAGTATAGATTGCCTAACAGTTCTTAGTGGTGTTTTATCCGGCACATTGCAAATAATTACTTCTTGCAGAATGTTTAAACAGGATTCACACCAGTTTAGAGATATGGTCGTGTTTAAATAATAGAAATCACTGAAAAACATAAGTCTTAGAAGAATAAGTGCTTCAGTGGAAGTAAAATTTACATTAATAAGGTTCGCATGGTTGTAACATGCAATATTTCAGCAACAACAATAATAATTTCTGGTAATCTCACGAATGACTCGTTAATAAAATAACATTGTACTCTAAATTTAATTACAGAATTATCACCAGTTTACAGCCTTCTTTAGGATGTTAAAATAAAGTCAGTGCACATTTCCTACACAGACGAATGTCTATAATAATTTCATTGAAACATTTAATTCATAGTTGTTAAAGACTACGAAGGATAAGGATATTGGTCGAGTAAACAAACATCAGAGGTAATAGCATAAGTGGCACATTATCATTAATGGCATACTAGAAACGAGACGAAAATGGACTGTAGCAGCAGATGCAGCTGGCTTGTTAAATTAGACTAACTGAGACTTTGAGCCTGCAACTGCAAATGTAAATACCTATATCAGGCACCACATCATCTATGTCTGAGGATACAATTTTCAACAGTATTCCAGAGTTTAATTACGACCTTGAATGCGGAGTTATTTTCACCACGTGGTTCAGATGATGGGAAGGCATATTCAGGATGAAGTTTTCGAATCAGGATGATGCATGGGAAACATGCCTATTGGTGTGCAAGCTAGGCTCTAGCGAAAATGGACGTTTTGCTGACCACATTTACTGCCGAAGTTGCTTCGGGATCTCATTTTCCGGGGAGACAGCATGACGTCTGTTAGAGATAGGCGGCGAATCTGTATTACTGTTTAATATTCGTTATAGGTGCCTCAGGTTAGTGGGAAGTAGGACCATTGATTACGGAATGTTAGCTGATATCGTCAACCGAGAGTGTAAACGCTTCAGATTACACTCCCTGACAGATGACCAATTTAAATGTTAAGTCTTCATCTGAGCTCTCCAGTCACCAGATTATGCCGAGATTCTGACGCTTCTTTTATTGCGACTTGACTAAGATCCCAACATACAACTCATAATGCTGGTTGATTAGTGCAAAAGACTACATAGTATCAAACACGACAACACATTAGTTGAGCAGGTAAATCCAAATTTAACTAGTGATACTGTAAATGCAACTAATGGGTTCAAGTCTCAGAAGCCAAGTAGAAAAGAGTCAATACCTAACAAAACTAATACCGCTTGCTGGTTATGTAGTGTTTGGCATTATGTACGCTTCTGCAAATTTTAAAAACCTAGATGTTATATGTGTAACAAACGAGAACATAAAGAAGGCCACTGCCCACCAAATGATATGTTCCACCCCATGAAGAAATATAAACGCCCTCGGCATACGGTAAAATCAGCCGGTCCCTAATCAGTATCTGAAGTAATAGCTTTCAAAAACAGACCACAACACACAGGAATTATGTTACTATTCTAGCCAACGGCATCCCCCCCATGTCTTCAAATTGACAATGCATTTGATATCACTCTATTATCTTGGAAAATCTATGACTTTCTAGGCAGACCACCAATGACACCATCTACGAAGACAGCTGTATAAGGTGGTGTACTGTAACTTGCCGGCAAGTTTGTTCACGAATTTTCCTTCAATGGATTCAAGTCTAATGGAACATGTTATTTAACAGATCGGCAGATCCTTGACCTCCATAGTTTGAATTTATTAACGAAGCTTGGATTGATGGGCATTTCTATAAACCGTATTTGTAACGAAATACATCCTTCAGCAGGTAACCAACTGTTGTCATAGAAGGCAAGCAAAAATTTGGTTGAGAGGCTACGACATAAGTTTGCACCTTTTTTCCATAATAGTTTGAGTTGCTGCACGATGATGAAAGCTCATCTACGTGTGAAAGCATATGCTAAGCCTATTTTTCGTCCATAAACGTCGTGTACCGTATGCTACGGTGGAACTGGTTGACCAAGAAATTAATCGTTTACAACACGCCGGTATTATTTAGTCGGTTAACTACTCTGCTTGAGCACTGCTTGTTGTAATGATCAAGAAGTCTGACGGAACTATACGCATTTGTGCTGATCTTTCTACCTGTTTAAACGCTACATTCGATACATACCAGTAACTCCTACCATGTCCTCATGATCTGTTTGCCAAGTTTAATGGTGGAGCATGTTTCACAAAGCTAAAATTTCCAGATGCATATTTTCATGTGGAAGTAGCTGATGTGTCTAGAGAGCTCCTAACTATCAACACTCACATGGGATCATTTCAATATACCCGCTAACCATTTGGTATTAAGACTGCACCTATCATCTTTCTGCAGATAATGGATACAATGTTAACAGGTATATCTGAAGCAGCAGCATACTTAGATGATATAACCGTAGTGGGGTCAACTGAGAAAGAACCTTCGAATCGTCTACTCCAAATAGTGAGTAGAGTGGTGGAGTATGGCTTTGGCCTAGGTAAAGAAAAATTCATCTTCTTCATGCATTCCATCAAATATCTTAGTTTCGTCTTTGATAAGAACTACTGTAAACCAGATCCAGACATTATATATGCCATCCAGAAGATGCCAGCACCAACTGATATTTCCTCAATACGATCTTTCTTGGGTTTGATTAGTCACTACAGAACATTTCAGCCCTACACGTACTGCGTAAGAGGTCCCTTTAATGAATTAATGACGTAAAATAAACCTTAGCATTTGTAATCGGAATGTCAAGCATGATTCGACTTTGTCAAACCAATGCAGTTACCACGCACTTAGCAGAAGAAAACTACAGCCAGATCGACAAAGTAACTTTTGCATTCATATTTTCTGTTAAAAGATTTGATAAAATTCTCTATGGATGTACGTTCACCTTACTGACCGATCATAAAGCTTTAGTTTTAATTTATAGTTCTAAGAAAAGAATTCCTGTGTATACAGATAACAGATTACAGCTCTGGGCGACAGTGCTTCTGGGCTACGACTTCAGTATCAAGTATCAGTCAACGACCACAATCGGCCAGGCCGATGCTCACTCTAGGACGATCGGAGTCAAACATCTTGGACCTGAGGATACGATCATTGCATTTGTAAATGTGGATCCAAAAATCAGTTGTGTAGTAGTAGATGCCATCCGAAATACTCCAGTGTCAACAGATGAAGTGAGAAAAGAAACTTTTCGAGACCCAGTCGATCAACAAGTTAAAAAACTCCGCCTGGAAGGGTGGCCCTATGAGACGAGCTCCGCAGAGCTTCGACATTAATGATTGTATGCTATTTGCCAAACGTGTCGTTATTCCGAAAAAGTTGCAACTGGTAATGCTTCAACAATTGCATGCAGGGCACTGGAATAAACCGGGCGTAAACATTCGTTTGAATCTATGTGTACTGGCCTCATTTGGATGCACAGCTTGAGCAGTTATCCCGCTCTTGCACTAGGTGCGTGCTAGTCTCAAAGGCACCGCGCAAGGCAGAGCTCCAGTCATGGCCAATAACAAAGTCGCCATGGCAGCTCGTGTATGTGGATTTTGACGGTCCGTTTTATGGTCAGGTGTATCTTATGTCAACTGATGCTTATATTAAGTGGCTTTGTTTGTGACTTTGTTTTAATCACAGAAGATTCATATTCTTCTAAAGATTGGTAGGAAGGAGTAGAGGCATAAATAATGATTGTGGACGACGGTTTCGTAAATTGTAATAACTAATAGGGATTGATGGATGACAACGAGTTCGGAAACCTTGCTTTGAACAGTTGTGGTAAGACTGCACTATACTATTTCCACCAATGCGCACTGGCGTAAGCAAGTATGATTGGTGTGATCTGTGAGTAAAGACTGAACGTTTCTTGTAGGGGGGGATGGGGGGGCGGTAATTAATCTTATCAACTAACTGTGCTAACTTACACCTTTTTGTATGTTTTTATACTACGTATTATTAGACAGTAGTCTACATGCACAGTAAAAAATTCCTACTGTTCTATGATGGCGATATAATTTCATGTGAAATAGACTTGACGACTAGCTTGTTTTGTTATTATAATCGTAATATCTTTCGATTCTTAAGCGAAAGTGGACAATCGCTCAGTTTCATTGTTTGCTTGCATCAATTTCTTCATTTTACGCTCATTTGTGTTGTTTCTGATTCTATACGCGACTGTGGCCTTAGATATAATTCTTATTATCTGTTCGTGGCAAGCATTTCCTTTCGTTAATACTTGGGCGTATCATAAACGCTTAGATACTTCACGAATAGGACCTTGTAATCATATACCTATTTACAATGTTTAAATGGAACGTCACCTCATTTACAATAAATATTTGTTTTGATCATGAACATGAGCGTATCTAGATGGTGTGGTTTAAATGCAGTACATAGATTTAATGCTTTTTAAATAGTAATTGGTATTGAGATAATCCAGCGTCTTGTAATATTGAAATTTTCAAAATTGCCGCTTGCAATTATACATAATTGTCAGTATATTTCATGTATAAGTTGCCACCACCCTTTCCAAAAGTTGGATGTTTATTGCACAGATTATGCAATGATAATAAAACAAAATTATTTAGCAGCTGCGGTTACTCTGTACACTATAACTAATTGGCATCAGAGTAACGGTGATTTACTCTCATGGTGTTACAAGTGAATACTGTTATAACTGATGACGACGACAGCGTTATTCAGTTCATCGGATAGTTAAATGCACCATTCATAGTTAGCGATTGTTGTACGATTCAAAAATTCAGCGAAAGGATAACAAACTTAGAAGTAAGGAAACAACCACTGCAATTATTTATAATAATAAAAATAAGGTACAATGGTCAAACGATATTAAATATAAACATTCTAAAGTCCAAAATATTAAAACGCGTAATAAATTCCAACCCTTTCGAAATTGTCTGGCATTTAACAGATTAGCCTAAGGTGAACTGATAAAGTGTTCTTTATGTAAACAAATGAATATAAAAGGATTGAAGGAGGGAAGATAGGTTTTGCAATTAGTAGTTCTGATTATCCCAAACCCTGGTTATATACTGACCTTAAACTAGATAATTTATCGGTACACAAAATATAGTATACGAAAAATCTGGCTAATGAAATCACTAAGCACTTTTATTCTGTTGCGATTAGGCTTTAGTTGAATGTCAAAGATGAGATTATGATTGTTCTTCACAGAAATCACCCAACATTTACAAAGCCTGTTTGAAAAGTATTTTTTGTATAAATGTTCTTTTGGTCGTCTTTAAATTTACCTCCACAACTTTTAGTTTCAATGTTTGTCTCCACGGAAATCTGCTAGTCAACAGATACACTCGTAATCTCCACAAGAATAAGCATCATATGCCTGAATTCATTAGTGATTTCTCAGATCCACATTGTAAGGAAGGTGAAAATACAACATACCACATCACGTACATTTTGAAAATTTTCCTTCGTGTGATAACTTTTAGTAGTATTATTTGAGAAAGTGAGATGACTTATTCGTATTCCCATTAAATTATCCTCAAGCTTGTATCGGGCTATATAAGGGAAACGATGAGTGACCATAACCAGGTCACTTTGAATAAGTGAACTTAGATGAATTTTTGCTGTTGGCTTTATACGGTTCATATTTAATCTGTATGTTTATATACCCGTTAAGGATGTTATAAATATAATCCTGACAGGTAAAAACAAAAAAATAAGAATGAGACTAAACTTAACATAAAACTGAATTACTTCTGAATTAAAATGTTCATTACATAAGTAAGAGCTTGTAACTAAACACAACAATGTTATGAAGCCTAGAAATTTAAAGGAAGCTATTAGTTAATAGTGTACATAGACTCTTAAAGGCCATAAGGTCACATCGCAGAAGTAATCATAAATCACGGAGAAATGCAACCGATGCAATTAGTAGTCGACATTTTAATCTCTTAGTAGTGATTACTGAATAGCTAGATGTGTTGATCAGCATTATATCAATATGTGGATACAGAGTTGTGTTCACCTTTATATATATATATATATATATATATATATATATATATATATTGCCATATACAAATTCTTACTATGTACTCGTGTAGAAACATGCTGATTAATTGCGAAACGATCCTTTAGAAAACAGCTTACTTCGATTTTCTTGTCTATTTATTAGACTAGAAAAAAGGCAGCGTGATATCTGAACATCAACAGCGGGGTGTGCATATATATCTAAAATAATAAAGATAAAAACTCATTTGGTCTAAGTTCGTTCATTGTATTGGCATTGATATTCGAATTGTTGTCAAGTAATTTAAACATAATTAGAATACACTTAAACCAGAATTTAAACGCTCTCAGCATAATGAATTCGAATAGTTTAGCAAAATGTTGGATAATCTAAGCCCATTGAAAAAAGTTAAAAATTTCATACAGTGCCCTTTAACAGTCCTGATATAACCTACTGGTAGATCGGAGACTAGCTCAAGAAAAAGGAAAATTGTTGGTTACTTTATAATTCACCTGATAGAAAAGGTTAGGTACACTAATGAGCGAGGGCATTGTTTTAACCGGTTAAAATATGACTTTTTCTTGCACGAAATGTTTCGAGTACCATTATAATATAAAAGTGTACATACAGAAGAGTGAGCACAATTTATTTAAAAGTGTAAAAAAGTATTACATATGGAATTATAACTAGGCAAAGACACGTAAATGTTTTAAAATCAATTGGAAATTATATAGCAATCCAAAAGAAGTATGTGATCGCCTGAAATAAAGTAAGTGGTCAGCAGGTGGCTTCCAATAATAGTAACTTCCTCCGCTATCATCTGTACACAAAATATTTCACTTAACTATCGAATGCAATCAAGAATCCAATTTGGATGAGGATTAGTTTTGCAAACTGGATTGTTTATAATGGTGAGTTCGCCATATATAATTATCTCTTATTATATAAACTTAAGATATTCATATCTCTCAAAAGCCAAAGTCTCTTCTTGATTATCATTTATATCCAAATGACCCAGTGTACCCAAATCACCCAGTTCCTTCACAAGAGTGTACCATTCAAAAAACTCTCTTCCCAGCTTCTTTATAAATATCTCATCCTCCTTTAAATTTCTCAGCGCCTCTTGGAAGGTACTCGGAAGCATTTTTACACTGCATCCAAATCCATTTTCCTGTGGTCTCTGGCCTGGAGGTGGTGGTTGAAGCTCACGGTCTATGCCATCCATACCAGCCGCTAATGTAGCGGCAAGAACATGATATGGACAAGAAGCAGATGAAGGAATACGGTTCTCAATGTATGTGTTCTTTTCACCAAAGTTTTTTACACGGACTGCTACAAACCTGTCACGAAAGTCCCAATTTACAGCACCCGGTGCGAAAAACTTATTTAGTCTTCTGTAACAATTAATGGTCGGTGAACAAATAGCTAGCATCGCCGGTAGGTGTTGCATAAGGCCGCCGATCCAGTGGCGCGCAACCACAGATAAACCGTCAGGATCTGAAACAAGGAGTGAGGAAAAATTCAAAATAGAATGTTTTATGCGCTACCCCTAAGCAGTTTATGATAATTTATATCAGTGACCGGATTGGATAAATTTGCAGGGTGTGTCGTAATCCATTGTTCCTAGTTTTAGAACAGTAATTACTGGTGAAACTGTATATTTTTACTGTCCAACTGAAATACACTTAAAATTAACTCAGTTGAATCAGTAATGTATTACAAAATGAAACAGTAGAATATCTCCGCCTCCGCTTTTGCTTCCACAGACCAAATGTTGTAATTTGAATTCCTTGCTATTATATTGTTATTAGTATTAGTGAGTGAAAGTTTGATGTATCACTTCAGCATATATAAATATTCACCAGAGGGAACACGCTAAACAATAAAACACTGTTTTAATACAAATAATTGAAATCTCAAACATCAACTGACTAACATTTACTGTGCAACGAAAATAGCTGGTTCTGAGAATTCAAATTATTTGAACTACTTAGATGCCTTGCCATATTAATCCAACATGAACATCGGATGGCCGCTTTATGTTCTTGAAGATAAGATGAATGAGGCAGTATATATATGTAAGTTTCGAGTGGTGCTTCTTACATGTGGTCTTCAAGAATATGATGTGACCACCCGATGTTCATATCGGATTAATATGGGAAGGCGTCAAAATAGCCCAAACAATTAGAGTTCTCGGAACCAACTAGATTGATATGAACTAATATAATTTTATTTCGACAGCGAAATTTACCTTTGTCATCATAGAATGCATTTCGTCCAGTATCAGCATACCACAATGAATGATTATAATGACATCCGCTGGAACTAGCTTTCAATAGGGGCTTAGTCATGAATGAAATATCCATATTGTGTTTTTCACCGATTTCTTTTACAGCTTGTTTTAGTATAAAATAATTATCTGCAGCTGATAATCCCCATGATGGTACCAACGGAGATTCCAACTGACCTTCTCCATCCTCATTACTATAATCTTGTATGTCGATATTAGCAAGTTTCATGTTATGATCAATATCTGCAAAAAAGTCTTCATAAACTGATAGTAAACTTGTTCTGTATATATCAGTAAACTCGGTATACGGTACAGGTAGATTAAACGAGGTCAAATTACTTTCACATGTCTTTTCTGGTTTCAGACATGTTGTCTCGAATGTACCTTTTGTAAACGCTCTAAATTCGGGTTCAAAGGCAGAAAATAAACGTAAATTGTATTTGGTTTGAAGCTCATCAATGAGCTTTTTAACTACCACTCTTGGATGGGCCTTCATGGATTCATCATCTGGCCAGGCTAAATCACATAAAACAGCACAAACAGAATATTTTCGTTTGTTTGGTTTATCATAAAGATTAGCAGTATCACGGGAATATTGAGTTTCTCTGTTTGAAATCCAGTAGCATGGATGTAAAGTTGATAAGTCAGGTTTAACTTTACTGTTTACATGTTTTCTCTTTATAATCTCTGGGATATCAAGTACCTATACGCCAAATAAATTAGAGGCAATCAATTACACGAATGTAATATTGACTGTTGAGTAACGGGAATTTAAACATATAATTCATTACTTTCTAGGGAGTATAAAGTGCATCTAAAATACTCCATAAAACTTTGCATTGTTGGATGCATTACGAAAAGAGGATTAAGTTTAGTAAAACGAAAACTTATCTGCTACCTAGATTTATTCAGATCACACCCGATGATGTTCATCACTTAATTTCAAGCATTTTTAAAATATGTCTATCATACCATGTCAGTAAAATAGCTAATAATGCATCACAACTCATGTTTCCAAGCTTGCATGCTACTTGCAGCAAAATGTAATTTGTGATTTAATAAAAATACATCCATTGTGTATATCAAAATCACTAAGGAAAATTGTTTGTGAACTTTTAGTATCAGTCGATTTCGTCGTTTGAAGTAGACGGAATGCAGTATATAACTTGTGTTGAATAACTGTTTGCTCGTATATTTTTAAATTGGTCTTTTCATTGAATATCAATGAAAATAAGTGTTATGTCAGTTAGATTGTGACTGGCAAGCAGAATCCAGGAAGCTCGCTTCGTCCTATTTGGGACTTGTCGGTTGGCTGTATCTGCATTCCACTGTTGATGCTCGTACTAGGATTGGAACTCAGTCCGCTTTGTGCCAAACGCCACCACGTTAACCACTAGACTACTGAGTCCAGACAGTTAAACTTGTGCGACGAGTTTGAACATCAACATTCGGATGCAGGTACATCCAGCTGATGAATTCCAAGTAAGACGAAACGTGGGTCCTGGAATCCACTTACCGGTCACAATCCGACTTAAAAATTTTCAAATATGTTAGGTTGCGCTCAATACTACAACAAATAAACCAAATCATGTGAATACATTGACATAATAGGCAACGTGGTATGTTGGGTTGAATGTGATAATAATAATATCATTAATTATAATGCTGTGTAATATGTGATATGGGGAGTTGTTGTCAGGGTACCTATGATAATAATGATAAGACATTCGTTTGAACTAAGAGAGAAATTGTTAAGTTGGTGATGATGCTAAAAATTTCAATAGCAGAAATCGGCGTGAATTGAGAAAGGTATGTAATTAGGAATAAAACAGCTTAGAGATAAACAAGAAAGATATTTATGAAATGGGAGTTTACTAAAGTCAGCTTATGTGACGGGTAGTACGGTTGTAAGCCATGGTAGACTGAGAAACTAAGCGAACCTCTTCTGGATACACAGGTTGGGTTTTATGGAGTTTATCCCAATAGCTTCAGCTATATAAAGTAGTCGTAATCTGGTTAATCGGGACATAATACAAAATTGAGAACGAATCTTCTATTTTGATTCGGTTCTGGCTGTCTACTTTTCAAACTTACAACTAACAAATTCCGGATATATTTAAACAAAATTCGATGTAAATGTTCACCATTCTAATGTGTATCACTGTTTAACTATGTAATTCGCTCAACATGTTTGCATATATACGTCTTATTTTGAAAGTTGTAATACGATTTTCAAGTAGTTGTTTGCATTTCATAAAAAAACTAAATTGACAAATGAACAACATGAAATAATTAAATATCACACAAACCGTATTTATTTTTTCATTAAAACAAATGTAAAATCAATTTCTTTTCGATAAATGCTCACCAGGTTCTGCATTTATTGGTTCAATATTCAATTAGCCTTGACATTTAAATGATGTTTTATCTGCCTCAGAAGTGACTATTTTTGTGACTATTAATTTTAAACTAAAAAATGTGAAACCTGATGGGCATTTGTTGAAAAGAATATTTTTCGTCCTAACGGGATTGCTTTGAAGAACAATTTCATTTAACCGGTAACTTTCTATGACCTAAGGGTTTGTTCGTTCGCCGAATCGTCGTTGTCAATATCATGCAATTACATATTTTATATATATATATATATATATATATATATATATATATACGCGATTGTTCACTGTTACTGTTTGCACATGCTAGACACGTATTTCAACATTATGACATCACTAGACAAACCTTGAGATCAGCATTATTACAGATGCTAATGAACCTTGGTAATTTTGATTTTGATTGTTAATCCGAAGAAAATCGGATCAGATTGTTGAGTATAATGTTGGAAATCACTTACATAATATTCAATTGCTAATAGTTTTCAAATATAATTTAACGTCTTCTATATGCCTGGCTTAATTTTTATCAGGATGTAATTTCACGTTTTTAGAGAGTGTTCAAGAAATTACTATAAACTTTCAATGTATTCATGATATATTTGCCATGAGAAACAAAATTATTAACGTTTACTATATTTCGTTACCACTTCTAACGAACCGTTTTATAAAATGCTTGTCTCAGTATACACATTCATTTGTTTTCTAAATAAAGGCATAACATTGAGAATCTATCTTAATTCAGACCATATTTAAACATATAATGTATTTCAAATTGATAAAAGTTTACATGATCATGCTTACTTCACCACGGGCTCCAGTAGTTAATGCTCCTGAATAAACTTCACTCTCCCCTTCTGCAACCTTTCGAGCAAAACGTGTAGACAGTAGCTTACTCAGATGAATCCCATTAAGATCAGGAAAACTTAGTCGAATAAAATCGAATTTTTCAGCTTCCCTTACAAAACGTTCTTTTTCTTGGTCTAGTTTTAATGGTTCCGCATCATCATTTGAATTTGAATTCATTTTGATTAGAAGTTTGATATCTGCAATAAACTTGCTGGTGGGAAACAATTACACATGAAATTTTACTTCAGTTATTACGTATGTCACGAAGAATACATCATACATTAATTAAATATTCTGTAGAATCTGTAAAATTATTTTGCAAGTAACTTAGTACTTTCGTTAATTAGTCGGAACAATATAATGAAATAAACAGAATCAATGTGTAGTGTTTTTAATAATGCACATTTGAAGACATACTCTCTAAAAGTGATTCTGACTGCAAGCAAGCATTCAGCTGCTAATCTTATTGATCAAGTTTATCAATAACTAAGAACCGAGTAAAGAACCACCAAATGAAAAAACAGGTCTTTTATTCTACTTTGAAACTCACAACCTCTATGTTTTCTTAATTTTGCCAAGTATGAATCAATGTTACTGGAAATAACCAAAATGCACCACATAATAGACTAGTTTTCACATTGTGTGGATATATACAACCAGAACTAATTAATTATTATGAATTTTGTCATTTTATAAAAAGCAAGTGAAGTTGTTTACAACATAGCAACCCTTAACCATGTAACTTTATTGCATATAATTCACTGCTACAAGGCAATCGCTTTATATCCTAAAAATAAAGTTAAATTCACCGAATAAATTTGCGGGAATTTGTGTCATTATTCATTTATCTGTTAAGAAATAATTTGATCTCAGGCATATGGTGGTCTATATAGATATTTGTTTTCTGAACAAATAACTACCAAAATATTTCATAAAATCCAGGTTTTCTCTTCATTAGGAATTGTCATCATTAAAGAAACAAAAATACTTAGAAACAATTTCACATAGAAGCCCATTGTATATTTTACATATTTAAATACTTCCGAGTCAACAGAAAGTTGCTTTGGCATGTATTTTGCTCACATACACGAACAAGGAAAGTGCTTTTAGTAAAAATGTTACTTCCACTCAACCGTCACAAGACTGATTGATGTGTAAATTCATGGAATTTTAAATCATTTGTGTAAATAAAGACAGTAATTCCAGACAGATGGTGCAACCAAAACGTTATTCACAATAAAAACAGATGGGACTAACAGCATAATAACTAACTTGATGTAAAACTGACTTAAAAACTCGACAATTAAGTTCTTGAATAAGATGAATTTTACAGTAGCCTACTGTCTCTCATAAGTGAAGTACAGTAAACATCAGACATAAAATTCACGGACGCTTTGAAATTGAGAAAATCACTTAAAACACATCATATTCTACTCTTTCATTTATTTAAGGATGCTCAAGTATGTACGCAGAGGCAAGCTTGTAGAGCTTACTGAGTAATCGAGAATAGACATACAAATTAGAACTACGAGATTTAGTAATTTGGAAGAAATGTAAACAAAATGCATTTTGCAGAATTGTTACAAGAAACTAATACTTCAGCATAAATGAAATGTTACGGGAAATCGGAGCTATACTTGAAGTCACACGTTTAGCATTGGCTTCGAAATTTAAAAAAGGTTGAAGTTTATTTAAAACTGCAATGAATATCAACAGTAATATATGAAATCAGTAGCTAGCGATTTTATGATTTTTGAGTGTTCCAATGTGCACATGGAGATTTATAAAACACAAAAGCAGACAACTTTGTTACACATCCCATTTTAAACGTTGAATTTAGATAGATGTTAGAAGGAAGGAAGTTGATCATGCTACTGTTTACAACCAATTAGCAGCTCACCATTTTTGTACGTAGCATTGGATGACGAGTAAGTTTACAAAGTATTTGCACTATAATAAATCCACATTAAACTGATAATCAGTTACAATAAAACAAAATTGTAAAATACTGTTGTGGCTATTTGAAAAATAATGATGTTTTTATCAAAATATCAGACCAGTTAATGCAACGAAATGAGAATTTAAAACTATTTAGCAAAAGTGGACAACAGCTAATAAATACACTGTGGTGAATTTTTCTTTTGAAACAGATGTTTCTATTAAAACTAGTGGATAAGTTACTCGTGAAAGGAAATAGGTATAAAACCTGCTAACACATTTCTTAATTTATTTCCCTTAAATAATTATTCTGTGAAAAACTCCAGTAGAACTATACTGTAATGACAGACAAATAAGGTTTGAGAATCCTTTCTCAAATGAAATTAAGATTCCGCAGGTAGAAAACATTTTTTGCCATTCAGATTAATAAGTTATCTATGAGTTAAGAGAATGTTAGGTAGTACAATCCAAGTTGTGGGTAGGAAATGAATGAAGTCGGTTATAAAGAAAAGAGAGGTAATTATATTTTTCAATGGCCTGAGTGTAGCTGAAAAGTAGGTTCAAACGGGGTCTTTTTTCATCGGATTCAAAGTGACATTAAAGTACATGGTAACCACTAATAAGAACACAAAGACATGACAACTTACAGTAAATATATCAAATTTGTATGATTAATAAGCCTTTCAAAGTTGTTTAGTGGTTTAATGTTTGTTAGCTTGGGCAAATGAAAATAACGAAACTCGTCGATATGACTGTATAACGTTTTCTCGCAATCCGGCCTTAAGTACTTTCTCATCCTACCCACCCCCATCGCTTTCACACAGCATGTGGTCATATGGACGAATTTCTTTATCATTTATTTATTCATATTTAAAAACAATGTACCACTAAATAACATCAAAAGCTTACTAAAAATCTAAACTTGATATATCCACATTAAATTGCCATGTTTAAGAATCAACATATACTCTCTTCTTATTAGCTAAAGTTGTCTCAAAGTCATTTTGTGATTCGTCCAAAGCTGCTACTATAGCATAATGTAACTAAAAAGCCACTGAAGTCTCACACTATATCGTAAATGATTACTGAATCATTCAATCGGTATACCTAAATTGAATTCTTTATGCTATTCAGGCTATCTGTGATTAGATTATAGATGTCCTTATTGGGTAGAAATATTAGAATAGAGACATTTAAACTCACTGGAATTTGATGCAACGTAAAAATGCATTCGTCACAAATATTAATTTTAATCACAGTTATCTGTAAAACAACAAAATTATTTTAAGACATCACTGCTTAGCTCACACCTTGAGTAGGTCATTTACAGTGCCTCGAATCGAGAAAAAAATCATTCTTGTTATTCAAAGAAATTTCGTTTATCAGTGATAACAATTAAAAGCTAGAATGTCTTAATAATTAATTTTACGCATATGACAAGAAAAAGAGTAATAACAGTGTCTGTAAAGAGGATGAGGCCATCTCATTTGACTCACTAAACTGTACTCACCATTCGTTCGTTGACTAAAAGTTAACAGTGTAATGGTAGGAGTGTTATTAATGCTTTGATGAGTTTCAAAAGTTCTTCGAATAATTTTGTTTTGAAGATCTCAGTTTTACTAAAATAGCGATAGTTTATGGGAGATAATTAAGTGGAAAATAGGTTAAGAACCTACGCATTTAACCATTAAATTTCTTAAAACTGTCCATAGAGAAAAAGCATTTATAATGGTAGTTATTTATGCAAATGAAACATTATTTGATCTTAATGAAGCAACATTCTTCATAGAAATAAATCAATCACTGGCATCAATATACTAACCTTTAATTAAATCTTTCAGGAATGGCAATGAAAATGTCAACTAAAAATCAAGCTCGATATTTCTATAGTCTAACAGATGAGAGCATGAAGTTTTCTTAATTAAATTTTTATTATATATTATTTTATTCAGTTAACCTTAACCAATATTTTAAATAGGAATGGGTCAGGTGGCGCAGACACATGATTTGACCAAAGTTAAAATGCACATGATAGTGGGCGAATCACTTGATTACTGAAAGAAAATTACAATGTAGTCACCATTTTGATTTAATAATTGAGATGGAACCACGTTATGTTAGTGGTTAACTGATTTAGAAGTTAAATGTCGATTTCAGTCTAGTCTTGTCAAGTGTGTATACATAATTTACTGGTATTTTTCATGGACAATATATTCTTCTTGCAGTAAAATCAAACCAAGTAACAAAATTGACGCGTTGAATTACGTACTTATTTTCAATTTAACCAGTAGGTTCGTAATTATTTCCGAATGAAATAGTAACCCAACTGTAGATAATATGCAGCATTCGTAGTGTAAACTTTTTCAGCGTCTACTGTGGTATCTGAGATCACAGGAAAATATTAAGAGATCGCTCAGTGAAATACACTAATATATTAAATGTTGAAGATGTATTTGTTTTTCTTACCACATTGTACGACAAGACGGTAGTATTTGACTTTGCCGTTTGATTAAAAAGAATTATCAAACACATTATTTATATCACAGGAAAGCATCTAATTGAAGCTTTATAAATTTTTGAGTCTAGCAGCTAGTTACAGTGAATAGGAATTACTGAGAAACCTAGCTATTTTGATTATTATTATTAACCACTTATTAGATTCTCCCATAATACGACTCGATTAACTTATTACTTTCATAGAATCGATTTTGGCCTATTCATTTTTCATTTGAATGGGAAAATAAATTTTCTTTTCTCATAGTTTGAATACAAAACTGCAATAAGACATTTTGACAATTTGATACAACTCACTGATCTAAGGTGGTTAGCAATAGAGAAAACGTCTTTATTACAAGAGCTTTAATTGACTAACCACTGTCAAAATAAAAATAATAAATATTTAGCTTATAATCGTTTATCATTCACCTCCAGCAGTATTATTTAAAGGTTACAATACCCAATAAAAATTGTTTCTATA
Source organism: Schistosoma mekongi (assembly GCA_034768735.1). Lineage (NCBI taxonomy): Eukaryota > Metazoa > Platyhelminthes > Trematoda > Strigeidida > Schistosomatidae > Schistosoma > Schistosoma mekongi. The sequence goes on along the minus strand of CM068305.1, from coordinate 38,398,939 downwards.
GTGAAGAGATAGGATAACTACTTCCCGTTATCGAATTCCATACAGTTGGTGAGATCATTTAAAAGACGCTTGAATTAATTTAATTATGCTTTAATGCCACACATGACTTTATGTAGAAATCTTTAAATATGTTTCATTGAATGTGCCGTGTTTCTGTTTAAGTTCATCGCCGCTGGCCAGAAGATATTCTACTCAGTTAAATAATAATATTTTCAATGTTTTTGAACTTCACTAAGTCGTAGTCTATACGTTAGAACACAACCACAAACCTGGACTAAGTATTCTTTATTAAGACATATATGATAACGTATTAGTAAAACAAATTACAAAGTACCACTGTTAGTATATTTTATTGTTATTGCTAATCACTACATTATTAAACAGTAATTTGAATAATCATTGATGTATACCAGTGTCTTAACTAAGAACACTTCAATATTCTTAAATGTTACCATCTGCGTTCATGTTGGCCACCGAAATTCTTGTGCCAACCTCTTCTATATTTGATTTAACAGACTATTGGTGATTTCAAAATATGTTTTGCGTATTTAAAACAAGCAATGATTAGTATTACAGTTGCTTATAAGTTTAACTGTGAAGACGTGACAAGTTAACTGATGAAACTTAGAACTCTAATAAATTATTAGTTAGAGCATATACTGAAAGTATCTATCTACGTATATTGACTAACAGAGAGCGCATTCGAAAGTGGGGTGAAATAAATAATAATGCTCTCCGATCAGTTGATTAATTCAACGTTTAGTTTAAACTAACAGGTGAAAAGAGCTTTCATAAACTAACCTGAGACAATTATATATATATATATATATATATATATATATATATATATATATGCAGAAAGAAAACAGGAGATTGACTTAAAGGAGAGCTTTCATCAGTGGGTATATTCTGGAATCTAATGTACTATTTAAAAAAAGATAGTTTCCATGAAATTGTCAATAACAACCTCAGTAGTTTACCGTTAGTAGCAACCAAGTAGAATGTCAAGCGGTTATAAAAGCAAATATGAAATTCTGAACGGCCAATCAGGAAGATCTTGAAAAAGAGACTATATTAAATATGAACGTAAGCTTTTTAAAAAATAAAAGGAATTTGAAAAAGAAACGAAGTTTAATTAAGTATAAAAATATAAAAAATAGTCTGTAGAGTTAGGTAACTTTCTGTTACACACTCACACACTTCTGAATACTCTGCAAATTCATGTAATTGCTCTTTAAGCAAATTTTTCTTAACATTGTAGACGACTTTACAGTACACTTTTATGATCGTAATTCATATTCATCTCTAAAAGTAAGCATATCTTGACAATAATTGGTCATTTGATGGTAATCAATGTAATGCATGTGTAACTCCTCAAAATGGTGGTCAAATTTTGTCTATTACGTTGCATTATGGCAGCTAGTCTAAATGGCTCAACAAAGGAAGCACTATATTAGATGTAAATGGCAAAGCAAATGTATCTTACTTAAAATCACATTGTATTCAATTATTGTCTACGAAATATTATGAAATACATAGTAGTATTTTTATCAGAGTAGTGACATAAAATAAAAATAACAATAATCCTGAAAGTGGAAGTTAGTGTGATATGATCAATATTTCTCATCAAAGCTATCAAGAGTGAACTACCTATGCATAATGATATTTTTTTAATCTTGTAACAGTCTTAGGTCATGTAATACCCATGATGCAACCTAATTACATCAACTCCTGATTATTTTTCATATATACTTAACGATGGAATAATTGTTAATTTTATGTATTTGTACATTCGTATTCCTTAATATTCACTAGTTATAGCATACCAACTTCCTGTTTTGAACCATTTTCAAATTTGATCTTTATTATGTACTCACCTGTTATTCAACTTTCTTGTTCCTTCATTGCAATAATGTTAGTTATAGTTTAGTGCAACAACAGTATTATTTTTTATTAAGTAGACGGGAAAAAAACTAATTATCTTCTTAATGTGGTGCCAATTCACAAATGATACAAGTCGGATTTCTTATTAAATGGTCGAGTTTGCTAAAGTTCACCTTTTTGTCACAATGCTAGTGTGACTTTTTCATCAAGAATAAGGTTGTTTTTCTCACTTCATCTTAGCAAACAGTGGTTAATGTAAGTTTACTTACTCAGATATTTTCTCAGTCAGTAGTAATGAATGTTGTAATATGTGGCCTTAGTGAAACATGCCAGTTCTTTTCTGTTAGTAATACAGAGATCAGTTCCAAATATCAGTCGTTTGAGGTATCAAGTGGACCACTAAGAAGTTTATCAGGATAAACACTATTAAATATATTACTCACCTTCCAGCCCCCCCCTTAATTAGCTTTATCACCCTATAGACCTTATAAATTTGTCTATAAATATGTTTTAAGTATATAAAACAATCGTTACACTCTCTACTCTAAATAGTTTATAAAAGGGGTAAATTATTTCCAATAAACTTCATAATGAAATTAATTGCTTGTCAACTAATCAAAGTAATCCTACAACGATTATTTTATTTTATTGTGCGTATTTTTGGATCTGAAGCACTTACAGTTGTTTTAAAGTGTATACTTCGGAGTTCAGAATGCGGAGAAATGTTTTTGAAATGAGCTTTGGTGAAGGTATATTAAAAGATCAGAAGTAGGTTTTAGCCAAACAACGGTTTAATCAAAGGTTGATGTTCTGGAAACTGTATCTGCTAAAGAGCCAATTATAAACTGTCTCAGATGAATTAATTTTATAGTATTTGATCTTTTCGGTTCCACACACCTTAAAAAATAAGAAGATAAAAAGAAGGGCTCTACAAGAAGAGGAGCTCTACTGAAGTTAAGAGTTTGAACTGAGTGTATGTTCTGGTACCTTTTACTATCTATGCTTTCTTTTAAGATGTTGATAATTTACAGAGTAAACAACTGAGTGATGATAACATTTACTTACATGTCTGTTCCATAACAAAATCTTTTCAGTGTCATGGACCTGATTTTATGGTTTTCTTTAAGTTTGAGGAGAAATGATGTTCCAATATGAAAAGTTATCAGCTCGCGCACAACCTTCTTTGTAGGGAATTTGTTGGTGTTCTATGCAAACCGCTAATTAGGAGTATTTCTAAATGAATAATATACCAAACATGTAAAAGAAAATAAAGTCAGTAAAATTACGGATGAATGTGTCTAGATGTAGAAGTGTTGAATTTGGATCCATCGTAATACATTTATCCCCAAGGCATTAGGGAAACCAGTTCTACATTAACCTCAGACTACATTAAAAAAGGATACTGACCTTAATTATTTTACACATAGACGTGATAAAATCTTCTTGGACTCAACAGTCATCACATTATCTTGTAGTATATAATTTAGAGAAGCAACTTTCTTGATTATATTCCCGCCTCTGATTTTGCTCCTTTTTACTTAGAGAACTTTTATTATTGGCGTCAATAGTTAGATAACCAGGAGGCTCTATTCTTACTTTTATAGGAGTCAATGGTATACTATGTATGACGGAATGTGTTCCGCTCATCTATTAACAGAAGATCCATTTTCTCCTTTTCTTTTTTGTGCAAAAAATGTTGTCTTCTACGAAAATGTCTTGTTTGTGTGTTCAGATAATCATGTCATTTGTTTGCTTATTCCGTTGCGCTCGAATTGTTCTGAAGTAAATGATTTTTTAATGAATTTAAAATGATGTTCTACTTTGAGTAGTCTCACATTTATTTCTTCTAAATGTCTAACTGTTGATTTTAGTCTAAGTAAAGGACCTAAGCACCCTTGTTAAATCATATACCATTGAAGATTTTCATTTAATGATTATGTCGAACTTCACTTATTTCGGTGCGATTTTTCCATATGATCAATTTTGGTCTTTATATGTTTTGTCAGTGTCAACGAGAGTTTTTCTTTTACTTCATTATGCAAAGAGATTAAGCAGTTTTGACTTCAAGAGAGACTTGTTATTGCGATTTAAAAATTCACGTATACAATCCATTGTTCTTTCATGTATATTTAGAAAAGATACGCGGTATGTCGTAAGGTCTTGGCGGTCTGTTTGTAGGCGTGTAGTGAATCATTCGATGTTATTATGAACTTAGTTATGGATAGACATTTAAATTTCCTCAAGGGCCTAGCCAGTATTATTCTGTTCCACATAAACAACACATTCACAACTGTGCTCTATGTTTATCATCAGGTAGAAATAGATGGAAGCGTAAATGCATATATCTATATATTGTGCTACGAGAATGTTGTAAGTTCTGAGCTGGGTAGGAATCTGTGCTTTTGAAAACACAATTGAAAATCATTGTAAAGGTTTATATTTCTGATAATGCTTTATCTAACTTTGTATATATTTCCATATACTTTCATCATATGTACTGGAGTGAGACGCATATAAAAAGAATGAGCAACATTGAAATACAGAAATGGAAAACTAAACATGTGATATCAAATATAGCACTTCATTATTAGAGATGAATAATATTTGCTGCTATAAACGATGACAATTCCCCATTCATTTTTATATTATTCCATTCAATATATGAGTTGTAGAAGTATTATTTCTGTCTTCGGTTGTTGTCTTTCAATATTTCTAAAATATCTAACCAGGTATCAATTATTCTGTCAGAATACTACTTGGCTCACTTTTCTGTTTTCCCAAAAGTACTTCCAAAGATGAAATGAAATACTTTTAATATTGGCTTTCTTCCAGAACGCCAATCAGATCAAACATAACCCTATAAGAATAATGTAATTTACTTCAAGTTTTCTTTTGAAGTTTCACAGTAATCATAAAGTACTAAACTTTAGTATGCAATTCTGGCGTAATGAGTAAATGAAACAACAGACTCCATAAAGAAATTAAATGTATGTAGTATTTGCTCGCAAGTGACCTTTTTTTCTAAATTGTTACTGTCAGTTAAGGTTTTGGGCATTTCAGAATGCCTTCTGTATTTTAATACTTGTTCCAAATTCGTTACTTGTTTAAAATCTCACCTTTTCTATGCTTAAGTGGATTTATGCACGTTGTACTGCAATGGAAACAAACATAATTTTACTGAAAATGAAGTCGATTACCTTGTTGCCAACATTACTCTTCTACTTAAAGATTAGATTGGTCACTGCCAGTCCTTCACTTATTGTAACATGAGATTGATAAAAGGATAATAAGTAGTAACATTTCCTGTAATAACATTTAAACGAGGAAATGAAAATTGAGATCTCTTAAACCAACTGATTAACCGATATTACGTGGAAAATTGTAATACCGTTATCATATGTTGCTATTACAGTCTCATTGTTTAATATTAATTATAAATAATAGCCGACTTACTTGTAGATGATTTTGTACTTAACAACTATTTGAATCATTGTAGATCACTGAAGATTATTTTACGTTGGACATAAAGTCTATTTTTGAATGCAAGTGTTAAGATGATAATTTATCTTTAGAAATCCATGCTTCAACATTTTCTAAGATAACTCAAAAGGGATGTTTAGACAAACAGATGTATTAGTGTCTGTCTTTAGCTGTAATAAAACAATGACTTTACAGTTTAACTTGACATGTCGACTCAAGATAAAGATAAGAAATAATATCAGAATGACTATTTTGAAGGATGGAGGTTAACTAGACAATTTTTTAAGCGAACAATTTTTCTTGGATGTAAATTGCTTTTTAACAAATTACGAAGTAAATATCAAGAAATACCCAACAAATTACAATCTTTCTTCCAAACTAGTTAATATCATATATGCTATCATTTTTGTAAAACTCAGATCATTGAGACATTCTATATTTGCTAGTTACGATTTTGATTGAATACTCGTGACTGTCTCACCTAATAAGTCAGTTTATTCTTATTAAAGGGTTCGTAAGACAGTTTATGTAGCAACATCTCTAGTTGTCATCTACTAAAATTTATTATGAAAAATTAAGTTTCCAAATTCCAATAGATAGGAAAATTTAACTCCGCAAGTTTACAAACTCAGTGTAACTTACCTCTTTAGAGAATACATATCATTTATGAACCAACATAGGTCTAGATAACATGTGAAGTGTTTCAGCCACTTTTCTTTTCTAGTACCTAGGTAAACCTTGTAAATTATTTATCAGCTTTTATTATCAGTTTGATCAATGCTGAATTTATCATGCACTGTTATTGGTGGTTTTATTTGCAAATTTTCAAATTTTGCGGGATACTCAGGAATTTTGTATAATACAGATATTCCTTGGGATGAGTCATGATTTCACGAGATTACTATTCAGTATAAAAAGACGTCATTGTATAGTCTAGTTTTGGCGTTGAGTTATTTAGTTTATGCTATTTAAAAAATTATGCAGTTCTCCATGTTAAACTAAGCCTGCAGTGCGAACTAATGATTTTCTCAAACATGAACAAAGAATTTCATTTTAATAGGCTTCTAAAAATATTCATAAAAAAGCAAATTATTAGTTCCTAACTATGTTGTGCTGTTACTTTGGTTTACTTTCTTCTATTTGGTCAAGTTTGGAAGTTCTTCTGAATAAATCTAGAACAATACAGAATTTAACACTGAAACAACGAATAGACTAGAATTCCTCATACTAGACTGAATGTATCTTTGCTTGTGTATCCATCTTCTGACGACGTTCGTTATTAGGGATAAATAGACCAGTCGTCGTTTACAAATGGACTCTTTAATAAAGGCCCCGAAAATACTTTTAATTTTACACGGGTTATTTATTAATTTATTAACTTGATTTATTGTTCGAATAGCTGGTAATGAATGTTAGCCTCAAGCGCATTTCTCTAATTAGTGTTATGTAGAAATGACACATTACCAAATTCTACTGTCAATCATTGTCCATTTTCAGAAATCTAACATTGAAAGTGGAAATAAATGAAATAACTTGAACATCCTTATTGTATAATTAAGTTTTTATTTAAGAGTAAAACAAAGATTTCTAAGGAAAACCTAATGAAATGATTCTATGGTGGTCGTCTAGAACATTTCAGAAATCGTTAATGTTCTGACAGATTCTGATTAACTTAGTACCTAATTGTAAGCTAAGAATATTAAATAGAAAAGGAGTAAAAAAGAATATACACGTGATTTACTTTGACGCTTTTATATTAGTTAATGTGCGAACTATATGACATTGATTAACTGGTTTAATGAAGATCGAATAATTGATAAATCATTCAATGTTTGTTTGATTTTCACTTTAACGTCTACTACATTTGTACTTTTTTCTTTCTATAAGACTGACATCAGTACTTTTATTTCAATATGTCTTCATTATTTCATTGATTCTTTAGAAAAGAAATTGAATTACATTGACACATCTTCTGATAACGAATGTATTCACAGATGAATTGATAACTTTAATATTTGCTTGTACTTATTAGTATCACATGTCACTTCAAGTAATTTGACTGTTGCATAAAAGGCTGATATAAAAGGCACATTATTTATAGATTTAATTATGATAACATATCATTCACGTGAACTAGGTAAATCAATTTTAGTTATTTATTATAACGAATCTCAACCGTTTTTATAAAAGTTAGTAACTTTTGTTAGTAAAGAACTTTAAAGCACTAAGTCTTGATCATATTGAAAAGGTGTACTTCACATATTCAAACTAAAATAATGATGTCAATCAATAAATCCTTAAGTTTTCTGCGAAAAAAAAACAAGTTTGATTTAGTGCCACTTTAGTTTGTTAGTATCCTATTGTTAAATTATAAAGGAATAGTGGAAGTAATTAAAAAAATATCTTACTTAACTTAATCATTGTAATATTATAATCGTATGAGCACGAAAGTATGTTACATGAACATGACATAATAATCTTAATATTCACGTTTTCTATTATGTACACTATTTAATTAGGAATTAGCATTAATCAATCCTTTTTTGTGTTCAAATAGGTTGCTTTAGTTACTGCGTTCAGAATAGCATAGATTATGAGCAACGATAAAGAAGAAAACAATTTCCACAGTAATATCTTACAATAGAAACAGCCTAATCTTACATATCCATCCAAATTAGTACCAAACTATAAAGAATAAGAGAAATGAAGCAAATAAAATAAGCCAATACATTAAGAAATAAATAAATAAGAATAGAATGATCAGACGATATGATCATAATTCATAGTAAGTTAACAAGTACAGACGTATCTACCAGTAAGACATATTTACTAGTGTGATAAATCCGTCAGTCTAAAAAATTAGACAGATTACTTTTTCCCTCAGAAAATTTGAGTAATTATGACTAGACGGTTATAGTGATCTTTGAAAATCGTCGATATGAATATCATTAAGCCACTTTACGTTACCGAAAGTACGAATGATAATTTAAATTCCCTGCTTTTGGGTATGAAGTGTGAAGCAATTTTCTAATCACACACCAACTATTGACAAAAGTATATAGATAGAATAAATAAGCAAGTAGAAATAATAGCATGAAAGGTAAGATTAGCTTGAAATTTAATAAGATATGCCTCTTAAAGCGATACGCAAATCCAAATAATAAACTATGAGCTGATTTATACACAACAATGATTTAAGTTATTTATCACTTCCAATTATTTTTAACAAATAGTGCCTTGTTTAGAGACTGATATGAACAAAAAGAATGTAAAAAAAGACCATTGGCATATTTATGTTCAACACTACTTAGAACATGTGATCACTGTAAAATCCAGTGTGTATAAAACTCTTCCCTTTGTGCTTTTTCTGTAAGAACGATAATTTTTAGTTCATTTTATTATGCTCTTATTATTTTTGTTGCCTTTAGTAGTATGCTTTAAATTTATCCTTGACTAGGACAGTATTAAGGTTGCTTATTTGTGTATATATCTTATTATTGTATGAACTTTGTATTTCAGTGTCTGTTTTACTCAACCTCATGGTTCTGGTTAAGGTTATACTTGCGGCCTGCAGTCTAACTGATTAATCTGTTAGATTAGTTTTTTTAGAAATAACTTCTTCGGTTTTTGTCAGGGATATCTTTTTTGTTTTTACATCTAACTAATATTATGACTTTAACTAGCTATTGTTTTACAGATTGACTGTATTACTTTTTTCTAAGCAATATTGTTAATTATATAGTACATTTAACTGTTGAGGCATGTAAAATTCATATTCGTGTTTTGTATTAAAATAGTACCATAGTTATCGCCACTAAATTGTGTTAAGCGCTTTTTCATATATTTACAAGTCACTCATTAAAATCAACTGCACTACACAAAAAAGGTGTGAACTAACAGCCAGATTTTCTGTTGAGGTTCGACTGAAATTACGTTTAGATCAAGATTATCGAAGTTTTGTCGCTATAGTCACAACAAACTGTATAAACGAATCTCTATACGACAGGTAGTCCACTGAGACATATCCCAAATAGCAAGTTTCATCAATCCTAAGTGCTAACTGAACTAGGAATCATTCTCAAGCCAATCAATTTATGTTACTTATACTGCAATCATTACACTGCACCAGAAAGTTCCCTTGCACTTAGGGAACTTCTGGACCAAGTCATAGATGTTGAAACCAGCCTCTCTATAAACTGCAGCCCAAAAATCCTTTCAAATGATGGTTAGGAATATTAAACTACACAACAAGCCCACAAACTTACCTAGTCGCAATTGTGATGAAATCACAGGACTATAATAATTTTGCTACAACAAGTCAAGTCCAGTGATGTGACAGATAATCCATATTACTATATCAAAAGTTGACTGGTGCATCTAGTACATCTGAACAAACACATTATGGTTCCAAGTGTTGGACATATCGTCACGAGGAAACGCAGACGCAAAAACCTCCTAGCCCTCTGTTTTGGATCTGGCTGTCGTTTAAACCCATTTTCCTCTACCCACATTTACAACCTGGTATATCAATGTGGAACAACAGTACCGTGACAAGTAATAATATACTCCTTCATCAAAGTTATGGAGCTGCGAAACAAAGTGACTAAGCTTCGCCGCTCATCCTCTAGCTTGGATCTGAGAATCTCTATTCTAACCCAAATATTGATAACATCAGTAGGGACAGATGGTGAATTGTGTGTATAGGGTACGGTGGACTTCTGAGTCTACAGGAACACAGGTGGAACTGAGTTGTTAACAACGTAAGCAATCTTCTTAAGGCAATTTCCATCAACTGGATCACGCTGTTTTGTCATAGTTCCAAGAGTCGGGTAGGTGTTACTTTCACATCAATGGCATTGAATATCTGGTTGGGAGAGTGTACTACTCTTCCATGGGCAACCATGACTACAAGAAGATGTTATGAAATTTAGCACAACCACAGTTCGATCACAGATTTAATAAAACTGTCATGGCTTGTTACGTCACCACTTTGAATAATGACCTCGTGACGAAATACGTCATATCAAAAGGGCTGTTTTCACTATGTAAGTAAGGTTGGTCGAGCGTTTAGGGCGTTATATGCAATTGGAGTCGGACGAAGACCCTCATAACTACAGCTTATATCTAAACTTCTCGCCAGGAATGTTAAACTGTACAATCTCACCGATTGCAACAACCATGTAATTATCCTATACAAAATTATAACTAGGGAGATTTTCCCTTAAATGTTAACTTCACAAGCATCTGTCGTGAAAGAACTAACTACCGAGTAAAGAGTCAGCAAACAATCGATGACTGTGTAAACGGAAGAGAGTAGTTCATTTGCTGAAAATACAGAAAGTACTTAGTGATGTATATGTTTCTTTCACTTATCTCCTTATACCCTATTTGTTTTCTTCACTTCGAGTTAAGTTTACACTTCCCGATTAAAGTACAAGTATCGGAGATAGCGTTTTCTATTAACCGTGTCGATTATAGAGGGAATCAGACATACAATCCAGCTACTCTAGATCTATCAATTGTATCGTATCGTAAACCGTGCTAAACTAAACAGAACCAACGCGTTTGTCCCATCCGAAAAGCGTATTAGTAACAATTGACATGTCTGGACGGAGACATGTGATTGGCTAATATTGTGTGTCTGACATATGACATTGATCAGGCTTTATGTATATATGTATATCTTGTGTATTAGTGGTTATAATATATTCGTGTGAGTAACAAGTGGGCTTCTTGATAATCGGTCGGATCTTGTGTCTGTACTATAGACTGCTATAGGCTGGGTGTTAGCAATAGGCGATAGCTCGGCAAATAATAGAATCGATATTAATCGGCCAACCCGGTGCGTTCAGATATAACAACAATATGCATTAGGCGGCTATAAAGTAAAGCGCCATAGCCCACTTTATTTCTGTCGCCTATTTTTTCAGCACTTGTTGTAATGCAGGAAATTCTCAAAGCAGTGGAACTAGGCTACTCTTACCTCCATCTTCAAAGAAGATGGCTGAAATGATCCGAGATGTTACAGTTTCGTGGTATTGCTCATATTAAATAAAAAGTACTGGACGGCTCCCCAGGTATTCTCACAAACCACCTCACACCTTTACTTATCCTCGTCTGTTACAAGTCACCTCTCTTAACTTCTATTCACGTTCGTTCTCTATTCGCCTTCTGTATTGATTAAACCTTTCTCATTTCTAGCTGATTTTTAACTTTTAACTACTTGAAGTTGCAATTGGGAATGTGTAACTAAGTGTAATTGCAAAAGAATTAAAAAGGGGTTGAACTCTGCACGGAAGAATCGACGATTAATAAAAGCGGAAAATTTATTCAGTGTCTGATCATGCATATCATCCAGGCGTATTTATTGTTTTGATTGCTAGTTATATTTATGATGGTGTGCGATTGAGCGCCTTCAACTAGTAGTGTCTGTAGAAACAAATATAATTAGTATCAATGACAAAGACCTACTTAATTGTCTATTTAAGGAAGATAATCACGCCTATAGCACGCTTCTCTTTAGTGGTTTCGTAAAACTCCAGGACGTACAGGTTGAAAAATAAAACTAGGTGCTTTCAACACATTAAAATATTTTCTTGATAGCTTGCAAGGTTGTGTAACTTCTGGACCCTCACTCCCACTCTATTCTATCGCTATATATATCTGCACGAAATATATCCATTTTCTCTTTAGTGGCTACCAAGTAGATTGGTCAAGAGTACATATCTGAGTATTGTAAACGTTAGTGGCTTCTGATCATTGAAAAAATGCAACTTCTCGGCTTTCGATTGAATGCTGAAAATGCTGGAACACGACTAGTAGTTCTGTTTTGAGTGTGCTGCATCTTGATCCAGTATCTTTCGACCATCTTAAAAGTTCCTAATTCCTGCTGAATGTCGACATAAATAGCTGCATCGGTTGGGTCAATAGCAATCCAGATGCATGTTGTAGGATTTTGAGGTGCGAGTATAGTTGACTTGGTTATTACTTTATACATCGTAATGAAGGATTTCTTTGGTTTTTGTGTCTGTTGTTATTGCCGTATTGATTTCAAAAAGTTGATCTGTTGGCGAGTTCATGAAGGAATGCACAGTCAAGTACGAAGCGCCTGTATAAAAGCGTATCAATCCTCATAAGCTTTGCATCTGCTTAATGATGGTTAGTTTCAGATAATCTGCAATATCTGTCGCCTTATGATTTTGACAGTGAATTTAATGACCATCAGCAGTATTTCCAAAGATGTCTATAGAAGTTGCTCTGATTTGGTATTTTGAATGTTTATTGTAGTGCCATGTTGCTGGTGTCCAACAAATGCAATGTTATTTCTTGCCATATATACTGTTTTCCACTTTCGTTGGTCGTTTATAGGCCGAATGAAGTTTTAAACTGACGATCAAATGTATTCGCCAGCTGAAAGCTAATATTTGTTCTAGTGTGACTATTTACAATGGTGACGGCTGCAATTAAAGTATTTCATGCAGGATATTTTTCCGACGTTCAAGAATACGTTTTGGGCCAAGAGAACAAGAAGCAACAATACCAATAAAAAGTCCATGACAACCATAGACAGTAGAGGCATTTCCAGAATATAGGTAGCAATACGAGATGAAATCTCGACGTTCCCATAATGACGAGCAGTCTAGACAAGAAAACCACTTGGCTGAAAAGGCCTACAATACTGCTACTCTAGAAGAAGAGGAGAACTTAGTGTAAATAAAACGCCTCTCTCAACAAATCAGAAGGAGCGACCGATCTTGATAAGCATAACGGTTGTATGATCCTGGTGAGAAAAGATAGAAATTCTTATCAAACCTGACTGGTTAAGAGAATACAGAAAGGCTCGAATTGCTAATATTGGCTTATGGCAGAACGATATGAAAATACGGTAAGCTATATACCGCTACATCAACACTCAGGCATTGCAACAGGAACTATTTAGGTTGGAACGCTGGTCGTAAGACAATGGTATAAAATTCAACAAAGTCAAAAGAAATGTCAAGTACTTCTACATGCGAAGAAAGCGGATGTGGTACTATTAACACTATGGAGGCATCCTTTTTGCCAACTGAACGGAAAGAGATATTGATCGCACCTTGACAAACAAGCTTGGCACCAAGGACTTAAACACACTGAAATTCGTTCGAAGGCAGTTACGGATTCTCACCTCTGAACTATTTCTTGTTGCATACAAAATCTATATCAAGTCATATCTCGATATAATTACAGAAATCTCTCCCCTATCCCGAAACGAGACGATAAATTGGTAAAGAAGGTGCAGAGACGAAACACAAAATGGGTCAATGGACTCAGCCTATGGTCATACAATAACCGGCTGCGTTCCCACTGTCTATTCTCGCTTTGATAAAGAAGAACGAGTGGGGATTTGATAACGGCTTACAAAATCTCAAGCAATCCAGGAACAAAGTCCAAGGAGTAACTGACTCAGATAGCTCGTGGTCTGGTTTAAATCAGCCTTGCAAAAATATATTGAATATCGATTTTATTTTGTAATCAATATCCTTACGTTCGCTAAGTGCTTACTAAATACCGCGTAGTACAAAATCTTCGTTCTATGTAGGAAAAAACAGTGAACTTGTAAATAATATTTTCTGTGGTTTTTTTTTAAGAACATAAATTATTCTGGCGAACGTTTCACAAGAAGGCTAGCCATATTTCATAGCAATAAGATTTTCATTAAGAGCATTAAAAGTTAATAAGCATCTTAAAAATGTAAAAGGTCTCCTTTTGGACATTGTAATGGGGCACAATGGCTCTTTAAGTTACCGTAAGAAATCTAAGAACATTAACTTTTGGTTCGTGGGTCAACGAATTATATAAGTACATTTAAAATGATACAGTTTCTTCAAATAGAGTAAAATCAATTTCATTCGGATATGTCTCTGAATGCACTTTATGATAATTGTCTAAGGGTCATCGTACGATTTAGATTGCACCGTTAAGGTCCTTAGTTGATAGGCTCTTAATCTATATAAACGGATCCATCTATTTGCAGCAGTGACTATTAATTATTGGGTAATACATTTTCTACCTTTCCTATTAGAACATTTGCCGAAAAGTTAAACCGAGGTAAAGTTACCTTGTGTTTAGTCCAGTTGGACTTGAAAACACTTGATTATGATTCACAAACGGAAATTCTTCATGAAGATGTAGTACATCAGACGGTAACTTAAGAACATAAAGCATATGAGACTGAACGAAATTTTAGAAATGTCGGGTTTACTTATGGAAAACGTTATAGAAGTTGCTTGGACTTATTCAGCTGGTTATCGATTTTGAGGCGCGAATACTTATGCTGTATGCTTTTAGTCCGACCTCCCTCGCCTCAATTCTAACTTTCAAGTATTTTTTCTATGTTGTCTGTTATGACTACATTCATGACATGAATAACTCTTTAAAACAAAGAATAGTGAATAATCCTTTTAGGTAGCTCATATTTTAGCCTTAAGGGTTTTATCAATAACAGGCTAAATCACTAATATTTAGTAATCGAGAGATTAGTACATTCGGATTTGCAAAAGTTATGACGAGTAAGACTTTAGTATAATCTTGGTTATTAAAATAAAACAGTTGCTGTTATTTTACTAATACTATTAATTGAAGCTGTTCTATTCAGGCTTAGCACAATGCATACCGGAATAAATTAAGTTCGAAAATTATGTACCGGTCTTGATAGACTTTGTGTTATCCGTGCTACATGTATATTGATCACTAGTTTGCTTTTATTTAAGTTGAACACTTTTTCACACAAAACTTCTAGTAGTGGTAGTGGTAGTTTTATTGCACTCATTTTTGACAAAAGGGTCTGATAGTTCATATCATTTAAATATGCTGCACAATCAATTTGCAATGCTCTCAAATATATTTTCTGTAAGTCGCTTGACATATAGTCACTTTATCTTTCATACTCCTTTATGCGATACAATTCGAATTCAGGATCTCTTTCACAAACATAGAGCTTTAGATTTACTGTCATATCGGTAACAATGGTGTATACTATATATTTAAAGGTTCGAAACGAGACATAAACTTTTTATGAACATAGACTTCATTTTAGGAAAACAAAATAAATCCATTTTTGTACCAGGCTGATACAGTTATATAGTCGCCTACATATGACTGCAAATTTTCAATGACCATTTTTTAGATAAGGATAGTGTGAATTAAAATTATATTTATTCTATAGCAGTTGCAACATTACTAATGACTAATAAGTTCAACATTAAACCTATATGGTTGACCGTCGGAATACGCGAATGCTTACAGAGTAGATGAAAAGTTTCTGAAGAAACTACCTGAGTAATGGAACGGTGGAATTATTGATAAACTTTAAATCAAAAGCTGAAAATAGTGATGTTGTTAGTAGTTTAAATGTTTGAAGCCGTCTGGATTTAAGAAGTAAAAAACAACATTTTTTGAATTGATTGTTCATAGTGCTAATAATGGTATGGTAAAAGACATGATTATAACACAACTAGAAAAGGCAATGATACAAAAAGAATTTCGATTTTTATTCTGACTGTGACTGTTTTAAGATTTTTGTTTGAATGCTTGATACAAAATCACGTGGGTGGGTTCAGAATTGATGAAAACTAAGTCAACTTACCCAACTTGTGTCCTGTGATTTTATCTATGTTCGTGACTTGTTTAGTAGAAACATAGTGTAGTTCAAAACTGAGTATATTATCCTTCAAAATTTGAGATAAGTCCGTCATTAAATTATAGGTATGAAAACAGTGATGTCTTCTAAAGTAGGACAAAGTCTAAAATGAAACCTTTTACGTCGGTAGGATGGTAGAGAGCACTAATTTGCACATACCAGCCACAGGAAAGTTTGAATTACAGAAACTGTGCTGTTTACTGATGGATAAGTAAAAAAGAAACTTTACATGTTTAACTTGTAATATCACCATTGCGAATACACATTGTCATTTGCTGATTTATAAATAGCGATCGACATAACTTAATAGTATTTAAAACTTGTGGTGAGGCTAAAAGTTGCAGGAAATTAGACAAAATAGAAGTAAATAAACTTCATAATTTGTATGGAAATAGTATACATGCAGGTACGTAGCTACAAATTATAAGTCAATTTCATGAAAGGTCGCTAATAAAAATAATTCGAAAGCCCCACTATAGAGCATTTTAACGAAAAGTGCCTGCATGATATCGGAATAGGAACATATGCTGCAAAACAGATTATTGTAATCTTTCAAAATTCAAGATGGCTAGGATTTTATGAATTCATCCCTAATTTGTGACATTTCTATAGGTGGAAATCAATATAGCGGCTATTTCAAAGTTCCTATTTTTAGTTGTGTTTCACTTTAAATACTGAGGCTCCATTTTATTTGTCATATTTAAGATATTTGGTGGAACTTAAGCCTTCGTATGTCCCCGAACTATACTACTTATGTTACAACTTCTGGTAACAATTTATAGTTTACAAATGAAAGTGATTTTTCATTGGTAGATGAGAGTGTGCTACCTAATTACTACATACATTACCTCATAAATAATCGCGTAAATCTTACATTCTATCACTTTGTCAACAGTATACATTTATCAGCACACAGCAGTACAACTTGATTTGATGGGTCGATTTAAAAGCGCTTGTTTTGAATGGTTTTAAGTATTTTTTTCTGATCAGCCTCAAAAATTTAAGCTACGACACTGACTAATCGAGAATTACTTAAGTACTTAGTATTGTAATATTTTTGTTCAAAGTGGCAAGCATTTTAAGTTGCATATAGCAGTTGCTGACAAAATATATGTTGGATACCTAATTCTCTTTTTAACCCAACAGAAATTCGCCTCAGATAAAATAAAAATATAGAAGCCAACTGTCGTATTTTAAGAGGGAACCTGGCTAAAAAAGAGGATGAACGTACAATGCTGGTCAGCCCTAATCAAGTAAAAAGTTTTATATCTCAACGTTCTACTGATGTTAGAGTTCAAAAGTAACCAAAAATTCAGGCTATGTCAAACAGAACTCACTTAGAAATATTCGTCTGCTTCATCAAAAGGTTTTTAAACTGGAAACTCAACTTCAGGAAAAAGACGCTCAATACAAGTAAGATTATACTGACATGATATAAATCAAATTTTATTTCGTTCGATACGTTCATAATTATCTGACTGATAAATACTGTGAGTAAGTGATATAAGTAGTATCTTAAATAAAAATGTTCAGTTTTGAAAACATGTATATTAGTTTCGTTTATTTATCTCAGAATCTATAACAGTCTTTAGTAGTTACCGCTGTCTGACTTTGATGCATATTAAAAAACTTGCAATGAATGTTAATACATGACAACTAAATCGGTGTGTTATTTTGATAAACTACTCAAGTTTGCAGTCCAGGGTTGATTACATAAGACACTGAAGTTGAGATCAATTATAGACTAATTCATATGCTTGATCTGGTTACTTGTTTAAGATGATAACTTTATTGAAGCAATCAATAGTCAATATATTATCAGTTATTGCGTGTAAATATGATGAGTACATTAAAGTGTAAGGTAGAATTTTATTATCCTATTTACCGACTTTAATGGGGTGGCCATGAAAAAACATAAATTGGCTGATAAAAATGTATTCACACTTTAAGTCGTTCACTAGAATTTTTTGTAATGAAGCTTTAAAACAAGGTTATTTTTTATGCTTTACTTATTTTATTTTCTAAAGCCGCTTAGTGACAGACATAAAGTTCACTCGGGTTGAAGAGTTGAAGATACAGTTAGAGACTGCATTCACAGAAATTAAGCGATTAAAAGAACACATTCAAATTTTATCAGAACAATGTCGTGATAAAAAAGAAAAACCACACGTTAAACCAAAACGAAGCTTTACCAGTGAAAACAATGAAACAAATTTTCAAATTAAAACACTAGGAAAAGTGATTAAAGATTTAGATCAGCAGAAACAAGAGCTAATTGCAAAGAATCATTGTTTGGTGAACAAAATTCAAAAGCTTTACAGGCATTTATCAGCAAACGACATAAAGGAAGACATTTGTAATTTTTTTCTATTTTGATTTGGCAAACTACAGTGTATAGTTTTGTTATTTTTGGCATTTTGAAAATTAATCTCTAATGTCTGTCGGTTAAGAAAAGTTGGTGGAAGTGAGAATAATTTCAATAAACAATCATCTGCAACTATATGAATTGTGTGAAGGGAAGTATTTTTACTTACTTTTATTGACAAAGACATTCTAATAGGCACTTCTCTAATCGTAAACAACGCTGATATTTACTATATAAACATGACTTTTACAAGTTTTAAGATTTTCAAATTTATAATCTAATTTTGAGTTTTCCAACAACCAGGAGGATAGTCTTATTACAGTTGGTGTTTGTAATGAACTTGCTAAATATTAGTAGCAAACAATTTAGCTACGTTAAATGTGTCTTCAACTATGTAAATGAATAACAATATATTCACAATGGCTTATATAACATATGGAAATGTGTCTTGAAAAAAAATGAAAATCAAGAATCTTCATATCATCGGATGTAACTAGTCAACCACGCCACCAAACAGCTAAGCAAGTTATGTTTAAGTCATAAATGCTAATCTCTGTCCAACGATTAATAGGATCTTAGTGACTAACAAAATATGAGACATATTATTCTTATGTGTTTAGTTTTGGCCTTGAATGTTGTTTATTGTCAACCAGACATGATCTATTAATGGATCTGAAGTGTGTAAAGATTATCTGATGTATCCGTCTAATGACTAAACTTGTTTAATAAAAGCATGTCATCAGAAATGTTTTATTTATTATTCTTGTTTTTGATTTTAGCTCCTTACCGTGCTTCTGAAAATGGTGCATATAATGTACAGGTGTGTTAAACATTGACTGATTAGCTAATTCTTATTTGATTTATTTATTATAAGAATGAAAGGTCCGAAACATCCGCAGATGACCATTTGGTAGCCACCATTGTTGAAAGTACCAGTAAGTTTGCACTTTTGTGTATCTCCGACCGATTTTTTTACTTGTTTAATTATTCACCTTGGACTGTCCGCCTGTTTACGGTACTGATTAATTTGGAAACCACTCAACAATAAAAAATAAAGTGAGGTCAGAGACGGATTAACTTTCTAAAGAACTAAAACCTTCCATTGGGGTATTTATAGTCAAATTTAAATCCCAAATCATGTACAGCTTGATCCAAATGACGTGATATGACAAGGTCAGACATTCATTTTGATTGTACAAAGTATTTTGATTTGTTCATTTATATTATTTAAACTTGTATTAATTCAATCCGATTATCTATTTATTCCCTGAAGTAGTGACCTACACTAAGTCACGAAACGTCAGAAATCTCAATTTCTACTCATTGGAGCAGAATAAATATGTAACACTTACTTTATATTTATGGTAGTTTAATTTTTGAAGTGATCGTAAATGTTAGCCTCAACCAGCGCACTATCAGTCAAATAGTTATGAAATTAATCATCACTTTAGAATTCTAATAATGTTCTCATGTTTTTAAAAAGTATTTGTGTTTGATTTCCAACGAAAAAAGTTATATAATAATTGTAGATAGCATTTAAAAAAGTGTACTATTCCTACTGAAAACACATCGAAGTAGAGAAAGAAAACAGTAATTTTTGTGCCAGGTAGTTCAAGTATATCTATCAGTTCACCAAAAAGTGTAAATAAGCATGATGCAATAAATCTAGTAAGTAAAATGGATTTTTACTTCGTGAGACGCCACATGTACATACACGCATTTTTACATACCCACTACAGCTCTCTACATAAGATACCAGAAAGTTGGTTGCTGGAGCGTGCTAACAAGTTGGCACCATTTGATGCACCTGATTATTGTCGACAGACGTTTGAATTCATTATAGCTGCTGGTATCTGGTAATCTAGTGTTCATAGATCAATCTATGGAGTTAAAAACACTCCAGTTAATAACGTCGAAAAAAATCCTGAACTTCATTAATTTAACACAAAAATTACAACCAAACTTGCTTAAAATATATTGTTTTACTTATGTTCGTCAGTATGCAGGAGTCATTAAAAATCCATAAAAACATACAACATTCTAATGTTTCTATGGCCGTCAGGTAGCAGTGAGAAACTCATTTGTCTCCTTTTCTGAAATTTAATCTAATGGGTGTGTTGCGTTTTAAACGTACGATCACTTGCATGGTATGACCTTGCGCTCACAAAATTACAATGATCTATTGCAAATATGACTCTTGTCGATGTCTAAAGTCTACTTCGATGCCTACTTGGTCCCAGGTCGTAGGAGGAAGAACACAGGCTTATGAACCAACCAGACAAATGTTGCTATATTTTAAGCACGCGTTTATGTGTAAATTCTGAGCACACAGCGGGCCAAAACGAAGAATAACATTTATGCAAAGGAAGGAAAATAATGATTAAGAACTGAGGGGACAGATACATAGTTGATTGATTATAGGTCATGAATAACGAATGATATGATAACAGTTCATGCATTTAGTGGGGGGTTAGGGCAATAGGAACATGACAGTAATAGAGATATGATAGTCGATTCACATGTCCTCGAAATAAATGAAATAGTCTTCTAAAAGACAGTTTCGAAAGTAAGTTTTTCTTTTCGAATTACCCGACAAAACAGTTTAATATAAATTTTTTAGCCTCAAGTATGATAAACAGATTGTTATAAGCAGTATTCATGTATTTCAGCCTAATTTAGATGATATAACATTTTAATTTTAGTATCCCATAAAGTAACTAATGAAACTCCAAAAGTATCAGTGATTGTTCCACAAGATGAAAACATTGCGAAGGAACTGGCATCGGCTAAGGCTCAAATTTCGAATTTACAATACTTGAACAAAACGTTAACGGATTCAAGTGAAAAAATGAAAAAAGAATATGAATTATTAGAGTGAGTTGGATGCATATATTTCATAAATGTAGGAACATATATTAATTGATTGAGAGGAATCAATTGTGAGGGAATCAGACATTTTTCAATTAGACTTTTATAAAACCGACATGCAGTTATAATTAAATGTATATACTATACATGTTGAACTAATCAAGGCAATTTCCGAGCAGACAGACAGACAGACAGTCGCAACGTAGAACTTGGTACATGAGTACGTCAGTTCAAGTTGCCACTGATGACAGTTAAATAAATGAATGGTGAAGTTGATAGTAAGAGAATAGGTGTGCTAATATTAATAAGAATATTAAAAGTAGCATGAATAAGTATAATAATAATAACTGGGATAAAGAGTGCGTAATTAGATAGTTCAAATCATATTAGTAACAAAGACAATATACCTCACTAGCAACATGTCTAAAGAATAGTAGTTTCAGCTAGATAGGTTTCTTGCTGATAGCTCATGTCTGTGACATTTTGTTCTATGCTCATGAGTTTCATCAGGAAAGCCTGCAAATACTCATTTCAGTTAGTATACTATTAACGAACTCTAATTTATGCTTTATAATGTCTTTCGAGTAGATAGTTTTGGTCAGTTTGTAAAATATTCAATGATATTTCTTCTGTACCAGATAGGTGTAAAACTATAGACGTGGGTGCATTGGTTTACATTAAAACTCTTTCTGAATAAACTTCTGCCTATCGATTCGTTTTCTCATCTATCAAGGATATGCAATTTATTTTCCCATTCATTCTCAGAAGTTAAAGTGAACTAGGTTACTGTTGGATTTTATGACGAAACACACAAACATAAAAACTAAATGTCAGATATGTGAACTGTCATCAATAAACTCTTCTAGCTAAAGCCACTACTCATGGGAGATGATGATAGTAACGTCTTTTATGCTAGGATAATTAGGGCGGGAAAAGTGACTTTTTACGCAGCAAACCTTTACTCGTCATTTTCTAGCCAACCAGAAGTTTTCATTCAAGTGAAGGAAAGGATATAGAAATACGTCTCTTTGATGTGCATATTTCAGTTCATCTACTCCTGTGCAGAAACCTGCATATGGCGTACTATCAGGCAAATCAACCAGCGAATGTATGGACCTGCTTCAAATGGTTTGGTAAAGATTAGGCAAAGTATGTATGCAAGCCAATTTTAGCTAATTTGGCAGATAGTAACAATGACGTTTTGTCCTCTTACCCTCTCCCTTTTGTATATTATCTTCACTACTAATATAATTTGAACTACTTATTCATACATTCTATATCCCAATCATTATTTTGATAAATTTAATAAGTCTCAATTTGCTCTTTATATTGAAATACCTATTCAAGTTATTTTTACTATTCTTATCAATATCAACACACTAATCTACTTATGATCAGTCACATATTTTTTTCTTCTATGTCTGTACTAATTGATCACTGTGCATTCCTCATTGCTATAAATTTTAGTCGTTTACTATTTTCGAATTCTATTCGACACTGTGTTGAAACTTCAAGGACAGTGAGATACGTGAACGTTGCAGGGTTGTTAAATAACAATCTAACAGGACACCATCGTCTACTGTATAAGTCTGAGAATGTTTCAAAACGTTTGTGTTTTTAACGGTCGCTAGATTTACATTGACTCCGATAAGTGACATATTCAATATATCGAAAATCGTATTTCAATGACAATGCTCGGTATATCTCAAATTCAAAAAGGAAGAGAACTGCAATCAACTGAATGGTACATTTTCAGAACTAAAATAATATTTCTCAGTTTTTTATAAAATGGACACATTTACAATGAAGCTACTTCATATCACTGAACAACTTATGGTTTGACAAAATAACTTTGCAAAGTCTATGTTCTTACAGACCGTCATCTCCTCGAATTTTGAATATATATTAGTTCATGTTTTGTAAAATGGAATGATACCAAGAATCTTAATGAATTGAATTAGAAGATTAAATCCGGTATTTAATACTGTTGGCATTCCGCTTCTTTTTTTTTCAACGAAAAGGTTTGTAATAATACTTTTGTACTGTTTTAAATCCATTTAGAAAGAAAATGACAGAGAAAGAATTAGAAGTTCAAAAATATCAACGGAAAGCTATGCGGGAACATGGATGTCAGACAGATGTGTATGATTATTTTTACTTTATATTTCTTGAACCCTATATTTTCACTCCATTAGACTTCGTAAACTTAGTTATATTCACTAAGTTTAAAATTATCATTTAAAGCAAATTGTCGAATGCATCCAGTAATAAAGTTATTCCCGTAAACAATAAGTTAGTAAAGCCAATAATATAGAGCAAAAATTTCGTTTATATGAAGACCATCATTAATGCTAGTAATTAGTCCCACTGGTTTGATAGGACATTTACTTGGATATTTTATCATAAATCTAAAATCGATAGGAAATTAGGCGGTCGAGTAAGTTATCTATGCACCGAAGTGATTGGGGACCGTTTTGTTTCAACTCATTAATATCAATATCGTAAAAATGGGCATATGTGCTTCTAAATAACACAATTTTCAAAACATTATAGTTGTACTGCCGTCACTTACAAAACTTTATTCATACACTTACACTTAGGTAAGATGGCAATACTTAAACTTAGAAAGCTACTGTTCTGAGCAATAGACGAATGCACTATTATGATGTTCTAAATAGCCATTATTTGAGCGAAAATATATGTATTTTACATAAATGTTGATGTTATAACGTGAGAAAAAGTTTTGTCGCCTGTTCAGTTGGTTGTGCGCGGACGCTTATTGAAGTGTGCCTAGTTAATACTACGCGACTTGCTTAAGCCCACTCAGTCCCAAGCCGGAGATAGAAGAATAAGACAATAGACCAACCAGACAGATCGGAATCAGATTCGGAGTCGGATTATATTTTACACATTCGCTTATATATACAAAATAATCATGATGATTATTCATCAAATAAAATTATTAACACTTTTAATAATACAGTTAAATGTTGTCAAATGTGCTCACATAGAGTGATGAAGGTTTACAAATCATGTTAACAAAAAATCAATACAACTTGATAAAATGACAATTGTATTTCTAGGGATTTCGAATCCCTAACAGTTGATATGAACATAAAGTACCAATAATAATGCATTTCATTAATTTCAAGATCCCCATATAATATTCATAAGACAAGAATGTTATAGCAAACAATTAATTTCGACAAATTCTGCTCCTGGTTCTACATTTATAAATCTATAAATTTCATGTTACAATTAGATAGTGTCACAGAGTAGGTGAGTATTGCCGAAATCATGGATTGACATTTAGCAAATTGACCGTTCGTTTGATCTAAAACTGGCAGTAGACAAAAGCGAAAGCTATGTTACAATATTTAAAAAGTCATTTACTGTAACCAGATTTGATGAAGTATGTCGTGTCAAAAGATGATGATGACATTTAGGAAGTAAAGTCAAAATCTATACAAGGTAATCTACTTGGAAAACAAACTTCGACTTGACAACATATTCACTTTTATAGCCTTACACCTCTTAAATATAAAATAAATCTTGTAAAACACTTGAGTCATCGAATAAGACTTATCTACCGGACGACAGTCTACAAGAAGAAATAGGTATGTTAAAAATGATGTTACTATAGAACGGGTGTCCAAATAGTTTCATCAGAAAGTTCATAGTAGAACGAAAAACGAACAAGACTAGAGTAGACACAGCTATGGAAAACATTATCTACGAATGGACTTCAAAGAAAATATAGCAAGTGGCCTCCTATCAAGGAGATTAAATAGATTTACTTAAAGCACATTCAACGTCACCAAGTTACATGTTAATTCTTGACTAAGACACTAATAAAGCAGCAAATAACAACGATGGACGCTTCTGTGTTTATTTATCAATTTAACTGCTATAAAACCAGTTACCTAAGCCGTATTTAAAAGTCATTTATCCAGGAGAGCACGGAATTACGTTCCGGCTTGGTTCCGCGATTCCCGACCACTTTTTAATTATGGTCACAGTATCAATATTCATATAGCCTTCTCACTTATGTACAAAGACCTGTGTAGTCTGCTTAAAAGTAATAGATTAAGCCTACTCTACACAACTGAGTCAAAATGCATTGACTCACGGAAACAGAACTTATGTATACAAAAAAAATATATCTAACCTCTTTGTTTACCTCAGGCAACAACAGGGCGTTTTTCTTTTCTTTCAGTTGCATTTCCTCATTCTTTTCTTCTTACAAGACATCCAGGATCTTATAAATAAATAGTGTACCCATTCATTTTCTCCACCATGTTATTCAATTTTTATTCTTTTGATCATTGTTACATTACAACTCTATCACTAATTGTATTATCGTTACTACCATTACCATTATTTTAACTTCCTCTTTGACCTTACTAATTAAATATTATCATCGTCTTTTGATACGACACATTCCATTAAATCTGGTTATAGATTTTTAATATTGTTTTTGTCTACTGCCAGTTTTAGATCAAACGAACGGTCAATTTGCTAAATGTCAATCCATGATTTCGGCAATACTCACATACTCTGTGACACTATCTAATTGTAACATGAAATTTATAGATTTATAAATATAGAGACAGAAGCAGAATTTATCGAAAACAAATATTAGTTCTAGCATTCTTGACTTTTGAAAGATACGTTTGAGTGGTTACGTTGTTTGTACTAACTTTGGCATTTACGAGATGCGGTAAATAGTAACATCCCTACATTTTCGATAGACAAATGAGAAAACAGTACACAGACATCGCAAAACCAGAAAATGATGAAGTTACTGTTAAGAACAAGGCAGAAGAAAACTATTTCACCGAAAAGGAAGTGAACGTCATCTCTACGAAAGAGTTTCATTATAAAGACCTAGGCAATAATTTCTATCGTAAAGGTGAAGAAAATAAATCTGAAATGAAAGTAAGATCACAGCAAAATAGATTTATCGATCTAAACAACCTGAATGACTCAACTCTTGTAAGTATCTTACGTTTTAAGTGGTATTTGAGAAACATTTCAATATCCTGTTTCACTTTTAGAGTTGGTTAGTGATTCATAGGCGGAGTAAATAATTATTGGAAAGACTCATTCGCTGAACTTCACCGTAAAGACAATTTGTTATAGGTTCTTGATTTTAGTATTGTATATGCTTATCTATGATTCACAATGGATTAATATTTATCTAAGGACCATTTGATATCACTAAGAACCATATTGTTGTTTTTACACAAATTGGTGGTTATTTAGTCGTGGATGTTATAAGTCATTTTGTGAATAGAACCTTGAACACTCGAAAAATTTGATACCCATCTTTTCTCTGTTCTAATAGTTTTACTTAAACGTTTTATGTAATTACTTATACATCACGTTCGTTTAGGCTCATAGGATGTAAAATGGTGCATACTAGAATTGGTCACTAGAGGATTAACTATCTTCCAGGACCCACCGATAGACAACGATGTCACGAAATATATTGTCTTAAGTTGGACAGTATTTTTATTCAACATGCTTGCATTTTTAATTAAAATATTTCGAATAACAAAACTTATGTAATATTTCATATAACTATAGACACTAGATTAACTGATAAGTTTTAGGTTAATGTTTGAAATTTTTGAGTCCTGTAAGCAATGCTGTTTCACTGATACTATTATTCTACGTTGTTAACAATTATCCCATCTGTCATAATTATTTACTGGCTTATATGTTTCATTATGATACCACTCCCTACATACTTTTATTGGAAGTAAATGAGGAGATCTTCGGCTGTAAACATGGTGGTAGGCTATGAAATGTATACTGTTTTCCTTTGTCAAAATGCAGCTAGTGTATTAATAAGTAAGAAACAACTTAGATCCAGCATGACTAACAATTACTACATGAAAATTCGTTATCATATACAAATATTATCAATTAGTTATATACGAACGCAATCCTTGCAACGTAAATAGTTTAATGTGGCAAATGACCCAGCTTAAGTGACTGGTGATAGCGAAAAATTTGAGAATGTAAATTTGTTTTTGTACATTTGATTAGAATTAATTAAAATGTGTTGTTTGGTTAACGATGTAGTACATACAGCACCACTGTTGTATTGTCTTAATATAGAATATTACTTTCTCTAGATTGTTATGTAAGTAAAATTAATTTGCAATACGACTAACATAGATATTATAAAATAAAAGTAGATTATCCTTTAGATTACGTTTCGTCGATGCAGTCAAATATAAACCCAAAGAGCTCACACTTGTTCGCTTATCCATAGTCTTTTAAAAAATTAATGTAAACCTGTAAGTTCAATTTGTAGAAGATGGGTTTTCTTCCCAACATATCCTTGTTACTAACATTTCTGTAGTTTAAAAGATTATTTATAAAGAAGCAAATGATTATCACGACACATTTATACTTCGTTTGTTTCAGATAGATCAACAAACTGATAAAACAGTGACTACATTTCGATTACAGAAGAAACAGAAGGCGAACGATGGTGTTATAGACTTTTATGATGTTACTTAATTTTATGTTTTATTCTTCTGGGAGTTGTCTTTTTGTTATTTGCTCCGTCAAAATGGACCTTTTTATAGTATCTATTGTCGTATCATGTTAGAGATCTTGTTTACAGAGAGTGTAATAACATGACATAATGATAACCATAGTGTTTATTTCTTTCTTTTAGTTTAATTAGATATTTTGTTAATTTTATACTGAATAGAGTTGATCATAGATAATTGAGATAGAAACTATGTTCGGTTGCTTGTATTATGCCAAGTAATCGGCTCTATTTACTTATGATGTTTTATCATCTAACAGCTACTTAAAATATTTGCCCTGGTTATTACGCTAGAGTAAAATTAGTAGTGGATGAAATTATTTGGCCAAATGTTTTGGAGTTATTGGATTAGAAAATTCTATGTTAAATTAAATTTAGTCTTATAACCGGTACTGTTAAAATATTTTTCATCGTAATTTGTTTAGTTTATTTACATCATGTCAAAGTGTCCACTTCTTTCCCATAATTCATGCTTTTGAAACATTATAAAGTAAGTAAATACTATGTGTAGTGTCCAACTCTTGAAAATATGTTACTCTGAACACAATTCGCCTTATAGTATCATCAAAGTAATTTCTACTTTACAGCAGTTCACTAAATTTTACTGATGTTGAAATGAGGATGTTTATTTTTGTGGTCACTATTGGTATCATACAACGATAATAATAATAATGATAGTTATTTGTTTTTAATGTATCAACTTCATTGCATAATTCAATTAACGCAAAATAACAAGTGTGAAAGAACATTTAAAATGTTTAGTGCTTTTGTCATTACATTCTTCTTAATTAAACTAAACTGAAATCCTTCGGATAATTTTTTGTTATTTGTGAAAACAAGTCAGTATATATGCCGTTTTTGCGTGTGTCAAATAAATCCCACAATCCTTTTTTTTCATTTTCTACCACTAAACAATTGACAATTATCAGTAGTAAAGAAGAAATAGAAACTCATGATATTACTAAAAAGGGTACACTATTCACTATGAATATTAAAACACAGCTATCATATTCATGTAGCTGTGTAAACTGTATCATCTAGAGTTATGAAAAAGATATTATTATTGTTTCAACGGAGAAATCAAAATGAGTGATGTAGCTAATAAATTATCTTTTAAGTGGAAGAAATATTTTTGAATACTACGTAATAAAGTTCAGTTTTTTTGTCATCTATAACTTCAGTGTACAATTTATTGAAGACACATAATTCTGAAATTGTCGACAACCCTTATTTTTAAATTACTGAGTAAACAACCGATGTCCGATAACTATTCTATGTGCACATACGAGATGCTCTGTATAATAAATTTTAATTTGTTGATTATTGATCTGACAGAATTACAATCTTAGCATGACATTGGCACAAATTATATACTCTATAAAGTGAGTAGATTGATATTGATAGATTGAAAAATCCAGTTCAATGAAAACAACAATTAAGAGTTCTTTTTCTATAAGGCTCAACATTAATACACATAGTTTATAATAATTGTAAATTTGTTGCCAATCAAGTGTAGGTGACTCAGGTTACAGAATAACAAATACTAAATGTGCTCATATTGATAACCGTGATGGATTAAGAAGATCATACAGTAGATATGTAGTAGACTACTCTACACAGGTCATAAACCACAAACCAATGAATTAGGACATGTCGATATAAAATTGACTGTTTATTTAACATCAAAGGAAATGTTTTGATTAGTGGACAAATATTAACACCAGATCTGTAAACGTCAATAAATTCCATGCGCAGGTTCCAAATGCACAAAATGCTGAAAACTTTTTAGCCAAACGAAAGTTTGTAACTAGTCATGTGCCTACTGATAATGCAGTTAGAAACATTTTTATAATAGTTACATAAGGATAAGATGTGGAGAGATTTGAAAAATAATGGAAAGTTGAAAAAAGAGATCAACACTTAAGTTCTATTTTAGCCCCGTTTTTATATGATCTTTGTTAATGGCCAGTTATATCAACTTCTTCTGGATAAATGAATTAATTTTATCTTCAGCTGTATGTCAAACATGAACTTGGAAACTATGAGGCATGTATGGTGAAATTTGATAAGTTATTACAAAAGATATACTCAACTAAACTCAATGTTCGGTATCAACCAAATAGAACAGAAGGGAGTTTTGATCTACCTAGATTGTGTTTTACTCAACTAGAGTAACTGGTGTTCGGAGATACGACGATGGACCTGGCGGATCGTGTACCTTATAGAATTGACTCCGTAGGAGTAGTTGAACAGATAAATGAACAGAGGTGGCTAATCCAAGCAGTCTGTCTTCCGCTGTGATAGAGAAAAAAGGCCGGTTAAAAAATGTTAATTTATGTTTAGTCGCACTAAAAGTTGTCTGCAGGATCATTTGTAGCCTCTGATTCCGCATTTTGCTGGTCTCATTCTTTTTAAACAACTTTTAAATAATACCGATCTCTTTGGGACAATCATTAACTTCGGATTTACTTTCATATGGTACATGTGTTTACTATTAAATCCAGTCAGGTATCCATTGCTTTTAAGTTGACCCTTCTCCAGTCACATCGTGTAAGCAGTTTATTTGAGTACAATATGCCACAATACTGTACCGTAAATTAGCAAAGCAATGGAAGTGGTTATTTAAATAAACAGGTATTGTTATATCAAGAAACTAAAGAAGAGTAACGAACTCTCAGAACTGTGTTTTAGAACATTATTTCAATTATTTTAACTATGGATAATATAAGCATTTCTACTTACTCCATCCTCCCGTTTAGTAAATTTGCTGCTACAGTTCCATTATTTTTTTGGATAGTGGTAATGTTTTCCGAAATTAGATCATGCTGTTTAGTAGCTTTCATAGATTGTTTATTTGTTTTTAAGATCTTGTCTCTTACATCGTTTTTGATTGAAAGCTTTAGGGATTTTGTGTCACCCGCAAGCAGGGTGTCCATCTTTTCTAAATAACTGTTTCTACCTATCAGACTATTTCTACGCCTTTATTCGGCTTCAAAATTATCAAGCTGTAGTTGGATTTGAGTTCTTTCAGAGTTTTTTAAGTCTGTTAGTTCTTATTGCTATTTAGGCATTCATAATTACTGTCGACTAATGAATATACAAGCATTTCGGTATTATCGGTAAATACAGGAACTAATTCATCCATCAGTGAGGAAAGATTTTTGAACTGTGTTTTCCTGTCCATCCTATTAGCCCTTATTAGTGGCACACAACACTGGTTCGAGAAATAAAACGTCTAATTCTTCCATATTAAGGTTAACACTTAGAAAATTGTATACTTATGGATACAGAATAGTTAAAAATTTCGCGAATACATAGTCTTTTCAAGCAAATGTTAGGTGAGGCGCATGATAAAAGTGAGTTACAGCTACTGTTACTAAATTTTTTTATAATACTGCTGCGAGGTCGTGACTGGATACATTTCAAAATATCATAAACTGGTAGTAAGTCAAACATTCATTCATTAGTTTCAAAGAAAGCCTAACTGAAATAGTCTATCCGTTGATAAATGAACATAGAAAATAAACACATTTTCCAACCTAACTAGATTTCTCGACTCCGTTATCTGTGATATACTACTTTCAAAATATATTCTAAACAGGTTGACATATCATTCGTTTCACATTTTTGGTGAAGTATGTATGCTGAGATCTATCAATATATTTCATCATTCACTGTCGGATCTCCAATATAAGTAAATCGCATACGTGCCATTTAAAACAATATTCTATTCCACTGATTCATTAGAAAGGTATTTAGAATAATTTAGTAGTTTTTACTTTAAATTCATAGTTAGAAATGCTACCATGTGACAAGACATCTTATTTTATGTTTGGTTCTTTTGATAATTTTGAAGAAAGCAACAATAACAAAATTTTTAGCATAAAATGGATGAATTTATGCGCTTGAAAATCTGTAAAAAATACTCGTATCTGTTTGAAGTTAGTTGTATATTTTTTTATTGTATGATTGGAAACAAATGATTAAAAAGTTGAACCTTAAATTATTACAAACTCCATATGGCCGCTGTACTACATGATTAACTTCGGAGCTTCATATCACTCTGACTATAAGTCATATTTCTCAGTATTTATTACACAGATTTGTTATATTTTGAATTAATTGAATGCAACTCACTTATCGGTAAATGTTTAAGAACCACATGGACAGTTAATCATCAAGATTATTAGGTATGTAGACTACATAACAATTCATTGGACCAAAATGAAGTCATTGCTAAACTCACTAGACATTTTCCTGTAATTATGTTGATATGTATGCAGTGGAATATATGAAAACTGTTTATTAGCAGTTATGTAGTCAGAGACCTTAGGAAAAACACTGGATCTAGGCTTGTTATACTTGGTAAAACTTGTCTACGTATTGTAACGTGAAGGAGTTGTGACCGAGTGCTGATCTATGAGTTTTTTCTGCTAGTCTCTCTGATACTACCTTGGTGACCAAAATACTTACGTCGAAGTATTACTCAGCCTATCGCCAGTTTTCCCTGATTCTTTACTTTGAGCCACTGAGAAGAAGAAGAACGCTAGCAATATCGAAGGACCTTAATTTTAAAATAATCATTAACTATCTCAACGTAATTACGGTGGACAATTTAGAGTCATGGGATGTATTCTGGAGTACGACTCAGATGGAATTGATGAAATTTACAGCAATCAGTACACGTTTTATGTTTGATTTCTAAGTACTGAATCTCCCCCCCCTTACCCAACACGACGATTTTGATAAAACTCAAGCTATCTGTGAGATTATTATTAAATCTTCTAGTGACGTAACCAGTGAGTAGTATGAGCTACATCTAACCTCCTGTAGAACTTAGATGCTGACAACAACTGGGCGGCGATTAGTAACTAGTGCTGTTTTTTTAGTTCGTAAGGTTCATCGTATTTTGCTGCTCAGTTTACGATGTGAAAACTAGATTAATTGACTAAGCACTCTACTGAATGCGGTTTTAATGTTCGGTGATTTAAAGAAATTTACAGTAAGAGTGAACCTTGATTCCTCTGAAGGTAGGCATGTCAACGGCCACAAACTGGATTTCGAGCCCAATTTCTCGGTGTGCGTAAAAATGCTTGTAGAAGTTCATATATTCAGTGGCTTATTTTTATTTATTCATTATAGCTTTAAATCGAATTGTTTTACTAAAATCTGTTTATGGCAGATTTCAAACATTCATTATATGATATTTGTATTAATTGACGAAATTGTCTTGTCATGTAAATAAATTTGATAGCTGTATTCTTCTCGTTGTTGACTACATAAACGTTGACTACAATTCTAGTAATCACTTAGTCATACTTAAGCATAACGGTTTGTTGTGATGAATGTAAATGAATGTTCTGAAGTAAAACGTTAGCAAATGTTACTATGAAAGTAATTTCTATCACTAGATGGAAAAGCATTGGTTAACCTGAATTCACTAGAACGTACTGAGTAATGCAGATCTCTATAAATACAGATTACTGCTTTCCAATAGGTGAAGAGATTTTCACATTTTGTTCATGCACTAATGAGTGGAAAGTTTAAGAAATAATTTGCTGGTTTGAATACGTATACATAAAAATTCAACGATTGCAGCTTCGTTAGCAATAATCAGCTAGCCTCGAGTTCACTGTTTTGCTACTTAATGTAGCCTAATTAATAATATTCGTATAATACACATCAGATATATTAATACATTTAAAGCTCACTTTTTGCATACTTCAAATTATGTTTTATTGAAGACATTTAGAAGTACAAAACACTTCTCAATGAGAAAGAGTTAGTGTGTTCATATGTGTTAATTATTCACACAGTATTAGAATCTGAAGCTCAAAGAAATGGAATCAGAAGACCGGTTTAAGATTATTGTGGCTAATTTTTGATGAGTCCTTTCTTGTAATGCAGGCGAACGTATTAGAGTGGTAATCTAAATCCAGTGTTTTTGTGTATAATGAAATTACCGGACCATGTATATATACATGTAATATGCTCAAATGTCAACCACAGTTATTACATGTTGTTTTTGTTGTTTAAAATGAATAATGTTTCTCTAGAGATATTGTGTTCATCATCATTATAGTTTATTAATCTAGAAAAAAATTGTTACTGTTAGAAAATTCGTAGTAACAGTAATGTGAAGGCTCACTGTAGCTTTACAAAAGCTTATTTAAAGTCAATGACGTACAGACATGAGTACCTTTAAATTTACAAATAATAAAGCTGATTGGGGGAGAGGGAAATAAAACAGTTCATGAGCAATCACTATTAAACAGATAATTAATGGTGAAACAGAATCGATTGAATATTCTAAAAGACTGATTCAGAAATCAGAATGATGCGAGCAGTTCGTATACTAAGCATGTGGCCAGTTCAAAAGTCTGAGCTACCTTTTATTCTAGCTTTGCATATATACCATGTAACCATACACTTTCAGATTCATTTGAACAAATCAGTATCGACTTTACTTCTATTTACTGATGCGAAATTCGTAAAGGCTTACTGATTGCCACAATACTAAATACTAGAAAGTCCATGTAGAAATATTGTAGTTGTTGGCTTATTTTACTTCGCGCCCGTCCCATGAAAAGTGAGTGAAGAACATATTGGAGTGTATGTATTCGGTACATAATCAGCGAGCGGCTAGTTGTAGTGGCTGATACGTTAGTAAGCGTGTAAAAATTGAAAATGAGTAGCATATACTCTCTGTGACAATTTGATTTCTAAGCTAACAATAATTTTCAACTACTGCTCAGCTGGAGCTTAAAATTCTACATTGTAACAAACGTTGAATAATAAAGTTATTAATACATTAATTAATTTGATGTGTACACAGAAAATTAGAAGGCGATTGAATGTGTCTTTTATTACGTTATTGAAAGAAGGTTGAAGAATTCCAGTGTTGAATTTTAGATCAGATAAAAGTTCAGAACTTAAGAAAACTTTACTAGATTTACTAGCTGTTGTATCTTATTTAAATCAGTCCAAGACTAGCAGTTAGAGCAAGGTAATAGGTTTAGGATTATTTTACGTTTATAATCAAGTGTAAAACAGTGGGATACGGATTGTCGCCTAAGTGTAAGGATAGGAAACCCAGTACTGAAGTTTCATGATGTTTGTCACTCTTCAGTAAGGTGTGCCAGCAATAATTGTGGGGACCCATTCTCTCCCAATGATTTGACTCCACATCCCCCAACCTTACAGTCTTGAACTGTTACCACTGGGCTATCTAGGCAACGGCCGACCCTCTGCAGGTTCAGGTGCATGTTTCTGACAAGTTCCGAATGGCATGAAAACTAGGTTTAATTGTTTCTTGCCGACCACCCTTGTGACAACTTTCCATCTCCACGTAGTACCAACGATATCGTGTCCATTTAACTAATGGCGTCATTACAGCTAAATCGATATAATTCGCTCAACACGACAAATGACTTAACAAACATCAAACTGGTCACTACGTCGTGATCAGCCAACTTACAATAACTAATTATCAAAAGACATAACGGAACAACGTGCTTAGTTTTCTTAATGTAGATAAAACTTATTTACAGAAGCGAAGCACATTCGGCAAATTAACTATTTAAACGATCTAGTGACTTTTTTAATTCGTCTTTGAAACGTCATCACATAAAATAAAATTATCTGAAAATATTTTTGCAAATTTCGATTTTGTTACTTCGTAAACTTACTGGAATATTTATTTTTATAATTATTGGATATATACTTCTAAAAGATTACTCTGAATGAGTGTGTTAAACATGAGATCCTTCTATCCTGATAGTAATGAGGGCTTAGTAACTCGTGACCGGTATATCTCAAATATTTTCAACTCTATTGATTTACTGTATTGATTTATCAAATATGAACTGAGGCATTGTTTAACTAAAGTATGTAACTACTTAGTATATTTTATTGATCAAAAAAGCTACAACTCAACTGTAGTGTTAGGATAGAAATCAGGAGGATGTTAAACGAAATCCAAATCACGAAGTGTTTATAAGGTTGACGTGAATGCGCCAAGCCGTAACTGAGTTATACAGTGCGTATTGGTCACTGGACTTTGAATATTCCAACTCTCTAAGGTCAGTTTCATTCAAGCGGACAATCAAGATTCCAAGTGGGTACGGCACTTGGTTGACGTAGTTGTAATCCATCTTGTTTAGCGTTTCTTCCCTCTTCTTAAATATATTTTTGCTCGATAAGACTAACTCTTATCTAGCAAGTATTAGAAAAATAGCCTGAAAACCACAGTTGGAGTGAACCAGGCAAAGAAATCATTGAATGGTGTGACCTTAGTGCAAGTCCACTTTAATTAGGCAGCTACAAAATCCTAACCGAATAGAGTAGAGTGGGACTATTAGTTGAGATACATGTTTCTACATATTACTTACAAAATAACACGTGTACATTGTTTCGTGTAAATATTATTCGTTAATTAGAATTAGTGGTAAAATGTAACAAGGAAAACAGAATGAAATGAGAAGGATGTGTATTATGTGAAATGTTAGTTTTTCAAATGCTGTTTATAAGTACAGAGTATCTTTTCTCCAATAGTTAAGTCCTTACTAAATCTGACCTCCAGTTGCAGTTGAATACATTATGTATTGAACGTCCAAGTAATAATATTGAACTACATGAATTGACACGCACGTGTCTTAGCATAACTAAATACAATCGCAGATTTATTTTATGCAAATAGATAAATACTTAAAAACAATGACCCGAAAAATTTTGTAAAACGTCACTTGAACTCTCAGGTACTTCATTTAAGATGATTCTGCTTAGTAGTTCGAACAAAGATAATGTTCAAATGATCAAACATTTGAACAGGTGACTTGTTGAGACAGCAAGTTTTCCAGGAATATTCCTAATGGAAATTAATTGTACCAAAGTTGTGAAGGTAAATTTGATGCGCACAACATTCGGTACGGTTACTGAAATCGTTTATTCCTGATATTTTTGCTTCGGACTGGATAGCACTGCTTCTTTCCTTACACAACTCGAAGCTACTCAAAAGACTAAGTCTGTAGAAAGATTGTATTGTGGAGGAAACAAGACGAGATGAGACGAGTAAAAAACACATTTGAATGCATTCATTTTCATACAAATTAATTTACAGTGGTTATTAGTTAAATGAAATTAATAACTGAGAAGTTAGCATAAATGATGATTGTTCTACAAAATTAAGTACAATATTTTATCGAACTAATTAATACAAGTAAATGTCATAGCAACATACACTCTACAGCATAATTCACATTGGATCAAATTAATAGGAAGTCAGTTTACAAATCAAGCTTATCAGAAATCAGTACAAATCCTTTGACTTGATTTTCTGTATAATTGTATTTTTGGGGACTTTAATTCTCCAAAAAATCAGTAATTAGAATACAGGATTGTCTATATCCACAATATCTCACCAAATGGTCATATGCACAAAACGTATATTTCAGTAATCTTTTTAATTTTACTAAAATTTGACTTTAGTGCTAGATAATTCAGCCTGTTCTAACTTAATGTTATTTCAATTGCTAATATGCATTGGCATAATGTTGAAATATGATACTAATAGCAATTACGTGATGTATCAGACTAATATGTTTGTTTGTAACTACAGAAAAGTGTCTATTTGAACTTCACAAGTGAAATTTTACAGGCATGATTAAAACGGTTTATAAGTTTAACTTTAAAAGCATTAAATACATTTTGCAGTATTTCAACAAATGATACTTGTGAAAAGGACTGAAATACAAGAGATGAAGATAAAGTAGATATTTTAAAACATCACCTTTTATCAGCAGTGAGTGTTAAGAACAGGAAATGCTAATTATGAGTTATTTCCATCTGAAGTTATTTTCTGTACCTATGAACATTTTCAGAGCGTATTTGTAATGAATTTGACTACTGTGTCATATATCGAAGTATGAGTTTACACCGTCCATAAAGCTTGCTCACTTGTAGTCTCATCAGTAATCTAATTGAGTGATGTAGGGAAAGTTGAGTTCGAATCTGACATCACGAACTGACCTTGGTTAGACAACTATTAGAAACTAGGGAGTACTGGATTCAGTAGTCAGTCGTAAGTCCTGGGAGAGATCCACTTGTAGAGTCGAGAGTGAATACTGTCGAATGCTAAACAGAAACAAACGTCTGGTAATTGGTTCCTAGTTTTCAGGGGTAATTTAACCTAGATCCATTCATGATTTCAAATTCAAAGTGTTAGTAATCGTCAACAGGTATATGGACGACTCTGAAAACAGGTTTTTCACTGTCAAATGTTAAATTTCATATTCCGTGTCCCATATATGCCATCTATACGGAATCACTACCGTCTTATAACACTCTTTGAAGGTCGAGAAGTCTGAAACCTGAAACTTTTAACCAAGTAGTAATCGTTTTTGTAAAACCGTTCAACTAGATGAAGTCTGTAGCCGGAAAATACCTTTTTAAAACTTTGCGAGTCATGCAATATGGATAGCTGGATGTTTAGTCGTAACGAATAATTATATCAACAGTTGCTTACTAACAGTTATTTGTGTTTTAGAAAAGTTCTCTTTACAGTTTCTAAAAGGATCTTATGTTACGAAAAATAATAGTATGTTACTTGGATCAATGAAAGAGAAAAATAGAAATATCTTTAAAGGATGCTTCTAAAGGGAAATTTTCCGTCACGCTGTGCAACAGATTGCAAATGATAAACAAAGGAACATGACGTTTCATTTTTACATGAATCCTATCCGCCAGTAGCATTTTATATCAGTCAGTTGTTACTATTACCTGAATTACCCATCAATATTCTTACTAACATGATATTATGCAATTAAATAAGCACGGCATAGGATAAGAATATTACCTAAAATAGACGTAGGCCACTAAGTCATAGGAAGATATACATGACAATTGCTCATTGTTACACATGTATTAAGTAATGGATAAGTCCATGTGTTGCCTTCATTTTTTAGATCTGAGTTCCGAACAATATTCAAATATGTTTCTCGATGACGTAAAATATCACTACTTATTTGCGCGCTCAAAACTTATTTCGCAGTGTTTATTTGTTTAAATTTTATTTAGAAATAAACTATTGAAACATGTAGTAGCTTGTATGGCTAAAAGTATTTCATTTGTGAATACAAAATATTCATTTTTGATGTATGATTATTGCTTTCAGCATCTAAAATTTTCAGCGTACGAAATAAACAGTATGCTTAGTTATTTTCAGTATTTTTCACGGTTAAGTAATGAAATTCGTTACCAGTTCATACTAAAGAATGATCAAAAATTATGATTGTGGTTAAAGATTTGCTAAATACCAGTACATTATGTATGCTCCACTTTCTTAATCGAACTTCTAAACAATAGTCAATAGTAATATAGCACGGATACTGCTTCAAGTACTTAACTTTAACTTGATATTCAAGGAGAATCCAGGTAACAGTATCTACGGAATACACGATTGGCTGGAATCACAACAATCGCTGACTAAATGAAGCTGTTAATTGTTGCTTACTAATGAAATATTTTAGTAAGTGGCAACCGAAACAAATTTCAGTCGACTCCTACTATGTTGCGTTTGCCACTTATAAACGAATGAAGACGCTAAGTTAGGTAAGCAGCATGTACACAATTCTAAGGCGTTTTTGACTACAATTATTTAACAATAAATCTAACATCCACCAGCGATTACAATTCTAATTTATTAATGGTTTCGATGCAATTTTACATTTTTTCAGTAGTACATAGTGATCAGTAATTATTGTTTTCTGTCATGAAAATTTATATTGCAGGTTGAAGTCATAATTTAGGCTGACTTTAACCACTACAGAAAACACTTTTAATAGAATTAAGTAAGAGTGAAAATGTGAATATTTTACGGTCAACATTTTTTACACTTCATTTTCATGTGTGTATAAAGTGGTTTGTCGAAATGTTTATAAAGTAATTGAAGCACTTTAGAAAACAGCTTTGTTTCTACCATAAAACAAACATTATTATACTTTGAAAAAGTATCATGTTGAAGTAAATGGTGCATTTACAGTATTGTAACCACTTTATTTAATTATTAATTAAATTAGTCAGTTAGTGATTAAAATTTTACTTATTTATTCTTTAATTTAACTTGAAGTCATTTATTTTATTAAGTAAAATTTTGCGCTACATGTTATCCAATATTGTTTTTACATGAAAACGTCCCATACTTAGCGAATCGCCAACACATTCGGCTACAAACATTTTGATCCCCCAATATAGAATCGCATACATTGTTACATTTTTCTTTAGAGTTTTGAACGCAGGCTAAACAAAAGTTTAGGTTCTCATCTATTGACATTGTGGTTGTTGAACATTGGGCGATACGAAAACGAAAATCTTCTAAACTTGCTTGTGAATAAGTAGTTTGTATAATCCCCAGGATACTTATTCCTAAGATAAGATGGTTTTTGAAGAAAATGTAGTGCCCAGGTCTGTGAAACAATAAAAAGATGTGTAGTAGAATAAATTTTGCCAATAAAAATGAGACAAAATGTAAAAGTTGGGTTGCTATAACTTACCGGTTTGTTTAAAATAAAAAGAAGTTGTACTTTGTCACAGAGGAGAGGAAAATCACTACGAAAAACGTGAGAAAATATCTATAGACAATTTGTTTAGTGAAGTGATCGGTAGGTTGTTTACGTACACATACTACTTATCGAACAATTATGTTAAATAATATAGCTGATCTAAATAATGCTAAGAGATTGGGCGAGGTAATACAATAAATGAAATTATGTTGTGGAATATATTTCAGAACTAATTTCAGATGGCTGAGAAGCAATGCCAAAAAGAATGTGTGCATGAATAGATGCTGTTCAGCAATCAGAGAAGTAGACCAGTACGACCTGCATAAACTGGCAAAACCTAAAATGTTAAATATCAGGTTACAAGAAATAACAAGCAAATTAAACGTGCAAACAATAACAGCTAAACTACGTTCAATAAGCACTCAAACTCCATATCGACAAACCTTCTGTAAGTTAGTTATAAGGTGACTAAAAGTTCATATCTTTGTGAAGTATTTTCAAACGATGTTTAGCAGTTATCTTGAAAAACAATAGACCCATGATTAGCCTGTTTAAACCAGAGGATACAATACCTCCGAAATCGAGTAAACTTTCGAATAAGTTTTCAAATTTATCATATATTTTGTGCCAGGTGACAAAATATCTGAAAAACAACCACATTCACCATATTACTGATAAAACCCACTTGCTTACAGATTTCTATTGAAAGAGTAATAACAGGTGAACACACTGTTCATAGATCAAACTAAATACCTAGATGTGATCAACCGATTTCATTGAGTACTATAAATGACCCCTATCACTGTTAAGATATTTGGAACGCTTATATCTTTAACATTGTGTCAGAAAAGTATAAGGGAAATCTGCTAAGGTCTTCACATACTCACGTTGTTCAGCATCATATGTAATCAGTTTTTTATGGAAATAGTGTCTTTTAACAACTTTATTCTGTAAACAAATAGAAATTTTATATGAAATGGATTAAGTTTACGAGTTTTTACTCCAGGGGCTGCACTACGAATGAACAAAATGTTGTTGTTCACTGTTACTTTTTTTCCTGAAACCAGATATACATGCAATCAGCCAAAGGCAATTGACATAAATATTTTAGAGACACGCACATCATTCGACTTTTGTTAGCTTTCTTATTGAATTATGTCGATACTATATGGTGGGTAACAAACCTCTGTACTGGATACGCGAAGATATACTTGTTAGAGACAAAGTCATCATTGCCAAATAAGTATAAACATATGAATTTGTATATTAGTTTGTTGTGGGAAAATAAACTAAAAAATGAGTATGCAACACGAATTCCAAATAAATGAGAAAATATAGAATTATCATAAGAAATGTTATGATCTGTTATTGAGGTAAAAAAAATCATTACAACGAATAATGATAAATTATTTTAATCGTTATGTTGTAACTTCTATGGCCAGAAATATTGGTAGTGATCGCAACTTTATGTTTACAGGCAAACTGGTTACGGAGGCCTATTATAAATGATGAAAATGTAGATCCGACTTAGCTGTTCAAAAGGTCCTGGCGAATATAGTTATAGTATCCCAATCACACCAAGTAAAATTCATGTTAATTCTAATTTCGTTTTATGAGTGATTACTTTGAAGTTACATGGTAAATGAACAAATGCTTAACGATTACAAAAGAGAAGACCTGTTTCATTACCTTTTTGAATCATGAAGTATATTAGACAATTGGGAATAAATTGTTATTTTAACAAGTAGACTAGTATCAACGGTTTGAGAAGCATGATGTATACTGTATTTTATAAAAACGGACTGCCTAATGTACATACAAAAATGTTGAATAAACTCATCCTCAGTCTGTTTTTCGTAAAAGTAGTAATTAGAGTTGCTTCATAAAAATTTGCTTCGTATATCAACATACCAATAGAAAGTTGGCGTATTAAACTTAGGAATAGACTATTGCACAATCAAAAAAGTATTTCAAAAACCACCACAAGGAATTTAAACACTTCGGAATCTATATCACTAATAAGTCAAAATAGTTACTTCAAGCCACTTTATGGAGGCATTATACGAGATCAAAAGAACAAGTTGGCAGAAATGAAATGACAAATAAAGACAACGAACCATTAAAGACAATTTATCGCCAGTAAATGAGATAATTTAATGCTTACGGAGTAACGGAAGCAGCTTATTATTATAATGAGAATAAGTACAAATCAGTAAATGAAATTTTCTATTCAGTGATATCATTTACTACAGTAATCAAGCTCACTATTACAAAAACCAGGAGCACCTTGATAAAATGGAGTACAATTTCATATTTAGTGATATTTCACACGATATTAGTCTATTGAAAATATAAACAGATTATGTCATAAAGCTTTAAGAAATTCTGATTATCAAATAAATTACAAATAAATCACTTAGTAGTTTAAATGATGAAGAATTATTCTAGGAGGAAAATAACTTACAGACAGGAAAATAAGAGATAAATACCTATCTGATTGATATGAAGAAGAAACAACTATAATAACCAGTATTATCGATAAGGAAGTGTGCTTTGTTTATTAGAAATTTGAATAGCTGGCTCTACTTGGACAAGAATATAATGATGTTGTCAATTCTGAGTTAGAAGCTCTGTAAGTAAACCTACAAGGTTCGAAAACTTGACACAAAAAACTGATTTTCGATAACATCATTAAGAAGTTTAACTAAACACTACTTAATAGACGCAAAAAGAAATTATGCATTCATGAACCGCTTCAAATAATAATTCAGCAATGTCTGGCAATTTCTTTTTACGAATAGTGAATTTA
The DNA here is from genome assembly GCA_034768735.1 of Schistosoma mekongi. NCBI lineage: Eukaryota > Metazoa > Platyhelminthes > Trematoda > Strigeidida > Schistosomatidae > Schistosoma > Schistosoma mekongi. The sequence continues at coordinate 38,355,730 of CM068305.1, read as the reverse complement.
TGATCTCTTTTTCTAAAACACGTTATTTTCGTGTTTAGTTTTAATAGTACTAAAGAGATCAAAGTTAATTTTAATCAGATCATGAGTAACTAATATCTGTTATTAGGAGGGTGTGATAAGCTGTGTATGTAAGTTTTGGTACATTGTTACATCAGTTGGTTAACATAAATATGGACCATTGCTTAGTAACATTCGACAAAATGAATGGATATTCCTTGAGTTGTTAGTCACATAGTCATTCTCTTGACAAATATCGCTGAAGTATTGTAGTAATTAGCGTGTTTGAAGGGTAATTAACGTTTTTAAAAAAGCATTTAGTTCCTGCGCTGATTGGAGTTTTGTGCAAAACTATTTGTAAGTTTACTGTATGTGAACTTTGATTGTTGTGCACATATTTGCAGAGAAACTTTGTTGTTTATTAACTTGTATTGAATACAAGCTTTAAAGCCGATATCCTCTGTGGTAGTTTAAGTTACTCTACGCATACTCATTTTGACTGTGCAATCAGGGTAGAATATGAAATTTGTGCAAATAATTTTGTTAACACTGTTGAAGTGGGATGTAATAAGATGCAAAACAATCATATTATGCCTCATTTTTACAGTCATAAGTAAATCAGCACTGATAAGTTGTTGAATTCCAAAATCTAGAATCAATCCATTCGGCTATATGATTGCCGTTGAGTTAAAAGCTGGATGAGACTACTGCAACTAGTAATAACCACCTAATATGTATTTGAAGAAATCCATCAGTAAGATATTTTAAAATTAAGATTTCATATAACTCCCTGAAAAATGCGTGAATTTAGTCCAGATGTTTATATACATCTTGTCAATATCAGTTCATGTATCACACGCACCGTATTCACTTTAAAAACAAAGTTGTGAGAATCATTTTATCCTTTTTTCTCTTACCGACTCTCTTTGTTTCAGAAGGATGGGAAAAGTCATATTTTAACTGACTAACTAACCTATTTATTACATTTAACATAATTCATTGCCCAGTAATCCCACTGGTTTTCAAGTTTGAAATTTCACAAAAGATTATTTCAGTAAGCTAAATCAGAGTGGCATCAGATATGGCATTTTGTGTGGGGATTTTTTGAGGAGGCAACTAAATTCTGTATAGTAGTAGCACTGCCTTTATTATTACTAATGGGACAGTTGTATGTAAAGGCATGAGGTTTTATCAAAATGATCTAGCTTCAATTAAGAAGTGTTGTTTAATACTAAATTACGATTCATAAGCATGACACTGGATGTGATAAAGCAAACGGGAATTGCATATCACATGAAAGCACTTATATCGCAAAATATCACGTTCACAGTTTCTATTCAATGGTACGGTTTTGATACAATCTTAGGTTTTATAAGATACACTATTAATTTATGCCTTTATCGTACCACATAATGACAAAGTCACTGATTAGTATTTTAATAGGTTTCAGAGAAAAATAACTTAATTTATGTAAATGGCTACCCTCTAAATTTGCTACACCAATATCTATCGACATTAGTACTTTTGAATTTTATGCCTGTGCAATCAGACTTAATTTTTATAATGATTTTCACTCCATGTATCCTGTATTCCAAAACTTTTAACTTCCTTTACAATATCAAGTTAGATCGGTGGATTTATAAATATACATTGGGTACGTCGTTTACAAGTGGGTTTTTATACGCACTAATAAGATGGTTAGCACAGTCAATTTCACTGCTTTCTAATAAATGTGTTACAGATTTTGTAGAATTCAAAAAAATAAGCCAAATTATTTATAATACGTTACGTATAAGTGAATCAAAACTCAACCTTAAAACTTCTTTCGTTACTTTATATTTCTGAATTGACGACAATAATCAAGCTTACAGAAACTTTCAGTTGATAGGTAACATTCTTAACTGTGAATCAGCCCAATAAAGATTGAAAAATTATGGATGCATCAAGATTTTGTTAGTAAAAAAGTATTTTATTTGTCTTCTTGCATTATTTTTCAAGGCTAGTGATAAAAATCATGTCCATGGTAAACAAATGTTCAATAAATATAATAAATAAAAGTTACCTAATTCACGTTGTACTGATCCCAATAACAAACATGCTAGTATTACTCGTCATTTTCTGGGCTGTGAGTTGATACATGTTTTCAGTTTATTTGATTTCAATAAAGATTAGGACCCTACGACTATTCTGCTGTAAGTCAAATAGTTTAGTACATACCATAATGATGGTACAATCGATTTAGATAATCGATTACAAAATTGCTATATATGCGCATATATTATAGTGTAAGCCAAAATAATCACATAATGTTTAAGTGAACATCGGTGACCTTTAGAAGCTAGAAACCTTTACAAATTAGTTTAATTGTTAATATCTATTAAATTAAATAAACGTAACACAGAAAAACCCTTTTCCTCCAAAAGAGTTAAGATGTGAGTTCGAAAAACCTACTTTCCATTTCTTTAATCTGTTTATTGTGGAGAGTTGAGAATTCTATGTAAAGTGACGTACAATTTTATAAACCGATTTATTTTTGAACTACCTAAAGTTAGAAAGAGGCTATAGTTAAATTAAACTAGGTAAAATTACTATACAAACAAACCAAGCTTTATAGGCTTAGTAAAACTAAATTGAACTTTAATTGGATAGGAGTATGATGGTAACTGGATTTCACCTTTGGTTTACTGATAAAATTTTATTAACAACAGTAGTAGTATTCTGTGTAATCGTAAGAAATCTTCTCTGCTTATTTATATAAGTTACAAGTACAGAAACTACACATTGAGGCACTAATATGTCTTAACTACAAAACACTAATTAGACTAGATAACTGTCTAACGACACTGCTAATACAGTATAGAGAGTTGGATTTATCTACTGACATTTCTGATGGTGGAATAGTCTTAAGGTTTCGGCCAACAGAAAATTAAAAACAAATAGGTTTTGTTAGCCTTTAAAATAAATAAAAAAACAAAATTGCCAGGTTGAGCATTAGTTTTTTCATCAACTAACTCAGTACTTTGCGTGTGTTACGTAGTTTAAATTCGAAACAAAAGTAACCGAATAAAGAAACAAAAAATATAAAGTGAAAAGATTTATCTTATTTTATCGTATATGTTATATTGATTGCTTGACTGAATTCTTACAGCGATAAAGAAGGAAACAAAGTAAAGGAATATCTTATGAAGACATATTAACCATTTTTATTTCAGTAAGACATTTAAGCACTTTAATGTTCACGGAAAACAAATCATGTATGCTTCAGTTGAAAATCAAAAAGGATTTTTCTGTTATGATTTCATAGTTTCGTAAAACCGGTAATTTTGGTAGAATCATTTCTTAGGATTTGTATAATAAGTTTCAGGTCCATTATCTTAAAAGCCTAAAAGGTACATATGAAAATTCGCACACAGATTACGTAAATTTTGCTGCGCACTATGATAGCTCAGAGGGAAATTTAAAGCAGAAATTTTATTTATCAAAAACAACTCATGTAAATTTATCACTCTGTCAGATAAATAAACCATGTGAGTTAAAGTAACTACCGAAGAATTGAAAATAATGTTTTCAGCCTACTTAAGCTTGATTATTGTAGAAAATCAGAATTATTAGTTTATATGATACAATAAGAGGCATAGTCTCAATAACATGTACTCATTAACAAAATACTCCAGTTAAACCTTAAAATGCATCTTATCATTTGTACAACTTTATAATAACTTTATGAGAACTGAGGTAAGTATATATTCACATACAAATAAATGTACTCACGCTAACATATGTCATAACGACGCCCTAAATTCGTAAATAAAGGATAGACAATTTATCCTAAGGGGTTTTACAAAAATCCCTAGAAATGAAATAAACTCTCAATGGTGATCACTATGGCTATGATTATGGAAGAGTAAATTTGATTTTTTTTCAATAGATTTCAATAAACTTAAATTAGGCTTTATTTAATAGCTCTACTAGGTTTTAATTAATGTTACGTTTAAAATTGTACTCACTAACATTTATACTTATTCGAAGTTTGTTACCAGTGTAATTGCTGATGATGTATATCTTAATCAATTAAAAAACGGAGAAAAAAGTTAGAACGTTTCAATGATCGTACAACAGTATTGTGGTGAGAGTAGATGGTTCGTTAGCAATCTTAATTAGTGAATCTTAACGATATGCGGATATCGAATTTCCCAGACCACGATGCATTAAAGAAAGCAAACAAGTAAATTAGTCATCTCGACTATAGGTCATATTATAACTTGAGTCCAAGATACTAGTGAATTGTATACCATATTGTTTACCACATATCTTCACAGAAAAATTCAGATTAGTTAATGAACTTTATAAACACAAATTAAAAAAAGTGTTAATCACAATTTGACAAAAAGTGACACGTAGGCGTATTCATCAGACTGGCAACTTTCACGCACATAGAAATTTGTTTGATCATTTTAATTAAATTGTCAGCATATTTTCTAAGTATTATATTAATTTTAAAATCATGTATACAAATACCGAAACAACTAATTATTCTTGACGTCATAATCACTTTCAAGGGCTAAACAACTGCATTAGCGATGTACAAGCAGCAATGAATAGACGTTTATGTTTCGTTTCTAACTTAAGAATTGTTACGAATGTAGATGGTCTCAAACTGGAATATGTTTACTGGTCTTCAGTCTAACAAAGGAAATATACTGTCTTTAGTTGAGTAATATTGTCATTTTGTATTAACGCAATTTATTCTAGTATTTTGGTAAGTTGACATTTCTTCGCATTTGGTTACTGAACAGGAGTTAGACTTACAACAACCGTAAAAATTCATTTTACGAGAGAATGAAAATTATTTGGTGTTTTTTCTAAAGTAAGTTCACCTTAAAAATAAACCCTTAGAGTCGGATTAAATACATTTGGTGACAAAAAGATTTTTTATTACGATCAATGAATAGTTTTTGCAACTCATGATTGCATGGTAATTATGAATACATAACAAGCGCCACTTCTGGGTTATTGAGATTAAATAATTTTAAGTTTTATGTCACGGATTAGCCTAACATAAGCAGTCATTTAAACTCACGAAAGACTGGAGAGCCATTTAGTCTTTCTAAAAGACTCATCAGCAATCTACATTCATATCCGAGCCAGATATCGAACGAAAGAGCTTCGTACACTGCCAGCAGCGTCTGTGGTTACGATTAAATTATTTATGCATGGTGGATTGTCACTAGGAAATGATTCAGACAATTTTAGTTGATCACTTGCATTATAATTAGTCAACAAAATAAAACAGTTATATCTACATTTTAGCTGTAGAAATAAATGGATGGATTCCAAGATGTTCAATATCCTGTATTTTAAATTACGCCTAAAATTGGGTCCTGTTTTTAAGGAAAGTTTAGTAGAGCCTGTCTTTGGCTTTAATGGTTTTGGTTTTTCTGACCTCTTCGATTCACTAGCTGTCATCAGAATCTCTTTATTAGGTGTAATATTATTCATTCGCAAAAACTGTATCTACATGTTTTTGAGACGCAAGGTTAGAGGCATGTTTTTTAGTAGTTATATTGAAAGTGCTTGACTATGTTATGCCACTCGTTTTTAAATTCTTAGATGCAGTGTAACTATTTTCATCTGTAGCCATTCATCATTTTATTGACAGACAACTCGTCATATTTTTATTATATTAATTACACTTACAATATTTGGTTCATGACCAGTTGATCAATCACTTTAATTCTTGATATCTATTCCGGTGTGAGACTTTGTTCCTTGAGTAAAACTATCGTTTCCCACACTTCAATAACTTCAGAAAATCCATGTAGTTATCATAACAAAGCAGTTATTAGTTGATGAAAATAACTGTTTAAATCTTATCCTAAGATGGCACGTGTATGAATCAGTGTATATTAAGTTGAAATGAACTAAGTAAGTTTCATCTATGATTCAAAGTTTGTGAGGAATTGACACAAACTAGTTGGAAGGTTGCAAGACTTCAGTATACATAGCTCGAATGTCATCTATAGTATGAAACAATAGCTTAGATCTGAAGAGTTTCAATGTAACTTAGAATAAAAAACAAGCAATAAAACATTTAATTTACAAACTAACGATAACTGTCTTATAAATAACCACACACTTGTTTCAGTAAACTTAATAATAACTTTAACATATCGATGACCCATTAATACTGAGCTTGTCAGTACTTAAGTCCGATTGGATTACAGAACAGAGTGGTATTTGTAGTAGTAACAACAAAATATCTCTAATTAGTAACCGTTTGCTTCACAAATTCTTAAAACCGAAAATGTTTATTTAATATTAAACGTACCACTTCATTAAGTGTTGTGATGCATTATTCAAAAATAAAATTCATGTGGATTCACGATATCCAATAAATAATATTTCTTGATTGTAAACAAGATATTATCTTATAAACTTTGTTGGCTATTCAGAATCAAATAGCAGTGTATAACCATAAGTGAATAAATTACTGTATATAGAATGCCCATTATATGAATTAGGTCAACACACATAAGCGAACAATATTGTTTTCAATTAAACATTCATTAGGCTTTATATTAATGGGAATGAGTTACCACTGTTGTTTTCTAAAGAAATATACGTCGTGTTAACAAAAATTCTGAAACATAGACTTTCATGTAAGAATCTCTATTTTTAAAATATAACTCAATAGGAATGTCGCTAATGACAAATGAGTCTAAATAGAGCTGTTTGAAGAACTTATTTTGCGTCAAATCTCTGTTTAACACTCTGTAGCCGACCAGTAGTAGTTATTTATAAGAAGTATATGTTACCTAGTGTTATCGCATTCGTGAATATCTATGAATTTAACTGCACCTATAGAGAAAGCTGCTAAAGGCGAACTACCAGATAGCTTAATCGGCAAACCAACATCTATCTGGTTAAATTTAAACAGCTTTATTTTGTTACAGTGGTCATCGACCATGAAATAGACAGAATTAAGGTATTCAGAGTGGTGTATCTCATGCCATGAAGATTGATGGGGTTTGATTATGTCTTCTAAATGCGAGCGGCATGCATTCCAATTAACGACCCTAGACTGTATTCGGAAGATATGCGTTACACCCATCCTCCCCATTCTATCGATGCCCATATGTGATTTAGTAAATAATTTGCCCATTCCTATGCACTCATATTGTTCGTTTGTTTCGCTTTCAACTCTTTAATAGGACATCATCACTTTTCATATATCTGAGCCAATTATTTACACAATTTTTAATTGTGACGATTATTATTACTGCCTTTAGTATTTTAACATGTTTAACTTTACAAGTTTTAATCTACTTTTATGTTAAAATATTTATATAAGTTATCCTTATTCATAGCGTTTTACGTTAACAAATGATTATTCATTTTGCTACTAATCATATCATTACTAATACTTCTGTCATTTTACTATTAATTCAGCATCTCACTTAATTATAATTACTGATGCAATCCGTCTTTTACCCCGTTTTTACTAGTTTATAAATTTCCTTGGTTGGTTTAACATTTTTCATATTTGTCGATAAATATTGTTGTTATGTCAGAATGAAGCCTGATGAAGAGCTAATTGGAAACAAGGGAATTCGCTTGTATATAGATTTTCCTACAAATTACTAAATAGACATCATTGAAAAAATTGAACCACAACTACAATAAAGTGAAACAATCAACAATCGACGAGGATAATGCTAAGGTGTTTATAGATATTTAAGACGCCAAATAGTTACCGACACCTATTATTCCGCAAGAGTAAAAACTTGATGTTGATCTGTTGAGCTTTTAAAATTAAAACTATCAAAAACATACATTTTCCTAAAATAATTCAAAGTAAGGGATTTAAGGTTATCTGTTGCTTAGAACAAATTGTTTTGTTCCAGATTTTGTATCAAAGTAAGTGACAAAATCATTTTTATCAACTTTGCACCTTCAACATCACATAACAAAAAGATGACTTCGGTTAGATTCTATGGTTGATTTCTATTTATATTTTTGATGTTTTCTTTGTAAACTATTCGACAGGCGACTATAATCTAATATATAGTTTTTTTTTCCAATTTTAAGGCTAGATTTAACCATCAATCTAACTTTTCAAATTTCTAGTTGTGGCAGTTTTTTCTTTCAACCATAGAAAAATGAATTAATATGAACCATATTTCGATGTTCTTTTGGTTTTTTTCACCCAGTTATTTTGTCCAACAGCAAAATAATTCATATACATACTAGTTCATATTCTAATGTAAAAAAAATACCTGTCGGAAGACAACATATACTGCTGTCTACTACAGTGAACGTATATGAAAAAGCACCAGTGAAATTCTGGGCAAGTTGAATATTCATAGAATACGATGAAATTAGGTTTAATTGTTGTTCAGAATATGCCTCATAGGAAAACATTGGAACGACAGTTTCTAAGTTGCTCAAAATGATAATGATATTTTCCCAAACTTATGCATCGAACTATGTTTATGTGTTTTAGTAAATATGGTTAAAGCTGAAAAATGTAGCAAGGTCATACAAACAACACTGCTAAACATAATGACACTACGGACGCTTCATAATGTTTGATTTTGACAGTTTTGCCACCGTAGCCTTCCAGAAGCCTTTGCAAACAAAACAATCAACTTTAATTAAAGAAAAAAGATGATAATTATTAAAATGTCTAGCGAATATTGTTATTCTTCCGACATTATTTCGCCACTTCGGTAAACCTTATGATGAATAGCTTGTCTGTATTTTCAAAGGCGATAAATGAGTATAATTTTTAAGGACGACGAGTGCCTAATTTCATGAATCATTTTTGGTTAGAAAATTTACCACCAGGTCTACATATCATCAATATTAAACATGAAATATATAGAATTAGCAAGATTTACTAGTAATTCCGATGTCAGGGAATTTATGTAATATGTGTCATTTGAGTTTTGCTACAATTTTAAGCAGTGCAGTAACATTGTAGAGTACAGTAACTAACTCCTTATATGATTAATGTACAATTTAATTGTTTTCTTATGAAGTTTTTAAAACACAATTCATTCTAAAGTGATTTTTTGTTATTCCGCATGACCTGGTTTGGAGAACATAATGAAGAAAGAAATTTAAGCGCAGTGACAGGATTCTGAATTTTTACTCCTATTGTGGATCTAACTGCATAGTTAGTACTTTGTAAAGCATTTTTGATGCTAAGCTATACAATGTATTTATTTCGTGATAAGCACTTTTAGAAATATTTACTTATTTGCCAACTTGCCTTATGAAGACAGTAGTGTGATACACTTTCATTTTGCATTTATTTAATATTGGATCGGATAGGAATGAATGTAATCACGTAGCAAAATCAGAAAATTTGTTAAAAGTAAGTTTGATACTATCAAAGAAAGGTAAAGAACTGCAGAAATTAGTTGTATGTAGTAAGAATTTTATCACATTGCCAAAATTATAAATGTTCCCCAACAAGAAACTGTGCTTATTCATACGCCTTTTAATGATTGTTGGTCTAATAAATGGACTGATAATTGACTGAATATGTCGCCGATTGATGTTGACAGGGTACCATTGAAAACCAGGGGGAAACTAGACAGTTGTTTAGTTTTAGTGTGGAACTCCTCAGCAGTGTGCACCCCAGATTCTGTACCAGGGGCTTCAGGTTGACGGCAAGTGCCTAACCCTCTACATGACTGGGTCGACACCCAATGGTAAAATTCCCACTTCCATCAATTTGTGATTGGTAATTGTTAAAATAATCTGATACTTCGTTCATAGTGAATAAGTTCTGATATTTGGGATGAAACAGAAATGCTTTTAACATTAGCTTAGCAAATGTCCAATAAAAAGAATAATCTATACTTTTAAAAACAATTTCAGTCATAGTACATGTATTAGTGTTCAACGTAATTTATTATCTGTTAAGGATTCGATATCCCTAAAAATACAATTGTCATTTTATCAAGTTGTATTGATTTTTTTGTTAACATGATTTGTAAACTTTCATCACTTTTATGTGAGCACAATTGACAACATTTAATTGTATTATTAACAATGTTGATATTTTCATTTGATGAATAATCACTACGATTATTTTGTGTATATAAGGGAATGTGTAAAATAGACTCCGAATCTTATTCCGACCTATCTGGTTGGTCTATTGTCTTATACTTCTATCTCCGGCTTGGGACTGAGTGGGCTTAAGCAAGTCGCGTATTATCAACTAGGCACATTTCAACAGGCGTCTGCTACAACCAGCCGATCAACAGGCGACGAGGCACACTTCAATAAAGCGTCCGCGCACAACCAACCGATTAACCGACAAAACTTTTTTTTCACACGTTATAACAGTGGCGACGGGGTGAACTTACTAAAATGTCATTTACCTTTGAACAAGTTGAAGCTTTGCTGGAACGCCAGGATAAACGCTATGAACAGTTTCAGATACGTGTACTACAAATCCTAACCCGGCAAATGAATCTTACACAGAAGCGGCTATCAGAAAACACATACATATCCCATGCCGATTCCCTCATCAATTCTATCAATCAATTTCATTTGGCTGGTAGTACATCTGATTCCTGGTCTAAGAAATACAAAGACTTGTTCAAGGTTGATCCTGAAAAATGTGATGACGCAGTCCCTATCATGGTTCCTGATGAAATAGAGAAGGAAAATGACACAGTCACTACGATTGTTCCCCAGAAAGCAGTAGCATCGCCGGAGATTGATGTCATTGAGTCCCCATGTGCACGAGCCATTAGCCCACCTCAGAAAACAGTCCTGTTTGGTGCACGTAGTATGGCCTGCATTCCGAGTCAGGAAGCTGTCTTAAGTAACATGCCAAAAGTGTCTGCCGTATACACGAAGAAGCTAAAGCATTCAACAAAGAGAAGCATTAAGCCGAGAGAAATTGGTACAATTTGCAAAGCACGCGCCAAACGTCATCAAGTCCTTAACTTCCCAATTCATCCAAGAAGTTGTAACAATGTGGACTTAAAGACCATGCATTCTCAAAACGATGAAATGTTGACCTGGTTACCACGCAAGGACCCCACAATTTTCCGTGGAGGAGGAGATTAGTGGTAGATAGTGGTTGTTTACGTAATTCGTAATTAATCATGTTTCTTTTTTCTCTCTGAGTATTCTTTTAGTTGTACACGACCACACTCATAATTACGTAAACCATGGAACCAAGACATTACCTTCATTTTTTCAAAAAGGGGAGGTGTTAGGGATTCGATATCCCTAAAAATACAATTGTCATTTTATCAAGTTGTATTGATTTTTTTGTTAACATGATTTGTAAACTTTCATCACTTTTATGTGAGCACAATTGACAACATTTAATTGTATTATTAACAATGTTGATATTTTCATTTGATGAATAATCACTACGATTATTTTGTGTATATAAGGGAATGTGTAAAATAGACTCCGAATCTTATTCCGACCTATCTGGTTGGTCTATTGTCTTATACTTCTATCTCCGGCTTGGGACTGAGTGGGCTTAAGCAAGTCGCGTATTATCAACTAGGCACATTTCAACAGGCGTCTGCTACAACCAGCCGATCAACAGGCGACGAGGCACACTTCAATAAAGCGTCCGCGCACAACCAACCGATTAACCGACAAAACTTTTTTTTCACACGTTATAACAGTGGCGACGGGGTGAACTTACTAAAATGTCATTTACCTTTGAACAAGTTGAAGCTTTGCTGGAACGCCAGGATAAACGCTATGAACAGTTTCAGATACGTGTACTACAAATCCTAACCCGGCAAATGAATCTTACACAGAAGCGGCTATCAGAAAACACATACATATCCCATGCCGATTCCCTCATCAATTCTATCAATCAATTTCATTTGGCTGGTAGTACATCTGATTCCTGGTCTAAGAAATACAAAGACTTGTTCAAGGTTGATCCTGAAAAATGTGATGACGCAGTCCCTATCATGGTTCCTGATGAAATAGAGAAGGAAAATGACACAGTCACTACGATTGTTCCCCAGAAAGCAGTAGCATCGCCGGAGATTGATGTCATTGAGTCCCCATGTGCACGAGCCATTAGCCCACCTCAGAAAACAGTCCTGTTTGGTGCACGTAGTATGGCCTGCATTCCGAGTCAGGAAGCTGTCTTAAGTAACATGCCAAAAGTGTCTGCCGTATACACGAAGAAGCTAAAGCATTCAACAAAGAGAAGCATTAAGCCGAGAGAAATTGGTACAATTTGCAAAGCACGCGCCAAACGTCATCAAGTCCTTAACTTCCCAATTCATCCAAGAAGTTGTAACAATGTGGACTTAAAGACCATGCATTCTCAAAACGATGAAATGTTGACCTGGTTACCACGCAAGGACCCCACAATTTTCCGTGGAGGAGGAGATTAGTGGTAGATAGTGGTTGTTTACGTAATTCGTAATTAATCATGTTTCTTTTTTCTCTCTGAGTATTCTTTTAGTTGTACACGACCACACTCATAATTACGTAAACCATGGAACCAAGACATTACCTTCATTTTTTCAAAAAGGGGAGGTGTTAGGGATTCGATATCCCTAAAAATACAATTGTCATTTTATCAAGTTGTATTGATTTTTTTGTTAACATGATTTGTAAACTTTCATCACTTTTATGTGAGCACAATTGACAACATTTAATTGTATTATTAACAATGTTGATATTTTCATTTGATGAATAATCACTACGATTATTTTGTGTATATAAGGGAATGTGTAAAATAGACTCCGAATCTTATTCCGACCTATCTGGTTGGTCTATTGTCTTATACTTCTATCTCCGGCTTGGGACTGAGTGGGCTTAAGCAAGTCGCGTATTATCAACTAGGCACATTTCAACAGGCGTCTGCTACAACCAGCCGATCAACAGGCGACGAGGCACACTTCAATAAAGCGTCCGCGCACAACCAACCGATTAACCGACAAAACTTTTTTTTCACACGTTATAACAGTGGCGACGGGGTGAACTTACTAAAATGTCATTTACCTTTGAACAAGTTGAAGCTTTGCTGGAACGCCAGGATAAACGCTATGAACAGTTTCAGATACGTGTACTACAAATCCTAACCCGGCAAATGAATCTTACACAGAAGCGGCTATCAGAAAACACATACATATCCCATGCCGATTCCCTCATCAATTCTATCAATCAATTTCATTTGGCTGGTAGTACATCTGATTCCTGGTCTAAGAAATACAAAGACTTGTTCAAGGTTGATCCTGAAAAATGTGATGACGCAGTCCCTATCATGGTTCCTGATGAAATAGAGAAGGAAAATGACACAGTCACTACGATTGTTCCCCAGAAAGCAGTAGCATCGCCGGAGATTGATGTCATTGAGTCCCCATGTGCACGAGCCATTAGCCCACCTCAGAAAACAGTCCTGTTTGGTGCACGTAGTATGGCCTGCATTCCGAGTCAGGAAGCTGTCTTAAGTAACATGCCAAAAGTGTCTGCCGTATACACGAAGAAGCTAAAGCATTCAACAAAGAGAAGCATTAAGCCGAGAGAAATTGGTACAATTTGCAAAGCACGCGCCAAACGTCATCAAGTCCTTAACTTCCCAATTCATCCAAGAAGTTGTAACAATGTGGACTTAAAGACCATGCATTCTCAAAACGATGAAATGTTGACCTGGTTACCACGCAAGGACCCCACAATTTTCCGTGGAGGAGGAGATTAGTGGTAGATAGTGGTTGTTTACGTAATTCGTAATTAATCATGTTTCTTTTTTCTCTCTGAGTATTCTTTTAGTTGTACACGACCACACTCATAATTACGTAAACCATGGAACCAAGACATTACCTTCATTTTTTCAAAAAGGGGAGGTGTTAGGGATTCGATATCCCTAAAAATACAATTGTCATTTTATCAAGTTGTATTGATTTTTTTGTTAACATGATTTGTAAACTTTCATCACTTTTATGTGAGCACAATTGACAACATTTAATTGTATTATTAACAATGTTGATATTTTCATTTGATGAATAATCACTACGATTATTTTGTGTATATAAGGGAATGTGTAAAATAGACTCCGAATCTTATTCCGACCTATCTGGTTGGTCTATTGTCTTATACTTCTATCTCCGGCTTGGGACTGAGTGGGCTTAAGCAAGTCGCGTATTATCAACTAGGCACATTTCAACAGGCGTCTGCTACAACCAGCCGATCAACAGGCGACGAGGCACACTTCAATAAAGCGTCCGCGCACAACCAACCGATTAACCGACAAAACCTTTTTTTTCACACGTTATAACATTATCCTAGTATTTTTAAGACTACTTTTTGCAGCGTCACTTTATTGAGAAGCAATTTCTGACACGTTAAAGTGTGTACGTTGTCGTTACTCATGGTAGTAATTTGGAGTGCAACATACTGTGTACACTCATAACTAATTTGTAAGACGAAAGCTGACTGAGACTATCATAAAAATTTATGGTCGTAAAATGAAGTAAGCGTTGCGCATTACCAGTGTGACTGCAAGCTCTCTAATATCTCATTTAAACAGCTATTAAAAGCTAAATTAGTAGATCGGAAATCAAGCATACATTAAACAATAAAACTTCACTGTGAATAGACGATAGTATCATCGCATCATTCGACTGAATGCTACGTGAAAATGATAAATGACTCAGTTGTTTGAGTAAAAAAATGAAGTCTGGATATTCCACTGATACAATTTGCCTTATTATTAGATGTGTTTCTTTTAATAGTATTCCTCACACAAATTTGACTATAATACACTGTCAGCGACAACTGTTGGTGTGGGGAGTGGAGACACTACTTAATAATTAACCAGTATTTATTGATTCTATCTGATTCTTGTAATTTGAATGTTTTCTATTTTAATTTTGTTAGGTAAGTAGCTTACTTGTGGTACCTTTTAAAGCTGACATTGAGAACCAGAAATATAAATTTGAAATATCATCTAGACACATAATCTCACATTTCAACAGGCGTCTGCTACAACCAGCCGATCAACAGGCGACGAGGCACACTTCAATAAAGCGTCCGCGCACAACCAACCGATTAACCGACAAAACCTTTTTTTTCACACGTTATAACATTATCCTAGTATTTTAAGACTACTTTTTGCAGCGTCACTTTATTGAGAAGCAATTTCTGACACGTTAAAGTGTGTACGTTGTCGTTACTCATGGTAGTAATTTGGAGTGCAACATACTGTGTACACTCATAACTAATTTGTAAGACGAAAGCTGACTGAGACTATCATAAAAATTTATGGTCGTAAAATGAAGTAAGCGTTGCGCATTACCAGTGTGACTGCAAGCTCTCTAATATCTCATTTAAACAGCTATTAAAAGCTAAATTAGTAGATCGGAAATCAAGCATACATTAAACAATAAAACTTCACTGTGAATAGACGATAGTATCATCGCATCATTCGACTGAATGCTACGTGAAAATGATAAATGACTCAGTTGTTTGAGTAAAAAAATGAAGTCTGGATATTCCACTGATACAATTTGCCTTATTATTAGATGTGTTTCTTTTAATAGTATTCCTCACACAAATTTGACTATAATACACTGTCAGCGACAACTGTTGGTGTGGGGAGTGGAGACACTACTTAATAATTAACCAGTATTTATTGATTCTATCTGATTCTTGTAATTTGAATGTTTTCTATTTTAATTTTGTTAGGTAAGTAGCTTACTTGTGGTACCTTTTAAAGCTGACATTGAGAACCAGAAATATAAATTTGAAATATCATCTAGACACATAATCTCACATTTCAAAGACATTTTGGTAAACATGTGAAGATATCATCAGAGTATTCTTCTTTCTGAAATGAGTTTATTGTAGTTAACTCTACAATACATGCAACACCTGGAATAGTATCGAAAGTAATTAAATGAGACATTGAAGATTAAAAGATAGTAATAAGCGTATAAGTTCATTATTTACATTCTAGGTTCCAAGCAACCCTCGTAGTCAGCTTTGCAAACTACTTCATCATTTAATCTAGTTATAATTGTAAAAAATCTGTTAGTCTACTTTAGTACACTTAGTATAGACTAACTCAATGTTACGTTGTTCAGTTGAAAAGTTCGATCATGTAATGTAAACGTGTGGTGTAAAGGTAACTTTAATCAAAGCAATGAAAAACCTAAAGGTATTTAGATACCTTTGGTAAGTGAAAATTATTGATTTTTCAGAATAAGAATGAATGCGTTAAATTAGTAATACATAAGAGGAATTACGGTTTAGCGGGCATCTTGAAAAATTCAATGTTTCACAAGCATTCTGTTGGTGAGCTAGTCTCACGTTTTTGTTGGGTAGGTTACTAATATTATGTAGTTTTTATTTATCGACTTTTTTTTAACTGTTCTCATACTAATTAAAATATTTCGTGTCCATTCATACGTTAACGACTGACGGCTTTTTCGAAATATCTTAGTTAATTCGAGTGAATTTCGTCGCTTATACAATCTGTCATTCTAAATTAACCTAAAACAATGATAAAAAGCTTTTATACAGTGTGGTGTATTTGAAAACCAGTAACACAATTAAACAGTACTTAATAATAATATATGACTTGTTTAGCAGCTTACAAATTCAAGGATAAAAATGTCACATCCTTTAAGTCTTCAAGTAGTCAACACAAAAATTATGTATATGGTAGTCAATAGTAACAAAGTCATTATCCACTAGCCTACAATAATTTACACAACATATATGGGAGGCTATACATTTCAAAACACCCTGTTTATACACCATTCCTGTTGCATATAATTTAATAAAACAATCTTTTGGAAAAACTACCGGACGACATAATTAAGGGAGTGAGGTAAGAAGAGTGACTAAATAAATGAAAACTGACGCGCTTCTCAATATTTAACTAGAAACGGAAAATATATCACTTTTACTGGACAAAGCACAAGGAAATGTTTATGACCATTAGAAAACGCAAACCTAACCAAGTAAACATATAAGCACACGTAAAACCAACTGGAAAATCCATATCAGTCAAAGAGCTAACAAGTCATAAATTTTATATTAAGATTGGCAGGTGGCCTGTCTCTTATGTTTCACTCTTCTTTAAATAAGCGAAAAGTATCCACTAAGCCAGAAAATAAGAAAATATGGTTCATCAAATGTATTCTCTATATATCATAGGAGTTAGATAAAGAATAATGGTCGCTTAAAATGAGTTATGTAAAATAATAATATAAAATCTTACAATCGGGATGTAGTGCACTTAGAAAAATCATGAAAGCACAAGCTCACTGACTCACAGTATACAATACTGCTAAAATTCTCCTCCTGCAAAATAAAACTTATCCATCCTTTCAAAAAAAGGACATACGTCGGTTGGTGGTGGGTGATGAACACTGTATGAGGGGAGGAAGCTAATAGCTTTAGAGAACTAGAGATCTAGACCTTGTTAGATGAACAAGCCAAATAATTTTCTTGTGCTCTTACTGTTCTGGTTACTCTATATGCATTTTAAAGACTTCGGTAGCAGAAGCTGATAATCTTTCCTAGATCTATGTTTGCCTTGTAGTACAAGTGGTGTAGCTGAGTGACACCTGTTTATATAACTCAAATATAGAGCTTTATTTAAATCCACAGGCTCTCAAGAAGATGAACATTTTTGTGACTTTGTTCACTTTGCATCTCTCTTACTATGATTGAAAAAATTATTAAAATCAATAAATTTCGAAAAGAGAGTATAGTCGCGATTATTCAGTCAAGAAATTTTACAACCTGTAAAAGGTTGAGCTTTTTTAACCACAGAGTTTTATTTTGCTAGAAACGAAGGTCATAAGTGATTTGTTTAATAAATCTACAACTCAAACACGTTAAGGTGATTCACAAACACTTGTGAATCAAGTTCTAAGGCTTTAAAAAAATAGCGTTTTTTAATCCGATTCCCTCTGAGTAACTGTTAGGTCACCAGCTTTTTAATTCACAACTTTAGCATGAATGGATTTACTTCGAAACTAAATACATACATTGTACAACCTTGCTTTTTAAATCTGGACACAATAATTTTGAAAATGTTAAATTGGTGAAGCTCATTTTATGTCATCTTCAAAAACACTAAATGGTTTCCCATATACTACATCTTATGGTTGTAAACTTTATTGTGCAACTGTGATTTTTAAACGTAGATACGAAGTACCTTACATTAGGACAAAAACTTTTTGATAATTAAAATAATCGAGAATTAATTCTCTAGTGGCTTTATTACGTGGTTAGCTAAACTCTGAAACAAACCAACTTTGTGTTGTTTTGAAAAGGATTTTTTCCAATTTAAGTGAATTCTATTCAGTGTAGATCAATGAACTTTGACAGAAAATAATAAAATTCAAATCAGAAACACATCAATCAAACTAATAGAATCAATCAACTTTTTAAAATGACATCTTCGTAGATCAAACAGTAAATTCATTCCTTATGAGGATTTGCACAAAGCCGTTTCTAGCAAACAGAATAACACATAATTCTAAACATTAGGTTGAAAATTCGAAAACAGTCAACAAAGAAACTACGTGAGGCTTTCTAGTCCATGTTAAAATAGTTTATCTACGACAATCAGCAACAATACAAATAATAGTTACTACAGTAATACACTTAGTAATATTTTCTACGTATTCAAGGAATAAAAATTAAACTGAACCCACCTCATGATTTTTCTTGTGTGAAATATTCAAAAAATATTCATTCATTAAACAACTACTTTCGAAATGGAAATTTTAAAATTTCGCGCTAAAATTCCTCTAAAATTATTAGAAAATGCCGTAACAAATTAGGAAACGTGTTTACTTGAATTATTTTGGACCAATAAAAGTCCCTCTAACTTTTCTTTTTTAGTTTATTTAATTTAAAGACATACATTCCTACGATTAAAAATTCAAACGATAGTTCTTGTGATTGGACTAAGTAGAACTTTGTTATGAAGAAGTTGACTAAAAGTATACTATTTTTCATTTGTAAATTCAGCTATAGAACAAGCACAAACCTTTGGATGTTTTCAACAAAAGCAAATGATGATCTGTAATTTCACGAAATTTGGCGTTTAATGTCATTCGATTACATAGTATTATTGTGTTGTAACAGGATATTTTGCTTACTGTTAAGTTGTGCTTGAAATGTAACAGTGTTTCATTCATCTTCCTTGTGTAACTGAGTAATAAACTAAAATGATTCAATGTCAAATAAGTACCATTCAAAGTTATTCAATAAATTGTTGTAAAGCTAAGCATTTCTGTTCACTAAGTGCTGTAGTATCTATAGATTTGTGATTTCCTTTACAAATCATCCAAGTTAAAAGAATGACTGTCATCTAAACAAGAAATAATTATCAGATATTACATTTCATTTTTATTAAAACATATAAATGTATAAGTAAACAAATATATTCTGAAACTGTACAGAATTCATGCCAGTTTGTAGACACGGTCATGATGATATATAAGAGAAAGTACTTTGAAGAGCGAACATACAATACAGGCATACACATAATGTGTACAAGTAAAAGCAAGTTTAAGATTTGCAAATTTCACGCTATGAGAGTTTAGATGGTAGTGATAGTAATTGTTTGAAAATTGTTATATGTGGTGCATACTACAAGATATGATCCTGTGGCGGTAACTGACGAGCGGCTGGAAGATAGTACAGAAGATGGTTTATAGCAGCATATTGATATTGTATTTCGACGCTAGATATACTTTTCGCTACTGGGCGTAAATGTTTGTCGTTATGCTCAGTGCATTGTAACTGCGTTTGCCAAAAAGCGATAAAAGGAAAACGATCAGCACAATTTAACCCTAGCACAGATCTTTAAAGAGTTCAGTAGTTTCCCATTCATTTTGTTCAAAAAACCTTAGTTATCCACCGCTATTGATGCATTTTGTAATGCAAGATCTGAAAACTGAGCTATTCAGCGTATAAGTTACCAAGTTACTGTTTTCATCGATACGTCAGACATTTGATTGACATGTATGGCACTGGATCACAGGCAAAGTACCGGAATATTTCAAGTCAAAGTAGACTTTAGTAAGTGACTAGTTTTAAAAGCAACTTTGTATTGACAATTAATAAAGCCGACTATTTATATTTGAAATGAGGCGCACTAACTTTTTACTTCTCCATTAATTATGAATAATACTTGCAAAAATTTCATCTTAACAAACTACTGTCAAGTTTTATTTACAGAAGGAGGAAAATTGAAAGTTTGCACTCTGTTCACTATGTTTAATCTATAGAATGTTTACAACAATGACGTTATCGGATCGTCGTTAAGCTAGTAATTTAATTGAAATTATAGTATTAACATACACCGAAATAAACACACATTAGTGTTTTATTGTTTGAAAAAATGTCAAGTGAAATTTTCATGTAATTCAAATATAATTGGTAAAACTTATAAAGTTCTTACGCAAATATAGCCATTTATATTGATATGCCGGACACCTAACGAAGATTGTCTATCTTCGAGAACGGTGCTTTTGAACATCATTTCAATTATTATAACTGTGGACAGTCCAAACAATTTATTTCTATGACTGTTATGTTCCCTTTGCCCGGTTCTCTCGTTTGCATATTTACTCTTGGAGCATTGTTTATTTACTATGAACTACGCTTACTTAATTGTACACAAGTTGTAACATTCACTGCCACTCTTCCCTTTGTTCTGTACAAATGTTAAATTCTTGATTGGTTCACAGTGTGGTCTGATTTTATGTATATATAAATGCATGATTAAAATATAATACGACCTTGGTCTGGTTCTCCGGTTCTCAGTTCTCAGTCTTCCGGTTCTCTCACTTGTGGTTGTCCTATTGTCGGCCTGGGGGGGGTGAATGGGCTTAGGTCAATCGTGCATTCTCAACTAGGCACACATCCGATTGGTGTTCGCGTCCACCAACCAAATCACCTCCTCCTCCTTCCTTTCTTCGCGTCATAACATTTATAATCAACTAGTGAGCATCTTGAAGTGTCTTTCTGACTAATTCATTTTCTAAGATGCACTGTTACTATTATTATTTAAGACACTGTTAATAAACAATAAGTTTGTTGGTAAAAGTAAATGAATGAACAGATGAGTAGAAAAGACAAAATGGAACACTTAAGCTTTAAGTAAACCGAAAGCGTACCTGTCAGCATGGCTAAATATTAAATAAGTAATCCTATAAAGGGTATGGAACAAAAAGCACTAATAATAAAAACAATAAATGTGAAAGAAAAAAATGACTACAGGATATAATTCAAAATAAAAATTTTCTATAGCCATGATAGAGTAGATAGTTAGATTAGTAACTATACACTAAGTTTTGGCTTATTTAAATATATGGCAGAAGCTTAAAAAATTCATAGGAAACAGAAATTTATGGTAGCACACTGTTTATCTTGTAAGTGGCAATGAATAACCATTCTGTTTCAACTGGAGCGATACGTATATCTAAAGTGTCAAATTACTGAGCTGTTAATTGATTCACTGCCACTTCAAACAAGAAAGGTATCGTGCTTAAATTTTTTGGAAAGAAAATGCGTCGAAATATTATTATTTTTGGCTACACAATACTGGTGAACTGATAAATATACACTGATGTAGTCCTATACAGCTATTTACAATACAGGTTGTCAATGAACTTCAGATGACTACAGCAAGTTACTTTTAGGTGATGAGCAGAAGGTCCTTTTAAGGATCACAAAATCCTCCATTTTGAAATGTCTGCAGATGCATGACCTTTAAGATAGACGTCGCAGTGAGAATCTTTTTCAACTCAAAGATCGATAATTATTTGTGATTTTTTGGGTTTAACGTTTTTACCAATTAATCTTAGTGCGTATCAATTTCTGATAAGTAATAAATTGAGCAGAGTTAATCGTTAATCTGTGGCATCAAGACTCAAGATTCGTTAGAATATAATTAAATTTCTTCTTTCTGCTAATGGTAATTTAGCTATAGATGTTTGATATCCAAGTAATGCAACAATAGCTTTCCGTAAACAAACTTTATGAGAATTCGATTTGATTTATTTATGACTCCAAGATAATGCACATTTTATCTCATTTCCCTTCAAAGAATAAATTTCGCTAACGGATGAGTAGCATTAAAAGTTTGTAGAATGCGACTCATATCACATTTACCACTGTAAATGATGAAGTAGCATGTACACACCTTCTATACAAGTGGACTTCTCTCATAGTGTTATTAGATGATCATTTTCCGAACAGGAAAGTAATGGGCCAACAGGCAAATTCATAGGAAACAGAAATTTATGGTAGCACACTGTTTATCTTGTAAGTGGCAATGAATAACCATTCTGTTTCAACTGGAGCGATACGTATATCTAAAGTGTCAAATTACTGAGCTGTTAATTGATTCACTGCCACTTCAAACAAGAAAGGTATCGTGCTTAAATTTTTTGGAAAGAAAATGCGTCGAAATATTATTATTTTTGGCTACACAATACTGGTGAACTGATAAATATACACTGATGTAGTCCTATACAGCTATTTACAATACAGGTTGTCAATGAACTTCAGATGACTACAGCAAGTTACTTTTAGGTGATGAGCAGAAGGTCCTTTTAAGGATCACAAAATCCTCCATTTTGAAATGTCTGCAGATGCATGACCTTTAAGATAGACGTCGCAGTGAGAATCTTTTTCAACTCAAAGATCGATAATTATTTGTGATTTTTTGGGTTTAACGTTTTTACCAATTAATCTTAGTGCGTATCAATTTCTGATAAGTAATAAATTGAGCAGAGTTAATCGTTAATCTGTGGCATCAAGACTCAAGATTCGTTAGAATATAATTAAATTTCTTCTTTCTGCTAATGGTAATTTAGCTATAGATGTTTGATATCCAAGTAATGCAACAATAGCTTTCCGTAAACAAACTTTATGAGAATTCGATTTGATTTATTTATGACTCCAAGATAATGCACATTTTATCTCATTTCCCTTCAAAGAATAAATTTCGCTAACGGATGAGTAGCATTAAAAGTTTGTAGAATGCGACTCATATCACATTTACCACTGTAAATGATGAAGTAGCATGTACACACCTTCTATACAAGTGGACTTCTCTCATAGTGTTATTAGATGATCATTTTCCGAACAGGAAAGTAATGGGCCAACAGGCAAATTCATAGACATGCTGTATTATACGTGTAAATTACGTCGTTGAACGTAATCCGTACATCTTGATAACAATTCATTTGAATAGGGCATAAGAATTAACGAATAGTAGTAATAGACAGAAATGATCGTTTCTGTAGGATATCGGCGAAATGTAACTAATCATTAAAAAAAATCATGTCTATAACTTACATTAACTCTCTCCATATTGCTAGCAAATAAATCCATTAAAAATTTTGAAGCTCAAAATTTCTTCTTTCTTGGATATCTCACAGGGATCTGTAGTTAATTAATCATCAATTTATAGGTTGATAAAAACAGACCTATTCAAAAATTTCAAACAAGGTTTTCAGATTAAAATTAGGACTTTATGGAAGACGTTAATGCCTACGTGGGCACACTTTAATCTACAATATTACAGATAAACTCTCAAGTCCTGTAGCTGGATGATGAAGGTCATTGATACACAAGTATGCAGGCCGTTAGCTTGATGAACGCTGTATTTTTATTTTGCTCGCATTAATATAAGATTACAAAGGTTTCGAAAAATATGGCATCCTCTCTGTCAATCTGTCCATGTTAGCTAATTACCGGGTAGAATGTCTTAAGTTAGGCTTTTAGGACAGTTATTTGTGACATGCTTCTCTTTTAACAAACTCCTGAATGATTGTAAATCTTTTATGGTGCAAAACAGTATTGAAAAGATTTCTTAGGATGAAAACCTTTTAGAGCCGTAAATTGGAAACGAAACTATAATTTAGTGAATATTAATGAGTTTGTGAGAAGGCTTCAATAATTTAGAGGTTACATTATAACTAAATATTGTGTTAGGAACACCTGATATATTTTTACTTGCCACTGTGTTTAAACGTGGATTAAAATAACTATTAGTAACAAAATAGACGTAGATATACGTTGGTTCGCATCATTCGCATTACTGAGTAGTAAACAAAAGGTAATACCATAAATAGCGCATTCTCCTCCATTGTTTGACTCATCTGTAGAAAGCCAGAAATGTCCTTTTAATACAGTCAGTTGCCTTTATAACTTTTTAAAAAAGTACTCTGGATTATAGATATCAAAAAGATTAGGATGAATTTGTATCTTCCGCTTGATAGGTTATGGACTGAGGTTGGTTAGTCTTAGTTGCCATGTGTGCATCCAATAAAGTCAAACAAAGTAATATTATATGAAATTGTGAAGCAATTGATCATTATTAGTTAGTTTTCTTTCCATTTAGGAAAAGAGAAGAACTGTCTCAGAAACAACAAAAACCAAAACGACAACTAACCTCATACTTTGTATTTAAGTAGTTTATTCCACTAATCAACTGATCAGATTGAGTAAACAGATAAACGATTATTCGATTCACAGCATCAAGTTGTGAATGCTGATATCTTGTATGCATTAGCTGTTTCAATTTGAGAAGAAGAATGGGAAAACTATCAATATGAAACTAGTAGATATAGTAAATCTATGTGTAAGATAACAGCGGTTAGTAAATTATGCTCCCCAGTGGACGATGATTTAAGCATTTAAAAACACTGATGAACATAAAATTCAAATCAATCTCTAAAATTTCAGTAAATAGTTCACTTTTATTTCTTCATATTTGGCTAGGAAACCAGGTACTGAATAGTAATATAACAAAATATTCTGAGTGAGGTATCACTAATAAGAAATACAAATGCTTCACTAGGTAAAAGTAAACAGAAATCTTAGTGTCCCGTTTGGTCATAAAAATGCGGTTGGTTATATAAGCTATATGATATAGGAATTCATCAACAACAACTACGTTCAAGGTACTAAAGGATGAAAAATAGTAATGCCAATCCGCATACGCTGAATATGATGCAGTAACTGACTTACCGATGTACTAATTATAAAGATACTAAAAATACCGATTGTTTGGTAAACAATAACCTTAAATGTAGGATCAAATGAATATTTAACGAGAATCAAAATTATTGCGAAGACTACACTCATTTTGCAGAAAATGCATGTTACATAATAACAAACAATTAGCACGTAAATGTATTTGAATAAGAATATGAGTATATTTTGTAGACCAGTAGAGTTGAATTTAGTTAAGAAAGAAAAATGCATCTAGCAAATTAAACATCGTGTTTAGAGAAATGTCTAACTCTACTTCAATAAAATGAAAATTTGAATTTATCTTGAAATCCAGTTACCATAAGTAGTAATTTGGCAAAATAGTCATTAACATCGTAGAACCTAGCATATATGCTCAACACAAGGAAATAAACTAAAAGTAAGTTTAAAAAGTCAGACAAGAATACATTTGCTGAATATCATTTATTTGCTTAATTGAAAAATGAGCAAATTGATCCAGTCAACTAAGTACCCTACAAAATTGTTTTCTCTTCACCCCAGTAAAAGTAGACCAAATACTAATGACCCGTTTAGTTAAATCGTAATGAATTTCTTCACAAATAAATTATTTTTTCTGTAAAGGTAACTGGATATAAGTTATTCAGGAAATCAAATTCACAATAAAACAGAGCTAAGGTTTAGAATAAGCTAGTATCTTCCCGATGATTTGTAATAGACTGAAAGTGGTCAGCCTCTGTTACCATACGTGCATCCTGAGCGGGTTGCCTTGATATAGCGATAATACACAAGTAATGTTTAAGTTGGATTGTAACTGGCAAGCTGAACCCATTAATGAGACGCGCTTCCTGGATTCCGCTTGCCAGTTGCAATCCAAAAGATTATTTGTTTTCTAGATTTTATGTTAATCTGTGGTTGCAGTGCTTCTAACATTAAGGTCCTTACTCTGTTATAAATTCATCGTTATAATGGTTTGATGAATATTAGATTACCTTACAGATGAAGGTAATATGGTTACAGTAACTTAATTTTACACTTGAGTGGCATTTGTGTACAATAGAGTCGAATATTGTCTAAATCAAATGAATGCATTGTAGAAGCAATCGAAATCACTAGGTTTTAGTAGTGGTTCAATAGCTAATGAAGTTAACATCTGTTCTTTCTAACCCAACATCTACCATATATCCATTTACTTTCGATAGCACTGAATAACGAGAATTTCCGTTTAGAATGAAAGATTAAACAGAATAGTGGTAACACTATTATTTAGATTTCAATCTCAGATAGCATATTATTTAAGTCAATAATTATTACAGTATTCAGGTTCATAAAATTGTTTTGTTGTATAAACAACGTTTGATAAATGTTAGCAAATAACTAGTCTTCTTTTTCTAGATTTCCAAATTCTATGTGTGACCTATTTCCATCAAGACTAGCTTTAAGAATTGAAATCTGTCAAAATATTTGAGCATTGCTATGACAATTAACTGTGAAAAATGCTTACATCGATATAAAACAATTGTGTTTTAATTCAGACATTTAAATAAAAGAGATGTATTGGTAAAGCTTTAGCAAACGGATTAAACAAGCTAACGTGTTACGAAAATTAGCAAAAAAAATATTTCAAAAATGGATATTTGTAGAAGCGGTTTTCACGTACACTAAAAATATATTCACTTACTGTTAATTTGTGCATATTTACTAGTCTTAAAGAAACAGATTCTTAGAAAGCTTAAGCACAGAAACGGCGGTATTCGAATGCAGGGGTCAAAACAAACACCAAAGATTTATCTACGCAGGGATGATTATGTAGTTTGTGCTAAATCAAGCATAAATTATGCGCAATTTATAGGTTTCTAAATCGTTAGAGACAACTGACAAATGCATTTTCAGTGAGGACCGGAGTCAGACAAGGTTGCTTGCTCTCACCTTTTCTCTTCCTCCTAGTGGTCGACTGGATCATGAAGACCTCCACATTTGAGGGAATGTACGGGATTCAATGGACAAGTAGGATGCAACTCGATGATTTGGACTTCGCAGATGATCTAGCTCTTTTAGCAAATACACACCAACAAATGCAAGCGAAGACAATCAGTGTAGCAGCAACTTCAGCATCAGTAAGCTTGAACATACATAAGATTCTCAAATACAACACAAGGAGCACCAACCAAATTCAACTTGATGGCGAAACTCTGGAAGGAGTGAATACTTTCACATATCTGGGGAGCATCATCGATGAAAAAGGAGGGTCCGATGCAGATGTAAAGACAAGGATTGGCAAAACCAGGGCAGCATTCCTACAGTTGAAAAACATCTGGAACTCAAAACAACTGTCAACTAACCTCAAAGTCAGACTCTTCAATTCGAACGTGAAGACAGTCCTGCTGTATGGAGCTGAAACTTGGAGAATTACTGCAAACATCCTCAGACGGATACAGGTATTTATAAACAACTGCCTACGAAAGATACTGAATGTCCGTTGGCCGGAAACCATCAGCAACAGCTTACTATGGGAGAGGACGAAGCAACTTCCAGCCGAAGAGGAAATTAGGAAAAGACGATGGAAATGGATAGGACATACACTACACAAACCATCAGACTGCATCACAAGACAAGCATTAACATGGAATCCTGCTGGGAAACGGAAAAGAGGAAGGCCAAAGAACACGCTGCGGCGAGAATTGGAAGCAGACATTAAAAGGATGAGCAGCAACTGGAAACAATTGGAAAGGAATGCTCAGGACAGAGTTAAATGGAGAACACTGGTGAGTAAGTAAGGATTTGATATTACTATGCATATCTCTAAGAAATGTCATTGAATAAAAATATTTGTTAAGTACCTGAATAAGTCCAATATGTAATTAAGAGGGAGGTAAAGACAGTTACGCAAAAAAATCGTTTTCTTCAATAAATGTACTCAAGAGATAAATCTTAATGAAAATAATTTGTGGCGTATCGAGGCAAATGGATAAGGAAACATATAAATCAACTGAAACAACTCTGATTCAGTTTGAAACAATATCAACGGAAAGATACAAATACTTTGAAATTCAAGGATGGTGTATAACAAATTTGTATGGAACGCATGAGAATAGGGAGCAGAACTTGTAAAAATCAATTCGTGAATTTGATGGGTATAATGAGTAAGAGAAATGCTTGTTCCAACAGTCTCGTTAAATTTAAACATTCAATTTATTGAGACTAATAAACTGGTTATAGAATGCCATTTGTTACTTGAACAAGGAACATTAATTACGTAATTATAACCATACTGCGATATCATGTATAACAGAATTTACAAGTTTGTGATGAATCGGGTTACTTTATTTGCCAAAGAAAAAACAATCATTAACCACCGGCAATTGAGTTAATGTTGCTATCAATAAGTTACTCTTCATAAACAGATTAAGTACAATCTAATTTCCTTAAGAATGTGTTTCTCCTAGCATAAATTAATTGCTGTTATGAAATTGTTTTCTAGCATATTTCAGTGAAATTCAAATTAGACCATGCTGTCTTTAAACATTTATTTCGGAGAAAGTTAAGATTTTTGTTTGAGTAATGAATTTGAATAATGTAATAAATCAGCTGGATGATTTATTTGTTGAGTTATGGTTGTACTGCTGGATTCGTAAACTCATTAGGTTCAACAACTATATGTATACTACCAGTAATTTCACCTTCATCAATATCAATGACTCATGAACATACAATAATTGCAGGTTACGCGTATGATTAAGAAGTCCAGAACAAAAATGCGATACCTATACTTGAAACTAAAGAATACGTTATAAATTACACAACGCGCCAAAGTTCAACAACACAATACAGTATAACATATTGCACACATGCCAACAGAAAAACATACAGCATAATGATCATCATGTTACGGGGTAACCACAGCCTCTTCACATTAATCAAGTTCCGCATATTTTGTAAAGTACTGATTTATGTCAGTGTGGTTTTGCTCTAAAGGGTCATTTACTCATCAAATCTGAGAAATCTTCGTTATTAGTGTTTTCATCATATAAAGTATTATCGTGGATATTATGACAATTAACACCAGATAATTCGTAGTGTCTAAGATCACCAACCCACAGTAGATAAATTTTATGCATTTCCAATCAGTAATTTAATGATCATTGTGAATTACTTGTATGCGAACAGATTACTTGTGGTAAATACAATTACAGTTATCCGAAAGGCTAGTCACAAAGAATTCTTCAAATACTAGTTCGTATTTCTTAGTTTCGAGCTACTGGTCAATTTGTGCGTTCTAAAAAAATCTCGCTTCTATCTGAAACCTACACGATGACAACCAATGTTTACCGTCGTGTTTGAAAATTCATTTGTGTGCACTATTAATGCAGTGTTAGTAATTGTGTTGCTTGTAAATTCAGAACTTGTAACAGGATTGTTGACGTTATTTTTAATGAGACAGTGTCATTAAGCAAACTATTTTCCATGTGTAAACATCAAACTTGTTGGAACATTAGATATTGTTTACTAGTGCCATTATATAGAAGTATTGTAGACTGTCACATTTTGATAAGGGGTTGACTCACTAGCTGTAGATTGATAAACGTTTGATTTACCCTTCATAGATTGTTACCTCCACTTTCTTGATGTTAATCAACTAAGCAACGAATTGTGTGGTTATTGCAATACATTATTCGAATCACACAGCTTACTCTTAAGTCGTTACACACTCAGCTACCTGGCTAGCAGTGTAAATATAACGTGTATTCAAGAATATTTCTTCAGGCTGAGATTTCTGTCCTGAATTTGGTTGCAAATTAGAAAAATGGACTCTTGTACACTGTTTTTCTTGTAAAGTTTCTTTTGGTATTTAATAATGTTGTAGATCATAGATTATATATATATATGATTTTGTGTATGTCGTGACATGTGAATTCTTTTTTCCAGCTGATTCCATCAATTGACATTCTATGCTTATTAAATTGTGCCTAATGTTTATAAGTGATTTACAGAAGCAGTCTGTATTATTCTGGATTCCCATATTCTTTGCATTATGAATATTCAATTGTGTAAAGTTATTACAGTGTTGAGATAATTTAAAATACAAATACTAGAAATCGAATTGTGGAAAAATTTGAGTTCCTTGGTTCGATCAAAATGAAATAACACTACTCAGATTGTTAGGTGTAGTGAATCGCTGTCATCTCAAAACTTCTTTATCGCTGTTCAAGACATAACTTTCTTAATATTCTGAAGTACTATTTACAAATACACTAGATTTACATGTGCAATAGGAAAATAAGAGCAGACGTAGAACTATCTACACTAACCTATTTCACTGATAATCAAGTGTCATATCAACTGTCTTAAAATAAAATAAAACGGTTCATATTCATAGTTCTGTAACTAATTTACTAAACATTTGTTAGTCGTAGAGGATTCAATGGTTAAGAACGACTACCTAACAATCGAAGTGCCACAAAATGGACTGTATAGCTTTCCTTACCAGATATCAAGTTGTTTTATTTCGTTTGTTTTACCAACTATATTTGGGATCACATTATCTATCTGCTCAATTCAATTTACAGTGACAAAATTGAGCAGCTTCCACAAATTGTCATTTATAGATTATGGAAAACATAAAGATTACTTGCAGTTAAACATGAATGTCTTAAAAATTCAACTGAGAGTGATCATACAAATAAAATCAGTTTTCTGATTAAAACTAAACGGCATATATAGTTTCGAATTTTGATAATACAGAGCGATAATCTGTTTAAAGCAATACATAAAATATGTTAACATTTTGTGCATACTGTTTCTGTCAAACATTTATCGGCATTACCGTTAAGTATGTATAGAAAGCCTAAATCATCTTTAAACTAACATATACTTTTAAAAACTCAAAATGAAGCGAAGAATGTTCTGTTAATGACACAAGAAAACAGGCGTCTATGATGCTCACTAATTTGAAAACTAATTGTAAACTAAAACAACAAAAGTAATAGTAATCGTCAGACAAGATGATATGCTACATTTGTGAATCGTTATGTCACATTAATTTGTGACAGACAATTTTGACATAAAGTATGAATTAAAATCAGTGGTAAAATTGAAACTACAAACTACGAAACATGTCTACTTAATGATATGCCGAGCACCTAAAGAAGATTGATTATCGCCAAGAACTGCTGTATTGTAAACTAATTTAATTATTTTGGTCGTGTACTAAGTGAACATTATATTTCTATTATTATTCAGTTCATCACGACCTATCCTCCCATTAAACACAGTAACTGTTAGTGTATCATTCTTTATTTACGAACTACGGCCAACTGATTGTGTATACGTTGCTCCAGTTAACAGTCACTGTTACACCTATTTTGCATTCATGTCATTTATCTAATTGTCGGGTTGGTTCGTTAATCATGTGTTCTGCCTGTTTCCAGTTTGGAACTAAGTGGGCATCGGACAGACGTGCAGTGACCAGCTAGAAACTCTCATTGATGGTTGTTATTGTAACTTAGTGCGCACACGGTCACATCAACCACTTGATCATAAGCATCAATCATATCAGTCATAACACCTAAAATCCTACTTCTTTCTATTCGTAGCAAATACGGAAACCTTTGAGTTTTCTTGTATATTTACATCTGAATATATGATATTAATGCATCCCTTTCTTTTTTACCGACGAATTAACTAATCCATGTAACAGAGAAGCCGAGCTATAAGCTGCTTACAAGGTCGATTTGTCTTCAGAAAAACAAATTAGATTAACAAAACTCAATCATAAGGTTAGTAAATGACATAACAGTACACATACATAAGCCTGAGTAGCTGGTCGTTTAGGGGCCACTAGAATGTTTTTGTAAGCATTGAAATTATATACTATGTTTGCAAAGATTTCTGAACTCTTCTGCTTTAGAATGTTGGCAATTATTCAACATAACATTTGAAAATATCGATTTATATTAATAAAATGTGTCCAGCATGCTTTGACTAGCCGGTTTTCGGTAAACATAAGTTACATATATTGTATCGACACTTATTAAAAACAAATAATTAGTAATTCATTGAAATTAAGTTATTGCATAGTGGAAAATGCTAAGCACAGGGCTAAGTATAAATTTTATAACTTAAAGAGGGATCAAACTCATCACTCAGAGGTGAGAAATTTCACCATCATCGGGTGTCTGTGACTTCAATAAAATGAGCCTCCATTCTGATATTTCAACCTACATAATGAAGCGTTACTGGCGTACTAACTGACTGGCTATTAACACATAGTTGTCGTGTAGGAGTAACGGTCTTTAAAGATTTTTTATTCTCCGTTGCAACCTACCTTTATCAATACTTTTATACTGACCTGATTATAAAGGTACGGGGATATAATGAGGGCAAATATAGTCTATAATTGTTATGCCTATAAGGTTGTGTTAATTACAGGAAATGACACTTTACAAAAGAAACCTTTCTAGTGTTATTCAAAGAAAAGGGTATTTAAGACATAAAAACAAATTGAAAATTGCAAGTCAACACAGGAGTAGATAAAATATATACTGAAAATTATAATGTTAAACCAAACAGCTAAATAACTGACGCACGCTTTTAAAGACTAATAGGAATTTATAATTAGTGGTAATGTACTCAATAATACCTTTATTCGTGCCACATTCTCCGAAACGGATATCTCAACTGATACGTCTTTTCGGAGATTATCCTGTCAACTTAAAATAAACACAAAATAATGAACTGACCCAGTTTATGACTAATTGTCTTTACAAGCAGTTAATTTTACACCTATGTTATCAACTGGCCTTCTAATTTAAAAGATTAAATTTAAGTTGACAAATGCGATTACTGCGAATTGACCTTAGTAAATATTTTCTTATGACTTCAGATTCACTCGTACATTATTCCAAGCATGGCCTGTTATGTTGCAATTTTTACCCATGTGATTCGATTTTTAACTTGTTTAATATAGATATTCAAAGTGAAGTAGAAATACGTATGTGCAGGTGGTCAGTAGAAGAATTAACAACGCTTGGAACACGAGGAGCATGAGTAAGACAAACATGTTCATCTATGTCGTTAGTAATGTAATACATAAATTTATGCAAGCATATTAAATAATGTCAATCGGAGTGAGATTGAAATACATAAAATGAAAGCACAGCTCAATGTTAATTAATGTTCACATGAAACGGTTTATACTTAACGGATAGAACAGGAAGCCAACGAAAAGCAGCAAGATTCATGCGACAAAAATAGACACAGAACCAAAGTACTCATGATGAAAACCAAGCTTTCCAAATCGCATTTAGTCAGCTAACAACCGTCGTCCATATGACATCTACTTTTTTATCTGAATGCAAAGAACATTTGCAAAACTGGAAAGAGGCTCCCCAAACATTCACTTTTGTGATAAATTGTTACAGTCGAAAAATGTATGTATCTAAGTAGTTGTGAAGGCGCTGGCGTTGGCGTGAAAGACGAAAGCAATCTACTTATAATTAAGGCCAGAGTGGCTTACCAATGTTACCAATCTTCAGCGCCGTGTTGATCTGGTTGTAAGTCCGGGTTTACATGTGAAAACTGACTTCTCAGAACAAAATATTAGAAAAATGTGTCAGGTTATGTCTCCAAAACTGTTCAAGTCCACTAGTAACATAATAATGCCAGCGTCCAGGAATCTTAATGGGAAATATCAACAATCTAATTAGTGTCACTGTCTGGAAATACCAGCTTATTTGGCAAAGCTCACCAATGTTATCCCAGCTGCTTGCACATAGCACCACTCTCTGATACAGTGATTGGGTACAGAAATAGATCATGTACTCGGTTTCTGATATGGAAGTGAGAAGTCGTTAACTGAGAGTTGTTTCCGATTGATTAAAATATACCACCTATTCTTTTTTTATTTATCACTACGCTACCCATCTCTTTCTTAATCTTTTTCAAAATTATCTCTATTAGAAATATTGTGAGGATGCATTATAAACTAGAACTTAAACGCACTGAGTGAAAATACCTTCAGCATTTGATTTACATATATTTAACAAATAACTAATGCTTTTAGTGACCAATTGGTTTAACAGACAGAATGCTAACAGATTTAATTATTGAAGGAACTAGTGTTAAATGAACTAACCTCCAATGGGTCACTAGCACGAGATTTCATTCCGTCAAACTTGAAACATTGGAGCCATTATATAGTCTGTTTGGAATGATGGTTACAATTTTTCAAAATAAAAGTACTCTATTTGGCAAATTGTAATTGAGAAACTACTCTTGAGTATCAACAGTGAACCAAGAGGGAATAAAACATAGTATATAGAAATCAAAATTGAAATATTGTGAAAAACGACTGGACTAGTAACTTCAAAATTCCAAATCTCTAAGCACAGAAAGTACAATTATGGTATTCATATTAATAGAAAGTATATATCAAGCCAATTCTCGGAGAATAATGAATGACACCATCGAATTGGATGAACGCACATAAATCTCAAATATAAAGGTTTGTATCAGAACAACCAGCTAACAAGTAATGTACTGCATTAATGAAACTACAATCCCTAGTAATACCATTTCGCGTAGTGCCCAAAGAGATGAAACCGTGTTAGATGCCAAATAGAGAGAAGGGTTCGGATATGCAATCTGAAACGCATGAAGGACAACAAGAATTAAAACCTGATCTCAAAGCTAGTAGTTAAAAAGTAAGCACTTAAACTAAAGGGTTACGCCAAAAACTGTGATTTGAGCCTGCCAGGAAAAATGCAAAGGTACCGGTGTGAGTAGATTCAGGTAATCGTTGTAAGGCTTCATAACACTTAACTAATGATAAAAGTCATCGTTGTTCAAGTTACTTTAAGTTTTTAAGATAACAGATATAGTGAACACAGTTTATTGTGAAATATGAAACCTAGTCTTCTGAGAAATTGTGATTCAGCGATACTTTTATCTATCCAACGAATTGTTTTTTTTATTCTACAATAATAGGTTGCAACTTACAATACGCTGATTATTCTATCAACACAATATGCGCTTATTTTTTAAAAAATTTGTAGCCATTTACATCATTACATGTGGATTTGTAATAATTATGTAATACATTGACACTTGATTTTAGTTGTAAAGTACATATATTAATGTAGAGCCCTGACTAACTGAAAAGAAATATTTTTCCGCTCTGTTGCCTTTTTGCTAACCAACTAAAAAGAAACAAATTTAAGACATATCCAACTTTATCTGGTAATAGAATATGTTTTTCACAACTTTGACCAATCGTTTCTTGGCATTCTTATTAAATTAAAAACTTTACATACAGTCAGTAACTCAATTTCACCAATAAAACTAACTACAAAATATGCGTAAATAATTATATATTTTTAACTTAAACATTATTTACAGCCTGTCAAATGTGTACAACGAAATTGCGAATTAATAAATTGAACGTGGAAGAAAAAAATTATTTACGAAATATACAAACTTTATAATAAACAGTCACGATGGAAAAATAGTTGGTAAAAATCGCAGCAATTAAACATAATCAAAATAACAATGAAATTATGAAATCACTCAGTAGAAAGACTATAAAGTGTGTAAACAGGGAACTGAATGAACAGTTTCACCTTCATTTATTGAGTATATTTAGTTACCTATATAGCGAAAAACAGTGAGGAGTTCGATTACAAATAACTAGAGAAACAACAACAAATTGAGTTATTCAACAGAGTGGAAAAGATCAGTTGACATTTGCTTCGTAAATGAAAAAGAATCTAAGACCAATCAACTACAACTTTACGTAGAACAAGTTGAAAAAGATAGCTATATGCATAAAATAGAAAGAGCATAAACTTGTTGGAAAAATTGAAATTGTAAGTCCAAAAATCATAGAACCCAACTAAAGCATTCTTCATTTAATATTTGTGTTTAAAATAATTTTTCAACACAAAAACAATTTAAGAAAAAAACGAAATGTATCTTTTCAATCGATATAAGATTAACAAGAAACAAATCAATGGAACTTACAGTACAAATAAGAAATATGTGTTAAATTTTGTCACTATTTTATGGAGTAAGAATGGTAACTGAAATCCAATAAAAGAGGCCATTGTAAGCAGGGTAAGATTCAAGTACAGTATAATTAGCATTCCAATAACCATCTGTTTTAAAACGACTTGGTGCATCCTTCAGAAGTTTGTTACTGTACACAAAATGTTCAATAAAATTTAAAGAATGCAAGGGATATACTGTAAATGAAGTGACAAAAGTCACGGCTACTCCAAAAAGATACGCATATTAGACTCACTTAAAAATCAGTGATCTATGTAACTGGTTTCAAATCATAAATTACGTATAATGATTTCAAGAGGTGGGTAATACAATATTACGACTACTGCCACTGTGTGCGTGGACTTATCAAAATTTAAACCTTTTAGAATGCATTCGCACATTGAAACCGGTAACTGAGTGTATGCGATTTATAAAGTCAGTCATCTGGTTCAATTTTATGGAAGTACATAGAACATAAACTACGCTGAAACTTAACGTCTTGTAACTTTCATAATAATTAACACCAATAGTAGGTTTGAAAAAGATGTTTTTTAATACTCGCTTGACTAAAATTGTGTATCACATTTATGCAATGGAAGGTTTATTTACCAACGAACTTCAACTCTTATTCTTTACATAATTGATTGACAATATTGACAATAATATTGTGCCTACATGAAATAAATATTGATGTGATGTAATTGTACGAAAGCAATGAGACAGGGTACTATGGGAGTTCATAAGTAGGAAATTAGACAAATAATGTTTTTTAAATGTTAGAAACTAGGAACAATATATTCCGCGAAATCTAGCTATGATTTTGTAAACCTATTACCTGTTCAGGAACTTACTTTGCAATCTACCATCTGGTTACATGAACTTTTCTTGGCAATATTTGATGCGTCAACATTGTGCCTTCCAAAACGAATTTAATGGTTATAAAAACTTAGCAGAAAAAATAATTACGACTGAGTGGACATTTAGAAAGCTCACGTTTTAAGGCATAACTGAATTTTGTGAAGTTTAATACTGCTTTTTTGTAAACTCAAAATAATTATCACCAGGAAATTCAGTCAGTAACTAACAAAACTACACATTAGTACCCACCAGACCATTCTCGGTCAATATGGGTTTTAGAACAACCATGAGGAATTTTCTAATAGGAAAATGCATGAGATTTCCATAACGAATTTTGGATATTTATTTACAGTACATTTTGCTAGAAAACATACTGTGTTTTGAGAGAATCCATCCATTCGGGCCTTGTACGATTATCTTATTACAAGCAGCGACTGAAGTTCCAAAAACCACTGTTGACAAACTTGTTCGTTAATTTGATCGAATATAATGCGCACATAAACCGTCCATTTTATTCCGATAGATGATTAATCTAGAAATGCCTGGGATTACAACCACTTTACAAATGTGAAAGCATATATAATTATGTCTACCCCAGTTATCAGTCACAATAATAACGAAGAATCGTAAAATCAACTAATAGTAAATGTAAAAGAGATAAATGACGAGTAAAATTGCCTTCCATTACAGGCTTGAGAGTGCAGATAATTAAATGAAGCCTTTGATAACTGAGTATTGCAAATGGCGTTACAATAAACATCTTACAACAAACAACTTTTATGTGAACAAAGTGAGATAAAATGTGACTTTAAAATTCACACAAGATGCTGTATTTCAGATCCGGAATCGGACTACATATTAAGTGGATTAGTCTGTGGTCTCTACCATGTGCTTAACACTTCAGTTTATTTTTAAATTATCAAAGTTACGTTACTGTTAGTCCATAATGGTAAAAATGAAGTGCTTAAGTGATTTGAAAAAATAACCCTCGTTATAAGCTATCAGTTACAATCTAATGAATATGTCTAGTTTTATTAGTAGAAAATAAATGACTAACAGTATTGGAACACCACATATTTTATGGCAAAGTAAAGAAACATTGCAGTGAATACAAAGGTAGAGTCTAAACATGCAAGGGAACCTTCTTTCAGTGGCTTGTTAATTTCTAATAACTAATGAGTATTCAGAAGAATCTGTATCCAAAGCACCAAAAAGACAGTGTAAGAGTAAAAAGATGTAATTCGAGAAATGACAATGAATACAAAATACTCTAAGTTTTCATCACGGAATGATTAAGTAGTTGTTCAAATCCTTACACTGATCAAATTATTGTTTCGTACATAACTAAAGTTAACGTATAACATATAGCACACGTAGTTTATGAGTTAACGGAACCAATGGTCAGATGGTATCAGATCTTTGAGCACTGTATTACTAAAATACAGTGAGCTTTGTACCACTAGTTCAAGTGTCAATTCACTAGACAAGTGAACCTCATATTAACATGATGCATAGTTCTTGTTGCACAGACGCAAGAGCGTTTAGCAGGGCAGCATACTACTAAATATGATCGGTTGTTGTCAGCTACAGTTAATCAACAATGATTTGTGATAGTTGGTTTATTTGAAAACCCCATTATTTATATACGGCAGTGATCACACAAAGTAATAAAATAGACAGATTTACACACTAACATGATACGTAATGTATGGGAACTGTAGTTTCTTTTGATAATAACTAGTGACTGGCTATTTATTAAGAGTTGGTATTACAATAATGTTATTGTAATAAACACATTTAAATCGAACGGCTTTATCCACAAATTCCTAAATTTAATTTAATACTTCTAATACCCCGAGTAGACAACAATTATAAAATTATTTTACTAAAATAAATCCTTAAATCTGGAGATTAAGAAAGACATACCGTTCAGGATTGTCCGGATTGTGTGGATCCTTCTTATGACTAATCATTTTATAACGTGCAATTTCTTCAGGATATCGTATAACACTATAATTATGATAAACAACTCTAGCGTATAGATCATCATCTTCTCCACCCCATCCAAAATACATATTTGAAAATCCACCAACCTTTACAAATTGTTCTTTAGTGAATGCCACTGCACCACCAAAAATCCCAGGATAAGGAAGACTATAAAATTATAAATTCATGTGAACAAAAGTTTTCGGAGTACTAATGATAAAATTATAGACAACAAGGATGAAAAAATGGGAAATGCGTTCGATTCTTGTTTGTTATGAATAGTCACGTGTACGGCCGAAGAATGGAAACATTCACGTCAACGCTTAA
Source organism: Schistosoma mekongi (assembly GCA_034768735.1). Taxonomy (NCBI): domain Eukaryota; kingdom Metazoa; phylum Platyhelminthes; class Trematoda; order Strigeidida; family Schistosomatidae; genus Schistosoma; species Schistosoma mekongi. The sequence goes on along the minus strand of CM068305.1, from coordinate 38,316,517 downwards.
TGTGACAGTACTAAAATAAGCCATAATTTTCGAATAATAACTAACGAAAAAGGAGAGTTGAAGATCGACTATTATAGTGTAACTGCACCGAATTTATGCAACATTTTAGATTACAAATTGATACAATATTTAAAAGATAACATGATGCATGGATAAATATGTATGGAATTTAAGTAGCACTCATGTAGCATAATAAACCCAGCAACAGATTGTAGCATTATTGTACCTATTACAAACGAATGAGCTAATTGTTCATACACTATCTAAACGGCAAACTACTTACGGAGAGTTTTGGAACATACATGTCTAAAGTAATTACCTAGGTTAACAAAATGTTTTAAAAGAATACTTTTTGAACACGTTTAGGCCGTTTACTTTGCACATAATAAGTAATCCCCGATGGATTTCTACTTGGATACATTCACCGATAGAAGGTAATCTTATTGATATAAATTTGTGTCATATCATTGAGAAATTAAGCCATACACACTCATTCATTTAAATCAGTCAGTTACAACGTAGAATTTTGTACATGAGTACATCAGTTCAAGTTGTAATACCTAAATTAGCAGATCGAGATTAAATTGTCGGATCAAATCCCACAGTAGGGGAGGTAGTAACAGAGTTGGTATAAATGAAAAGGAATACAGACCGGAGAAAAGATTTAAGAAAATATGATGGGGTAAAGAGAAAATTATGATAGGTTCAGGAACTCCGAATTTGGAGGAACACAAGTAGTGGATGTACCTGGGCCATTTCGAACGATTTTGAACCATATCACCTAAAGTCTCTAACCGATTGTGACGATCACCACGCGGACCATAACCAGGTAGTCTGCACCTCACTTACACAACTCAATTGATATAATAATCGGCAGCTTAAAGTTCAGTGTGCTGAAATAAAATCAGTTTCTGAATTGCGTTCCACTTAGGGTAACAAACAAGAGAAAAACACTTTGGGGGATTACGTCCGAAACTGACAAATTTTCAGACAAATTCTAGCAATATATATATATATAATATATATATAAATACCAAGCAGCGTTATTAAACAGAATAAAGGACCCAGTCGACACCCAACTCCGAGATCAACAGGCCGGATTCCGTAAAGACCGATGGTGTACCGACCAAATCTCCACTCTACGGTTCATTGTTGAACAATCAATTGAATGGAATTCACCACTTTACACCAACTTCCTCGACTACAAAAACGCGTTCGACGGCGTAGATAGGAGAATATTATGGAACCTTCTACGACATTATGACGCACCTGAAAAGATAGTCAACATCATACGGAATTCTTACGACGGACTACATATATATATATATATATATATATATATATATATATATATATATATATATATATATATATATATATATATATATATATATATATATATATATATATATATATATATATATATATATATATATATATATATATATATATATATATATATATATATATATATATATATATATATATATATATATATATATATATATATATATATATATATATATATATATATATATATATATATATATATATATATATATATATATATATATATATATATATATATATATATATATATATATATATATATATATATATATATATATATATATATATATATATATATATATATATATATATATATATATATATATATATATATATATATATATATATATATATATATATATATATATATATATATATATATATATATATATATATATATATATATATATATATATATATATATATATATATATATATATATATATATATATATATATATATATAGTACCGACCAAATCTCCACTCTACGGTTCATTGTTGAACAATCAATTGAATGGAATTCACCACTTTACACCAACTTCCTCGACTACAAAAACGCGTTCGACGGCGTAGATAGGAGAATATTATGGAACCTTCTACGACATTATGACGCACCTGAAAGATAGTCAACATCATACGGAATTCTTACGACGGACTACATTGTAAAGTCGTGCATAGAGGTCAGCTCACAGATACATTCGAAGTGAAGACCGGTGCCAGACAAGGCTGCTTACTCTCGCCCTTCTCTTTACTGGTAATCGACTGGAAGAAGACTGCAACATCTCAAGACACTCTCAGGATACAATCGACAACATCGATGCAACTAGATGACTTGGACTTTGCAAATGACCTAGCGCTTCTATCCCACACACAGCTTCAAATGCAGATGAAGACGAACAATATAGTAGCAGACTCGGAGGCAGTAGGCCTCAACATACACCAAGAGAAAAGCAAGATCCTTCGATACAAAACAACTAACACTAACCTAATTACACTTGGCGGAGAAATTCTGGAAGATGTAGAAACCTTTACATACTTGGGCAGCATTATCGACAAACAAGGAGGGTCTGATTCGGAGGTGAGGGCGAGGATGGGTAAGGCAAGAGCAGTGTTTCTACAACCGAAAAACATCTGGAACTCAAACCAACTGTCAGTCAATATTAAAGTCAAATTTTTCAATACAAATGTGAAGACAGTTCAGTTGTATGGAGCTAAAACTTAAAGAACTACGGAAAGCATTCTTCAGAAGATACAAGTATTTATAAATAACTGTCTGCGTAAGATACTTCGGATTCCTTGGCCAGATACCATCAACAACAACCTTCTATGGCAGAGAACTAATCAATTTCCAGCCAAGGAGGAAATTAGAAAAAGGCGCTGGAGGTGAATTAGACACACATTGAGGAAACCATCAAACTGTGTCACAAGACAAGCACTAACTTGGAATCCGAAAGGCCAGAGAAAAAGAAGAAGACCCAGGAACACATTGCGTCGAGAATTGGAAACAGACATAAAGAGAATGAAGAGCACTTGGGAAGAGCTGGAAAGGAAAGCCCAGGACAGAGTTGATTGGAGAATGCTGGTGGGCGGCCTATGCTCCATATGGGGTAACAGGCATTGATTGAATGATTGATTGATATATATAAACCAACTGACTAAGCTTATTTTGATGTTATCAAAAGATATAGAGACTGGTTAAAAAGACTAATACGACAAAATTATTTTATAAACTGTATTGTTACCTAAAAGTGATTGCTACTAAAACAGCGATTTAAATAGCATTGGTATTTAAATGTCACCACTAACCGGTAGTTAAACTTATCCACAGCAACAGATAGGTGCCTTGGTTGGTTGGTGCAACGATATGGATTCCGATCGTCTTCAGGTAGTAAATCCACATCATGAAATATAAAGCAGTCAAAGCTGGCAACTCGCTTAGATTCGATAAAGCCAACATTCAGAAGGAAAGCACGATTGAACAAAGTTACGCCGGCCTACAATGTATAGTTATAAACAGGAAATAACGATGTTTTAATCGCCCTCTGTAAAGTATGGCAGTATTATCACCAATCGGTCAGTAATGTACAACGTAGACCTGCCACATATGCGCACAGGATTAAGCTGCCATAATACAGTAAAAGATCAAATTAATAAGATTACTACTGGAATGTAGTTCAACAAGAAAAAATAAAACCAAGATGTGCATGAAAGAATAGTGCAACTTAAGAGCTAAAAGAAAGTAAAGAGTGAGTAGACTTCTGTCACTGTGACCGTTTCTGAGCGATGCTACCTAGTATCTCCGACAATTGTTTACGATAGTTGTGTGGACCCCAAGTAGTCAGCACCAACTAGTAATGACCTCATGAACTGATGGCATGATTCAGTTTATTCGCCACCATCTAACACCCCAGCTCTTGCCCATCTTACACACAGTCAATCAACATCATGTAAAGACGTAGGCAGTAGTTTGGCACATTTAATATCTAAATATGGGTATCCAAACCACTTTAGTCGATAAAAGTGTGCAACTTCATCAACTAATTCGCCATCTCTCTCTAGTACTCTGTGCCCAACATCAATATTACTTACTCGCTCACTGTGTGATATGCAAGCGATGCTTCGAAGAAATTTATGATCAAACACCATTAGCTTAAGCACGTCTTCTATTTTAGCGGCTAATGTTCCGCACCCATAGCTTAATAGTGGGCGGACTGCAGCGCAGTATTCTCGTCCATCCGTTGAGAAACTGATATCTCGCATATGATAAACGACGCAAGTTGGCAAAAAGCAAGCCAGTTGCGATTTTGTTTGGTACTGACCCACCAGGGTTGATTAGACTTCCAAGATAAGTGAAGTAGTCAGTACACTCAACCACTTCATCCCCCTCTATGACCAGTTTAGGCGATAATGCGGATTAGTCCCGAGGTGACACTTGACATTTAGAGGGAGAGGAATGCATCACAAACATGCCTCATCACTACTTCAAGCGTCCAGAAGATTCTGCAGATCATAAGTCGTTTGAACATTTTAAATCGACAAGCTTGAATTGGTTACTCCAAGCGTTCATAAAACTATATTTTGTCGGCATTATTACTGAATGAGATTACGTCATCCATAGTTTAGATCGATAGGTGAGCTAATGAAAGGTAAATTCCTAAAAATTTATGAGTAAGTGTAACTTCCAGAAGGATACCTATGGTGGAATCAAATAAGATGGATAGGGTGAAACATTCACGAACAGCACTTGAAGTTGATTATTCTGATAACAGTTAGTATGTTTTGACTAGTCGTGCTTCAAAAGGTTTGCGTACTACTGAGGTACGCTCTATAATCTGATGGAGGGTGAATATCTGATCAATACATCCTCGTTTCCCCTAGTCTACTGGTGAATGTAGAATGATTATAGAGGCTAACATACTAGATACAATGGTATTCAACTTGATTTCGCTGTAGTTATTACAAGATGATTTCTATCCTTTCCTATAAATTGGCACGATCAGAGATCAAGACCAATACCTTGGTTATTTAATGATTAAATCTTATAATGACATCATAAATACACTAGAATAGAAAAGGCGGTGCTACACACCTTTATGTAAGACTAAAAATAGATTAACAAAAGATAACAAAGATTCTTCAAAATGTAGATACATTAAGCTTGAAGATGACAAAATTCAAATAGATCGTTTTGTTTCGTCTTTTTTATTATGTTTACCGAAACTGTTGTCTGGATGCTGTGAAAACCCACTTTAGGGTCAGGAGGATCATGGTCATTACTCCTACGTGCAAAAAATTGGGTAGCAAGTTTAAAATCTGCTCCGTCTGCTGATACGAAAGTGATTTAAAGCTGAAAATATAAAGTGAAACAACACGGACTACCCCATAAGAAGTTTTGTAAATGTGAATAAAATATGTAGCATATGCAATAGCCACAACTTCATGCCAGTTTGAGATAGAACACTAATTCAAATGACCTAACAACACAACACAATAATAGGATTAGTTGGAAAATAAGATGCATCTAGAAAATGAGTTAAGATAACTAACTTGATTTATAACGAAGATTGTATACATAAGTAGTTGGTTTCGTAAAAAAGTATGCATATGGTCAACAAACATACGTAGATGAACATCTCGATTTCGGTACGGTATTATGACAGCCAATTTTTCAGTTGGATTACAGAAAACTGGACGCCACAGTCCGACATAATTTATTAATGAATCCGTGAGGTTGTGAGGAATAAGAGAATGATTGCGAACCACAAGAGTTAAATTGACGGAGTAGTTGCCACCTTTTGAAAGGAGAATTTTAGGTTGAAGTGACGATGATGCATGTTTCATGACTAAAGATGACCAAGACAGCACGTCACTCGCGATTTTCAAAAGTCCGACTAGTGATAACAAAAACAGAGGTTGTTGTGAATAGCAAGAAAAACTATTGTGATGACTAAACAAATAAAAACGCAAAGAGTGCAGAACAGGCACCTATGCTTGTTAAACAACAATACTACTGTTCATGCAGAAGAGGACGAAATATTTGGAATAAGCAACGAATGAAAATCAGTAAAGAGGAAGTAGGAAATGTCTCGGTAACACCTGGTTGGAAATTACAAAATATTGAATAGGGTAATGAAATCGAGTTTGGAGTTTGAAGTGAATTAGAATGCACAGTCAGACGCATGTAGACTTTAAACACTCACGACACAGTACTGCATTATGCTCCTACATTTGTTAAGTGTATGTATGTATGACCAACATAAAACTAGGCACATACCTGGATCGGTTCAAGTTGACATACCTCTAAAGTATACCAAGATTAACATCACATTAGTAGAAGTAGAAGTTACTTCAATCATAAAAATAACAAAAACAAAGAAGAGTAAACACATAGAACCTGGTTTATGAGAGAGAATTGGTGCGTAGAAAGAAGGCTATGAAATAATGTTAAGCTCATGATTTAAGAAAGGACAAATGGTGGATGCATCTGCACCATGGTGACCGATTCTGATCCATGTTACCCAAAGTTTCCAGCCGCTGGTTAAGGTATTCTCGAGGACTCCAATTAGGTAGTCTGCTTGCTAGAAACAAACGATTATCTTAGCATAGCTGTACTGGACGGTCACCATCCTCTGTACTAAAACACCCACCCATCTAAATGTTTTTCATACTGATCTATGCTATCTATTTGGGTGTTAAAATCACCAGCCATGAGTACCAAATCTTATGAAGTTCAGAAAGCTTTCCGTAAAATTCACCTTTAACATCATCTGCACTACAATCAGTGAGAGCGTAGGCAGAAACGACGAAAAGACGACGGCGTGTGTCCTTATCCTTCCAAGAACTTACCGAAAAAAATTTAATCGGACGGTATGCAGGTGACAGTTGACAAGGATTCTTCTCGATGTACCTAAAAAATTATATTAGGGCTAATCTTAAAGATCAGGGAGTGACCGTAGTGTCCAAAAAACAACTGCTTGAGGCCGGCTATATACGGCTGTTTTAAGAAAGGCTTTTGTTGTTGTAGCCCTGTACTCAGTCAGTTACAACACAGAACTTGGTACGTGCGTACCTCAGTTCAAGTTGCCAAGCCTCAATTATCAGATAGAGATTAAATTATCGGATCAAATCTTAGAGATGTGGAGGTAGTAACAGAGTTAGTTTTAATGGGAAGGACTAGAGATCGAAAACTACATATATATATATATATATATATATATATATATAAAGTGAAAGAAAATTATGAATACAGGAGCTCAGATTTTGGAGGACAGGGAATGGATGCACCTGCGTCATCGCCAACGACTGTGAGCCATGTTACCCGAAGTCTATACTTTTTGGTTACAATCAACACGCTGACCTCAATAAGGTAGTCTGCACCTATTAACATGGCTCAGCTCAATAGTCAATGACTTCATAGAGTGGTGTCTTGTTTTGGTTTGGCCGCCCCTATATTTTTGCAGTCTATTCTTACACTAGACAGCATTACTCGTCGAGGTAGGCAGCGGTCGGGCATAAGTAACACATATCCAAACCACCTCAGCTGGTGGGGATTCACTACTTCATCAACCGAGTTACCAAATTTACCTGGTACTCTAATCCTAACTCACGTATGTTGGTGGTTTCAGCAAGCACAAGCAAAACTTTGAAGACATTTATCATCGAATACTAATAACCTACGAATATCCTTTATCGTTAATGGCCACGTTTCAAATCTATAAAGTAGGGCTGATCAAACTGCTGAGCAGTAAATGTGTCCTTTTGTCGGAAGACGGATGTCTCGCCTATACGTAACATAAATTGGTAAAAGCCGGTCAACCTTCTGTATAGAAGCCAAGATTTCATCAGACACTAGACCATAAGAACTGATGAGACTCCCAAGATAAGTAAGGAGGTCAGAACATTCAACTGCTTCGCTCCCTATCACTAATTTTGGTGCCGAAACAAGCCAATCCTTAAGCAGCATTTTGCATTTGGGCGGGAAGAATCGCATCCCAAACATGCTTACATTGATGCTTAAGGTAGTCAGAAGCTTCTGCATTTTATCAGCATTCTCACCCAACAGAACCATATCATCTGCATATTTTAAGTCAACAAGTTTATCTCCTGGAACAAGGTCAACGCCGAAGAAGTCAGACGATGAAAATGTTAGCTCTAAAAGCATGTTAATGATAAAATTAAATAAAAATGGGGAAAGCGGACAACATTGTTGAACACCACTTGAAGAAATTACTTCTGACAACAGTCCGCCATAAGCTCTAACTCGACATGTAGTGTTCCGGTAGAGAGCCTGTATAAGCTAAACGTACTTGATTGGCACATTTCTCAATGGAAGACATTGTCACAACCTCACGATCAATAGAATCAAACGCCACCTTAAGGTCAAAGAATACAACCATTGTTGGACGTCTAAAAGTGTGTCTATGTTCTAGAACCTACTGAAATGTGAATATTTGGTACATACGACCACGTCCAGGTCTGAAGCCATCCTGGTTTACTCAAGTTTGCTCCTCACGAGCTTCAATTAATTGTGTTATTAAAGTGTTATTATAGCTAATATTTTAGACACCATATTTGTCAAACTGATTCCACGGCAATTGTCACAAGAGGGCTTCTGTCCTTTCTTATAGACTGAAATGATTGGTGATCAGGACCAGTCACATGAGATTATGTCCAATTGTACTTGGATTCTGTATACGCATTTCAGAGACGTAGCAGACCGATAGAGAGGGGTTCTAAAGTCATAGATAAAGTGGTTTGTTGTCCCATTCAGCATAGGGTTCGAACACTAAAAGCTTCAACATGTAGTTTAGGGCGGTTTCTGAAGACTAAGAATAACATTTTGTGAATTTGAGTCATTAGCATCAGAGGTGTGAGATGATAAAGTTATGCGAGTAGGGCTAGTAGTAGGGATGAGTTGTTAAAAATTGACGGTGGGATATAACCTCGAACATGGTGATATTGTACACGGTTAGAAGTATAGGGCGTTGTCACTTCCAGGCTGCCACACCACGGAAGGATATTACTTCTTGAGGTACATGAAAATGAAACTGGGTTAGTGTTGGTCTTGGCGACCTTGGAGTGCGATCGCAGAGTCCAAAAAACAACTGCTTGGAGCCGGTCACTTACGACCTAATAAATCTTTTGAAGGGTCAGCTCCGCTCTTTAAAAGCCCATACTGCCGGAGACGGAAATCCATGCAGTAAGACGATGTGTGACAATTTTAGGGTCGACTTTATTAACCCACCCTTGTGGGACGGCAGCATTGGTGTCATGCTGGTCGTTTGAGGAAAACACCTTAGTGCTGTCACACCCCTGTATAGCCAACATTACGACCTCACCCTCGGACCTATTTGCTGCTTTTAGTCTCACCGCTCTTCAACCGACCTGTCTGGCATGGTAGGACCTTGAGGAGCGATTATTTTAGCCAGCACAACCCGATTGCGCCATTATAATAGGTAAGCCCGATCACCACGCAAAGGTAGCAGCATGGTCAAGACATTTTTAAATGTGAAAGGTAAATGTCATGTATTAGCATGACTGAAAAGACCGGTAGGAAAGAATCAACCAACCGGAAAATATGCAGGCAGGTATATATATATATATATATATATATATATATATATGGAGAGAGATTTTCACATCTTATTAGTTCCTCAACAGTCCTACTCAGAAGCTTAGTATGCTTATAGACAAGTAAAATATAAAAACAAAACTTACTGGGGTGAGGATTTTCCTTCGGACATTCTTGTCGTTGTGACACAATCTAAACAGTACAAAAAGAGAGTAGAATTTGGGATGCAATGAGATTTTGAAATCACTTAAGCTCAGTACACCATCAAGCCACTGAAGCCTATGTAAGTTTTGTCACCATTCACATGAAAGTGGAGCCAGTTTACATAAGACTTTAAACCATGCAGTTAATGAACATAATCCGGTACAACAAGCATATTAAAAGTAACTTAGTAGTGGTGCCTACCAAGTAAACACATTAGTCAACCTGAGTATTACAACTATATTAAGTGAGGCAACAAATTTATTAACAATACTTACAGAAGTTTCCACACCTGTTACGTTATATGTGAGCTTGCGCAAAAAGATTGGGATATTTTGCGCGCGATATATGTGTACATATAGTAATATTGACCCCAACAGCAATAAAGAAATTGAACAGCCAATGCAAACTCGTTGTGTTGTAAAGGTGAGTAGCATTACGAAGCACAGGTTTACTATGTTACCAGTATTGGTTTATGGCCCCATTTTTAGTTAAAATTAAGTTTCATCTTCGGCAAATGGGACTAGTAAGACCTTCTATAAAGACAATGAAAGTGTGTACAAAGGGTGAAATAGACAAAGATGATGCGTAGTAATCAGAGTGATAGATAACTCTTCCGAAAAATTCAAAGTTGGAATACTCAACGTTAACAGACAATATTTAAGAAATTGATGAACTTTCTCTTGATTTCCATGGTTAACCTGATGTCAACCTTACAGTAACTCGTAGTTTGCTCAATTATTTAACTGAGTTGTACAACACTATACATATATATAATATATATTATACATATATACTATATATATATATATATATATATATATATATATATATATACGAAAACGCCTAAATGGATGCAGTTAGAAAACCTGTGAGGACAGTCACTTTTGTTCATTTTTATGCTTAATTTCGTTTGAAGTTGATATCGTTCATTCGCTCAAATGACCCCGCCAGTATTAACACAAAACGAGCGGACTGGATATTTGTTATCAGCATGACTGTGATAAAATACTTGATAGAACTGCTGACACGAATGTTCTGTTCAATCCATTTATGCATATATAGGAATAGGCATACAAAAAGCACCAAACTTCTACATTTACCGACCAGACAAACGATTTTTATCCAGTTGATCCGGTCGACCTATATACATTGAGAAAGTAATCAGACCAAATGATGGGAAGTGGTAAAATACCGATACATTGTAGTAACTGGTCCCAAAAGAAAGAATTAAGAAACCTCCCCCCTGAAAATAGGAGGTATGTGTGGAGGACCCACTAGTTTTGGGTCAATATACATCTTTTGATTAATTTAACTATTTAAAATGTTGGATGGGAAGCAACTATAAATGGACATAGTATTCCACTTATTTTGGTAGATAATCCGTCTGGTGAAATACAGACGACGAGAAACAAAGCTTGATGCATGTGAAGATTAGTCAGTCGTATCACACCAAAGACTAAATACACTTTAGTTACCATTGTAAGCAACAGAAAGCACAAACTTTCCTAGACAGAATAAAAAAAACATCGTTCTGATAAGTTCAGTAGTGGTTAAAGTTAACTAGCCAGTCAAATGTAATTAAGGTAAGCACAATGAGATTTTACAAACCTTAACTTCGACAAAGTTAAAGTTTTATCTGGAGAACCAATAACAAGAACTACTGTCCTAACCAAATCCATTTTCACTAGCTTAAAAACCTTCAAACAGCATGTAAATAAAAGCACATCTGTGCAAAGGTTAGAATTTAGCCAGAGGATACTATGTATTCCGGTGTTCAGAGCCGTGTGCATAAGGGAATCTGAGGGAGAGAATGATAATTCAGCGGAGAGCTAATGAAGCACACTAGGTGCAATTGCAAATAAATAATAAAAGCGGCTAGGATTGAAAATTAAAAGAGACTTAAAACTCGTTGGGACGTTCAGAAACAACAGTGTAAGCTGAACTTTAAAGGGCACTCGTATGCATGGGGTCGACAACTGAAGCGACTTTGGAATCAGAGGTGACATTTCACAAGTTACATGATGATAATTATTTCGACATTAACATTCGTATTTTACAAATAATCTGAAGAGACGAAATTTATATCATTGATATCTAAATGATGTTATATCTGCCTCTGAACTGGCTATTTTTGTCATTGATAATTTTGAACTAATAAATGTAGAACCTGATGAGCATTTATCGAAAAGAATACTCGTCGTTCAAACGTCTTTATTTTTGATAAGCATGGGCATTTTTAAACAATCAGGTGAGTAGTCCACAAGGCAGAAGAAGGAACAAAACAACCACGAGTAAGAGGTCAGTAAGATTATTTAAAATTACTCACGTACGAAATGTAACTCGGCACTGGAAAGCGTTGTAAAAGCCACTGAAGAAAATAAATTGAGTTGCTGCGCTCCGAACAAAATAGCAGCAAAAAATAAATGTCCAATGACCAATACCCATTACCTATAAGACGAATTAGTTTAAACCAGTTATTTTTTTGAGCTCTTGTCTTGATGCTAATGTGCGTTACCAGGTCTTTGGTAGCACCCAATGTGGTAGTTCTAGTTACTCTCGTGCCCACTACTCTCTGGATGTCACGTTTGATCTGAGGCTGTTGTCACTCGAGAACGAATGTGTGTACTAAAGCCATGAGATTGCTAAAACCGGCAGCTATCACGTTGCTCGGCAGTTGAGTAGTTGGCTGTGAAGCATAGACAGCAGGATTATAATGTGCAGGAATGGCGATATGGAAATGGTTAGTTGAGTATGGTGAGAGTGGATACTGAAGTGATATAATGAAAGATTAAAAAAAAAACAAGAAAATGATATGACGAGTAGACGAGATGATTGTGAGAATAAATGCGAAAGTTACAGGTGTGTGGCATGAAGGTGTATTAAAACGTAGTCAGCCCCTGCTGGAAGAGGTTGTCAAAATCCCGTGATTACACTCATTCGTCCAATATCTTTGTTAGTTGGTTGTCAGGGGTAATTTGCTAATCTACGATACGTGGGACAGAGGCATAAGAGTGACAAGTTTGGCGGAAAAAGAAAAAGAAAATGAGGCTAAATAATATGACATACGGATGAATAAAAATTGACAGAGAGGATGTGGGGTCAGCAATAGTAATGAGTATGTGCTTCAAAGAGCAGGCTGTAGATGTCTTTTTACGGTTTCATAGTATGCCTTCCTATAACTTAGGAAGTTGAAATTTTCTTTTTAGGACAATAACTCACTGACGATAGTGTATATACTAACCACCTCACGGTCACTGTATTCTACGCCACACGCACCTGTTTAATACAAACAAGGAACGGATCACTTAATATTGGGTAGTCTAGCTTGCATAGTGCTTGTCACCACTTTATCCTATGAATCTCCCGACACCCAGCTACAGCGAAACGGAATACATAGTCTAGTCAGACAGAGAATATCTAGGAGTGGAATAGAGAGTTCTCAACTGTAAGATCTAATTTTAAAGTTATGTGTGAAAATCCCTTCAAGTAACATTTTTCCATTGTAATTTGCTGCTTTACTTTTAAAAGTATTGTGTCGAACCGAAAAAACCCTTGAAACACCCTCGAAAAGGCATAGAAATTAGTAAAAAACATTTTGTCCAATTAGCACAGAAATAGCTTTTCATCAGAAATTTCAGAAAATGAAAAGTCACGTGATATATCACTGATTGAGCAGTTATCTTCTTTTAGACTTTTAACTTACATTTAAGTTTCTCATCAAGTTTGTCTAACTGCGCTATAGTTGGCATGTCACTCTGAGACTTTGGTAGTAAACCGTTTCATGCAGGCTAAGGATGAGACTTAATTGATCACAATCCGATCACAAGTAAGTTGTTTGATGGGACTACTAAGGTTTGTTTCTCATATTTAGCCGCATTATGACTAGTACATTTATGGGACGTTATCTAACCAACATGAGATTTACAGTCTTGAGAGGTGAGTTGTTTGCCCCTAAAAAGTGTGGTCAAAGTTCCAAGATGCTATATTAATTGTAAGTTGGTCAGCAGAACATTTATACTTAATGGAGGTCGATTTATACAAGTGCCTAAAACTGTTTTTCAAAACTTTTTGACAGAAATTACAATTTTTGCTACCTTAGAGGAATTGTTTTGAAAAACTAGTTAGTGTACAGACGTAAGATACTAGGTAACTTGTTAAACTACTTCCATATTCAAAGGATATGAAAGTAGGTATATGCAAAACATTCACTGAAATTCTTCATTATATTAATTTGTACCATAGTTAAAAATAGTTATTAACGAAACAGAATAAGATTTCGCCGAACGGACTTTCCTGACCATTAGCAATGAAATCACCGGAATATAGAAAAGTCGTCAAATCATCATCTAAGAATTCTATTGAATAATTAATGTATATATTATTTCACATAATTGTTTTCAGGTTTATATAGTGGATGTACGAAGACTTTTGATTTCAACCCTATTTTAGTAGAAACGATATTATCACAAACGATATAATCAATCAATCAATGCCTGTTACCCCATATGGAGCATAGGCCGCCCACCAGCATTCTCCAACTAACTCTGTCCTGGGCTTTCCTTTCCAGCTCTTCCCAAGTGCTCTTCATTCTCTTTATGTCTGTTTCCAATTCTCGACGCAATGTGTTCCTGGGTCTTCTTCTTTTTCTCTGGCCTTTCGGATTCCAAGTTAGTGCTTGTCTTGTGACACAGTTTGATGGTTTCCTCAATGTGTGTCTAATTCACCTCCAGCGCCTTTTTCTAATTTCCTCCTTGGCTGGAAATTGATTAGTTCTCTGCCATAGAAGGTTGTTGTTGATGGTATCTGGCCAAGGAATCCGAAGTATCTTACGCAGACAGTTATTTATAAATACTTGTATCTTCTGAAGAATGCTTTCCGTAGTTCTTTAAGTTTTAGCTCCATACAACTGAACTGTCTTCACATTTGTATTGAAAAATTTGACTTTAATATTGACTGACAGTTGGTTTGAGTTCCAGATGTTTTTCGGTTGTAGAAACACTGCTCTTGCCTTACCCATCCTCGCCCTCACCTCCGAATCAGACCCTCCTTGTTTGTCGATAATGCTGCCCAAGTATGTAAAGGTTTCTACATCTTCCAGAATTTCTCCGCCAAGTGTAATTAGGTTAGTGTTAGTTGTTTTGTATCGAAGGATCTTGCTTTTCTCTTGGTGTATGTTGAGGCCTACTGCCTCCGAGTCTGCTACTATATTGTTCGTCTTCATCTGCATTTGAAGCTGTGTGTGGGATAGAAGCGCTAGGTCATTTGCAAAGTCCAAGTCATCTAGTTGCATCGATGTTGTCGATTGTATCCTGAGAGTGTCTTGAGATGTTGCAGTCTTCATAATCCAGTCGATTACCAGTAAAGAGAAGGGCGAGAGTAAGCAGCCTTGTCTGGCACCGGTCTTCACTTCGAATGTATCTGTGAGCTGACCTCTACGCACGACTTTACAATGTAGTCCGTCGTAAGAATTCCGTATGATGTTGACTATCTTTTCAGGTGCGTCATAATGTCGTAGAAGGTTCCATAATATTCTCCTATCTACGCCGTCGAACGCGTTTTTGTAGTCGAGGAAGTTGGTGTAAAGTGGTGAATTCCATTCAATTGATTGTTCAACAATGAACCGTAGAGTGGAGATTTGGTCGGTACACCATCGGTCTTTACGGAATCCGGCCTGTTGATCTCGGAGTTGGGTGTCGACTGGGTCCTTTATTTTGTTCAATAACACTCTTTTGAATGCTTTTCATGGTGATGTGAAATCGAAACTAAGTTTTGGATGGAGGTATAACTGTCACGATTGTTTAGATACGCGCTTCTGCCTCTTCGAAACCAAACATTGTTTGGGTAAATAACAGTTTTAATATTCATCATAAATATAAATGTACATCATAAGCTAAACAAATATTTCCACTCAGTTATTCCACCAACAATTGTACAATTAATCAATCTAATTACATCAAATAAACAAGTTGATAAAGGATGTAAGAAAATTACCAACAGCAACAAATAAACGTTATTCTGTCCTTTCTAAATAGATCAGGATCATCCGAAAGATAGTATATGGTTGCTTCATAACACAATGTTTCTAATTCTGGACGGCTGCTCCAATTCACAATCAAAAATGCGCAATTCCTCACAATCACACATTCAGAGGAGGAACAAATCAATATGGCTGCCTCTAAGACTAAGTATTAACTACAACAACCTAAATGCTGTTCAGAAAGAAACACGGAAACCCAGAGAATAGTCGAACGAAAATTAGAAACCACAATAAAATACAAATATTGCTATCTGAAATGGAGTCGAACAGACTAACAAAATGTATAACTGGAGGAATCAATAAGAACAAATTACAAATGTACACATGGAGGGATTTTCACTAACATAACCTTCGAAATGAATCTTACAAGTGATGCCCCTGTAGTTCTAGCAATTGCTAAGATCTTTTTTATTTGGTATCTTCTTCTTCATCCCAGATCTTCCTGAAAAGAATGTGGAGTATCTTTAAGTTTGTTTATATGTCTGCCTCTAGCGCATTCGCTGGTATGTTATCTGGTCCTGCTGACTAACCACTTTTGATTTATCGGATGACCATTTTTATTTCTTCGACTGTTGGTGGGTCGGTTCTTATAAGGAGATTCATGGCTGCTGCTTCGATGACTGGTGGATTCAGTAGAGCTGGTCCATTAAAGAGTTTTTCGAAGTGTTCTGCCCACCTGTTCCGGTTTTCTTGAGTTTCAGTGATTGGTTTGTTAGCCTTGTTCCTGATTGGCCGTTCTGTCTTATTGAATTTCCCAGCTAGCTTTTTCAATTAATCGAATAGGAGCCGCATATTTCTTTCTCTTTCAGTTCCTTCCGCAGTTACTGCTAGTTCCTAAACATATCTCCGTTTATCCGACCTGATGCTTCTCTTCACTTGCTTGTTGACTTCGGTGTATTCAGCCTGTGCCTTGGCTTTCTCTGTTGTTGTCCGGTTGCTATTAATCACCATCTTTCTGCTCCTCCTCTCTTGGATCTTGTCCAAAGTACCAACAAAAATCCACTATTTATTGTGTTGTTCCTTGCGACCCAAAACCTCTCGACAATTTGAAGATATCATTTCCTTAATCTTTTTTTAGCTGTCTTCCATATTAGTTCCACCTTTCCTAGTAGATCGTAAAATGCCTGGAATTTATTATTGAGTTATTCTGAATTCATTGAGTTTGTTAGTATCCCGGAGAAGGGCTGTATTAAACTTTTGCAATACTGCTGCTCTAGTTGTCCACTTCT
Source organism: Schistosoma mekongi (assembly GCA_034768735.1). Classification (NCBI taxonomy): domain Eukaryota; kingdom Metazoa; phylum Platyhelminthes; class Trematoda; order Strigeidida; family Schistosomatidae; genus Schistosoma; species Schistosoma mekongi. The sequence continues at coordinate 38,299,626 of CM068305.1, read as the reverse complement.
GCTTCACTTTCATTTTAGATACCACCAGATGGTGATCTGAATCTATGTCATCTCCTCTCCTTGCTTTTACATCTTTCATGGTTCTTCTAAACTTCTTATTGATGCAGATGTGGTCGATTTGGTCCTCCATAATGTGGCGCAGAGAAACCCATGTAGTTTTGTGTATGCGTTTGTGAGAGAATATGGTGCCACCTATAAACATTTCGTTGAAAGCACATAGGTTTGCAAACCCCTCGCTGTTATCGTTTCTTTCTCCCACTCCATGTCGTCTTATGATATCTTCATATCTGGTGTTGTCCACTCCAACCATAGAGTTTAAGCCCCCATTAGAAAGGCCTGGTCCTTGGCTGAGCATTCATCGATGGTTGATTGCAGCCTCACATAGAGCTGGTCTTTGTCATCTTCGTGGGTGTCATTGGTGGGTGCAAACCACTGATGACATTCATTGTAATCCCTTACTTCTTCGTCTTGAAGGATGCTTTGATGGTCCTAGGTCCATGAGGTTTCCATCCTACAAGAGCGTTCCATGCTTCTTGGGTTAACATTAGTGCTACTCCTTGTGTGGACTGCGTCTTTTTCTTCTTCGTGACCAAAGTATAGTGACACATTTCCTGAGGATAATCGTTGCTGTCTAGCTTGTAACTAATGCTTTTAGCTTATTCCAAGTATCTTCAGGTTATATCTTTTCATTTCTTCAGCTAGCTGCATGCTTCTCCCTGTCTCCTACATCGTGCGGACATGTCATGTACCTATATTAATAGTTGCTCTGGTTGTCAGAAGGGACATCGGTCTCGTGGCTTCCGAAGAAGCTTGGCTTTCACCATGAGGTCTCATAACAGACCTTCCAACTCTCAGAGCAGAATTAAAATAGTTATAAATGTTTGTACTGGTTAGCGTTTTTTTAGAAAGTTTGTTGTTTGCGCGACGGGGTTGCTAACCCCATACCAGACCCTCCTCCTTTATCGGGGCTTGGGACAAGCAGAACCCCCAGGGGGTTTTAGGTGATGTTACAAACGCTATAAGCAAATCCGATATTCTTTGGGTGGTTGTATATTGTCCATCGTTTCTTAAACTTAAGTTCCTCATTCTGCTCCCTCACATACGTACTTAGAGAGTATGACACGCTTTGTTAAATTCGGTTAGACACGTTAGTGAACCCAGTTCATTTTAATGCACTTACAGTGGTCGATAGGAATTGCCAGTGCTTCTCAATTGAAAACTTCGTTCGTGTAAATTAGCATTTTGTTCTGAAAAGATAGTTTGATTCTCTCTTTATATACAAGCATTTTACGCACTATTTATTTCCGTGTCAGGATGTCGTGGAGGCTTGCTAATGCTTATCGTTGCAAACAGAGATTGTACCGTTATTCGATTGTTCTTTTATATATGTGTACTGTTGTCAAGCAGACGGTAAATAAAGTTTTTCGCTGAGACAATATTTTGCGTTTAAGAAGTTAGCTATTTATTGCTGACTCAAACGTGCTCACTAAATATATCCACAAACAGACGACGAAATTATTAGGGCACACTTGAGTTTGTGAAGTGGTTGTCTAACCATCCATTTTAGATTGTCTTTTAGACAGTTTTCAGACTTCAAATTTCGACATTCAATTAATAAACTAAGGTCTGAAGGCAGCTGGTGTAATAATAATAGCTTTATTCTGAAGCAGCATTTTGTATATTGCGTCAAGAGCCGCCGATGATAGTCGACGTCTGTTATTTTTAGTACTCTGCCACAAAGACAAGGCGAAATCCACGATTAAGTGATGCGTTATAAGAACCCTGGTGTTGATTATAGGATTCCTAGAGAATTTTTGAAACAGTTATTCGGTCAGTTATATATAATTGCTCGAGAAATATTGGGTAGATCATTTAGTGGAGCAAACAGCGATTATAATGATGCTAAAAAGTTAGCATACCTGACTGTGAAACTAGGAGATTGTGCGATGGTTATGGAACAAATAGGTTGTACAGCTGATTCGAACGACTTTGGAACGCATGTCAAATTGCGGCTTCGTTCGTTGCGAACACAGCAGGTGGATTAAGCTGTCACATTAACAAAAGACGACAAAAAGAAACCATTTTTACCGAGTAAGAAAAGTTTATGGTGTCTCGCGCTAGGGTAGCCGGCAGTTGGTTTTGACAACTCACAACGTACCTGATCAACGGTTACAACGCAAAGATCGCTCGTCACTTTCAGTGTAAACAGCACAATAGATTATCCGTTAAACGGGTGTTATGGCGTAACGAAAGTTGATTGGTTGATTAAACGCCGTTTGGAGTGTGCTAGTTAATAAGTGCGCGTCTGCCCAAGCCCATTTGGTCACATGCACGACATACAAGAACAAGACAGTAGACTAACTAGACAAAAATTGGAATCAGAATCAGATTTGTACTATATCTCACACATTTTTATATGTACAAAACAATCGTAGTGATTATCATCAAATTGAAATTATCAACATTTTTAATAAATCAAATAAATGTTGTCAAATTTGCTCACATAAAAGTGATAAAAGTTTACATATCATGCTTACAAAAAAATCAATGCGACATAATAGAGTGAATAACAGTAGTTTTAGGGATTTCGAATCTCTGACAACGGGAAAGGATCATTCGATCCATTTGCCAGCTGTTATTGCTAATCACCAGGAAACAAACTTTGATTGACGAAACCCTAGCCACTTTTTCAATTGAAACTGGGAATATACTGAATGACTAACCTTTAACCCTAATGATCTAGGATACTCGGGGTAAACTAGATCCATCTCGAAATGGTTTTCTATTATTGAGAGAGCGTGATGGAGTGGTCAAAGAGCTAACTAATGTAATAAATGTTGGAGACAGATTAATTACTTTCTCTAATGTGTCTTGGAAACGGTGGTTAAGAAATTACTTACATTCTCTTCGGTCACGTAAAAAATGGTTTGTTGAACACCTCAGTCTTAAGGAAGGCGATGTAGAGAATGTGGCTGTAAATATTCTGGTGAGCGAAAAGTAACCCTTCAGAGTAGTAAGAATTATGAAATTGATAACGACAAAGAATTTAGGACGGTAGAAATTTTCACGAAAAAGTGATATAGTTAGACGACATATAGACAGGGCATCTCTCCTTAAATGACCTGAGTAGTCTCATAGTATATAAATGGAGACGCTTTGTGGGCAATAAACATACTATCTGACCCATTTTAATGATGAACAAATTTTCCGTTCATTTAAATTGGAAAAATATTGATTTACTGGCTCCTCGAATGTGAATAAGAAAGTGAAGAGTTTTCTAGGCTTAATTAAATTTTTTCGTCGTTTTACACTTAGCTGTGCAAATCAAATGCAACTATTAACAAATAAATTTGTAGGAAAACCGAAAGATTTTAAATTAGCAACTGATACGGTCAAACCTATTGACGAATAAAAGATAAGTTAACCTGAGTGACCGCATTATGGCACCGAAACTACAGTCCACAACTAGCTTTAGTGATAAAGGCCTTAAATAAAGCGCCGTGTAGGATTTTTAACACCCCAGTGAAAAACGAATGGGAACCGGTCACATTCACTTTTGCAAAACAACCAACCTCCACCGAAACTAGGCATTCTAATTTTAAAAGAGGACTCCATGGGGGTTTGACTTGCTAGCAAACACTGTTGATATATTGAAAGATGAATATTTGTAGTTTGTGTAGATCATAAACTGTTAACAAACGTTGTGAGTATTGAGCCTAAAATACGTTCGCCACTTTGGTGAGATATTTCAGTCCACAAATAATACATCCCATTTTGAAGAGGTAAGAAATAAGCACCAGATCTACCATTAAGAGTAAACATTGACGTAATTAAAAAATCCACTACGTATTTCAAAAAAATGTACGAAAGACCAGAAAGCACTCAAGACTTGTAGACCTCACTCTAATTACAGAACTTTAGTGTGAATTTGATGAGGCTTTCTTCTGTTGTTTTCATATATACATGAAAAACGGATTAAAAAATGTTCAACATATCACCGAGTTATAAGTAATGGACATACACCTTCACTCTTGGTATTTTCTCGTTGACTTACGCACGTTTTGCACACTTCTATTTAGATTGCTTACCATACTTAAATGGTGTGCGCTAGTAGCGCTAACTACTGACATTACAGTTAACAGTGGTAACAGCTTTTGTTCATACCTGACTAGCAATATTTGATGCGTCCGTCAAGATAATTATTGATTGGCTTGATGTGTTTTCTGTACATGACCGAGTTAAGCTCGTCGTATAACTAAAGTGGCTTCTAATGACTGAACCCACATAAATAAACAAAAACAAATCAAATGGCTGTGATGGGTGGAGAAGAAGGTATGCTCCGTAATGAGTGGGGCGTAAACAGGGTGGCAGCATCTAGGCTGGCTAACAAAGTGGCAGTTTGTCGTTATCAGGTGGTGATGTTTGTCCTAGCACTCTTGGCTAGTCATTCCCGTTTAAACAAACATGGTCAGTATTAATGACGACGGCCTACGCAACAATTCATTCACGGAATCATTTATCGTTACAGCTAACCCTTCCTAAGGGTTTCGTAGGGACCCTAAGATGACCAAGCCAAAAGATAAAACCCAATGCATTGAACACTGATAAACGTTTATTTGGCAACTTGTTATATTGTGCATCATCCGGACGTCTGTACTACGCCGTAGTTTTGATGAATAAAAATCTATACAAAATATATATCTTTTCTTTAGTATTTTTCTTATTATTTCCAGATGGCTTAGAAAACCAAAAAATAATTTTATTTGCTTTTCGTAATTTTTATTTTAAAAATATTCGGCATCATAATGTAGTAAGAAAAATGCTCAAAATTTTGATAATACCCACATAAATAAAATTATGATGTTTCTTAGAATTTTGATTGGTTTCTGACAAACCAGATTAAGCAGTAATCAAAAGACACTAAACGCATGTTGAAGTAATGCATTTTTAGAAATTAATCAGCGAACAACTAAAAAAAATCAAACATTACCACTGTTGCATGCAAACACCACATCCTCCACAGCCCTAATAAATACCTCTTTTCTGTTCAAAACTGACGAAGATATACTTGATACGTATCTAATTGTTCAGTGGGAGTGGTTTCGAATATTCTAGGAAACGTTCATTAATTTGTTGCTTAACATTGGAAGTTGGGACATACTCACCGGGCTCCTGGAATTATATTTGGTCCGAATGACGATTATAAAAACAGTGGTCATCGGCATCCAGTATACGCACCATTGACATGTCAATTTCCTTTAGCACAATTTTAATGGAAGATTGTGAATCATTATCATGATATTAGGTAACTTTTGCTGACTCTAAGCACTTCATATTTGACCGCAAACTTCTTCCTTTCGTTAGTTTTATTTGGATATCCTTGGTAGCAACATGCTTGGTATGTCTGTGTTGAAGGAAAAATGTATCCAAAACCCTCTCCAATAAGCCGAATGTTTTGACAGTAATGAAGTTAATCGCAGGGAATTGACAAAATTTTCTGCTTGCCCACTAAAGCATGGATGTCTAGATGCAACGAACAAATTTTTAACCAATATCCCCTTCAACCAGGTGGTGCAAAATGCTGATCATTGCCGGCTCCTTATACCAGTGGTACATTGTCTCGGCCAAATACTTTCTTCAATGCTTGTATCCTAAAACATACCCTCTGTCACCTACAGTATGAATCACAGATAACAAATTTCATAATATTTGCTCAAGGACAAACCACAATAATCTGCAAGGATTCTCCGTCAAGTTTCAGTCAATGTTGGCTATGGAGACCACTTTGAGGCGTGATTCAGACATAAAATTCCCTCAGAAGTGGTGGATAGCCTTTCTCATCTGGGAAAACAGGAAATCTGCGTTTTGATTTAGCATTCCTCCCTTTTTAAATAGCTAACATTGTGCATCCAAAATATTTACGTGTTTCTCCAATCATGACTGGATGGCTTACTGGTAAATGTTGTACTAACAAGCAAATTAAATAATCACCGAGCTTTTCTTGTAATGAACGTCGAAACATATAACCGACATGTTAGATACGTTTAGCATTCCAATGTTGAATATCACAGTCATAGGTGCTCAGAGCGAAACTCGGACATTGAACCATAACAGCTGAGGGACGTGCTGAGGATTTTTCCTTCGTGATCTATAATAATATTGGATTTCTTTCCAAAGAGATGTTCTTGAAGACATTTAACAGTCCGAAAGACAACCAACGCCAATCTCTGAATTTGAGAATAACTTTTTTTATTAGCAGTAAGTTTCTGTGGAATACAGATGATTGGCCTGTCTTCCTGCTCTAAAACTTCACAAACCGATAATGCACCAGTAATAAGAACAGAGTGTTCGCTAGAAGAACAAACCGTTCAATTCCTATCTCTTCAAAAATTTTAATAGATTTCACAAACAAACATTTTACTTATCACCCCACGGAAATGAATTAAACGATAAAACTCGTAATAGACGAGAAATTGAAGACAAAACGTGAATAGCATTGTAAAGTACCCAATAGATTACGTAATTCCTCAAGATTTTTCGGTGGTGGAACATTAATAAAGAAAGCTAACCGCTTAGCATCTAGACTAAACCGATCGCCATCACTTAAATTTCCGAGCCACACAAAACTTGGCAAACAGAAGGAACATTTTTCAGGACCTAGAGCAATATTATTCTCAAATAGACGACACAACAAGTGTGTTAGTCACTTATCATGAGTTGTTTTATCAGAGCTATGAATGATAAGATCATCTTGATAAACTTCTGCACCTTCAGGATCACCAACAATGTTAGTCATCACTTCGTGGACAATGGCTGAAACACAATTAAGACCAAATGAAAGCTAGTTGTATTTGATCGAAACGAATGGTGTATCAATTGTTGTCAACACTTATGGAGCCTAATCTAAGAGAATTTGAAGATGGATATCCTTCAGATCAACGATAAAAAATATTTTAGAACCATGAAGGTAATTAAGAATGTCCTCAGTCTCAACATAGGGGTATGTTTGCTTTAGCAAATGTGAATTTAAGGCTAATCAATAACCATTACATATTCTAGGAGTTTCACAATCAGATTTTCAAAGTGTAACAATGGAAGTGTTCCAAGCAGAAGAATAAATCAGCTTTATTATTCGTTTATCACACAAGTCATTTAGTGTTTTGTGAACGACTTATCATAAGGAATGGGGGACTAACTCACCCTTCAATAAATATAGGATGACCCTGCACTTGTAGTTATACAGGCTGGACTTTCATCCCACCTTCACGTTTAGAACAAGTGGGAATCATATCCTTGAGGAACTTACCGGACGTACTGTTAACGATGGTAGATCTACTTCTGAAGTTTCAGGTTTTTTAAACCAAGTATTGATGGTTCAGTTTCACTAACCACAAACACACAAGACATGAATTTAGAATCTCTGATTCAAACATGCAGAGTGCAACACCGATGAAAAAACTTTGTGTTCAGTAATACTCGATTTAGAAATATCAGTGTGTCATTTAAGCGTATTTACCTGTGATAAATTCAAATTCTCAACCGAAATAAAGGAATCCATAATAACGAAATTATGGAAAGTACCGTTAAACATATACAATCATTTATGAATGAAAGAAACACTATTTGATGCTGTAGTCAAGGTAGAGATGTAATATACTTCAGCGGCCCTAATACGTAAATTCTAACTAATCACATTGTAACATGATATGAAATGGACTATTGACCGACCTACTGACTTAAAATAACCAATCTTTCCACAAATGGAACATTTAGCATGTCGAAATGGATATGATTAATATGAATGAAGGTGACCAAAGGATATACATCCAACAAACCGCAACTCACTTGCATATGATGCTTTATAATGCTGTATTTTATTATTATCAGTATTTTTTCGTACACTAAAACCATTTTAAACACATTGGAACTTTGTGCGATCTTGATTGCATAGTTGGTTAACATGACTAATGAATGCATTAGAAATCGTCATAATTGACTGCTTCATAGCTTACACAAGCCTTTCAAATTTTCTGAAATAAATATTTTGAAGGCGGAGTGAACTTCCGTTCTAAATGTTATTAAATGATCACTCAACTGGAAATCAAATTGATTACCGGAATTGCATTTGGCAGCTTGCGACTGCAAATTGAGTATGAACTCACATGCTTTCTAATCGTATGGGTGTATCATTCCATAAAATTTTGCTCTTTATTTCACGTCTAAGTTTGTCGAACACACATGTGAAGGCAATAGATCTTTGAGTTTTCTATAAGATAATCCAATAGGCTTATCTAAAAACGCCAAATTTTTCAGTAGATGATAAGCATTCTACCAAATGAGTGTAAGAAAATGAGCTACAATTTTGTCTTCAACGCTACCTTAATGAATATACCAGATTTAAAAACATCCATGTATTCATCAATTAACTCAGCAATGGAGTTCATATCCGAGTAACTATGTTGAGGCTCTATCGTGACGCGACTATGATTTTTCCCAGAATTTCAAATAGTAACGAACAGACCATATTAAATAAGAATGAAAAGAATCTGAACACAGGTGAATATAGTATATGCTGTCTGTAACTAGCAGTAGTTTTCGACTTTATGATAGAGGCTGTAGCAACCAATCAGACTCATGCAGTGAAAGCAGGATCTTCTAGACCTATAATTTTCTTAAGCCTCAGTGAAGGTTTCGACTTTTTAACTGACCACTTTTTAGAAGAGTTTTGATGTTTCTTCGGTTTCTGCCGATTAATTGTCTAATAGTTATATTCTCCGCATGATGATATTGGTACTGCTTGTTTGTCAAATTAACAGGTTTCTTCACTGCTCATCTCAATCATGCCTACTAAATACCCAATAACAGAATAAATCGATCCTAAATGGTTTGTTCCTTGCTTTCCGGAACTCTGTTAACCGAATAATATTTTCGAATATCCAAGTTATTTTGAGGATTAATTTTTTTCCGTCTAAAGCTGCTGTTAAGATTCTAAAATTGGAGTTTCGAAGTTCTTTTATTAAGCCGACTTTTTGCATGTCAAACGTCTTTTGACGGGTTCGTCTAGACAGTTTTCACTAGCTTTTGACACTTGGGTGCTTTAAAAACAGTCACCAAAGCTAGGAGCTATCATTTATGGATTATAACGTTTAACGGGGAAATAGTCATATACATAGTATTTACTAGGTGTGTGGGGACCAATCTGTCGACTAGCAAGTCCCTATTAAGTAGATAGGATATCCAATAATATTAGACACCTAAGACACGCTGTGTAATAAACGTCTGTGAAATAAATCATAATAAACTAGCGATACAGTACCACTATGTTGCAAATGTTTTGGATGCAAACTGAAGTTCAATCTGATGGGTCAAATTGCTAAAGGGTAATTTTTCATTATGATCGCTGATCTTTAAAAACTTGATATACTAGTTACAATTCAGAGTACAAGGTAGAGGATCCATATTATTAGTTCACAAACAAGCACATAAAAATATCTTACGGACAATCCTTTGTTTTGAAGGCTTGACAGCAATGATGTGTAGATTTTAGCGAACTGTTGGGAGGTTTTAAGACAGGTTTTGGGTGGGTTGTGAATCTTCTGAGTCACTTGCATTTAACAGTAACACACTGAGAAATAATACTAGCAATCGGGTGGCAAGTTCAAATTAATTGGTCAAGTATCGGTTACGTTTAATGAATCTCTATTACAAATAAGCATGCAGAACAAAGAGTGATCCTCACTTTTAGCAGCTCTCGTCCAAGAACTTTTAACACACTTTTAGAACAAAGGTGTTGTCTCGGACAAGTAAAGGCAAACTTGCACTACTTGCTGATTCTACAAAATACCGACCAATGACTCTGCTTCTAATACTCTTGCCGTGCATGAGACAAGTGATTGGTCAACGCACATTCGATGAAGATCTCTTCCGTCAGCTCTTCCTATCAAAAATGCCACAACAAGTGCAAGCAGTTCTGGTAACGTTCAATAACAACCCAGTAGATGAGCTAGCATCATCGGCTAATCGAATTCTGGAAATCACTAGAACTAGCTACAACGAGGTTTATCCCATTAAAAAAACCTCATGCAACCGAAAACAAGGTGACGTAATTGTGCAAAACTCTCTTTCGACTTCTCAATCTACAGGAATGACACCGACAAGACGATTCTCGATGACGAATTTCATCACGGAGAAAATCGTCATCACTACATCGACGAAGTCAAAACCCACATTTGGGTTAGTGCCGCGAAACCTATAGCAAAGCCTCGTAGAAGTGAAGAGACCCCTGCTGTTTTCCTAGCCACAAACCCACCGTTGTCTCATCGAGAAGTTATCCTACCGGCAAGCGTTAGTGACAACCGTATCCGGTAGTAATAGGTGCCAAAAACCACTAACGTTCTCTATAACGTCATCTTCAGATAAGTACTCTCTATGAGTAGCGTCATTTAGACCATATTACCCAGTTCTCCACTGATATACAACATGTATCTGGGGTTAACAATGTAGTTGACGACGCCTTACCGTGAATACATTCCTTGAGTCGTATCCAAGGAGCCGACCTTCTTGAACTAGCTCGACTTCAAAATGAAGACAATGCTCTTCATCACGAGTTACCCACAACAACGCTCAAACTCCAAACACAAACTATTGGGAAATGTAAGAACACCTTACTTTGTGATTTGTCTACAGGTACATGCCGTCCGATCGTCCCCAAGAGTTATCGACGCATAATCTCCGATACATTGTACAACCTTCTCATCCTTGAGTTTGTGCTTCCACTAAGCTGACTACCCAAATTTTGTTGACTTAAGACGAACAAAAACATCAGCAAATCGATAGGCCCGTGTGTGTCCTACAAAAGAACTGCACACATTTTGGTAGATCTGTACGATTCCCAAAACACCCGAGAAAATGTTACACCTATTAATTTTCTCCTAATTTTCCACCCTCAACGTATTGTAAAGTTCGTTTTCTTAAAAAGAGGAATCAATCAAAAATCTTTTCTTATACATTGCGTGCATTTTATGTATTCTAGTGTGTTTATAAAGATAATCATGGTGTTTTTATGAAACCGTAATCGTATTATACATTTGAGTTGTGTGCTGATTGAACCCTAAAAATACATATTACCAGCTGCCTGTAAGCAAACGCATTACTATGTAAACAGTGTCTAGCGTACATCATAATTTTTTGTTCATTTATCTGGTAAAAGGAATTCAATTGTTACTTATCTTAATTATGATCGTATTCAGAGTTGTTATTTTGATAGCCAACATATTCTCCATTTCACCGTTTGATTGCGCTACATGTATGTAACTGTATCAGGTCCTTGCTTTGCAGATTTAACTGCAAGTTGTAGATTTTGTGTAATACTGTTTACAAGTAATTTATGCAAAAAGCTTTTAGAATACTTGTTAGTGCTTCGTTTCTCCGATATCTTAGGGCTAAATCAGCTTTCTTATTTTATTTTGTGCTTGTAATCGATTGAAGATGAAACCTTATTGTGAGATCCATATGAATTTAAAAGTTTTCGGAAAATAAAGTTAGTGTCACACACTTATGTAAAACGTCCGTGATTTATTTAGTCAGGTTACCTACATTATAAATGAGTATTACCTGTGTATTCCTGAGAAGTGCGATATCTTTCTTGTACATTTAACAAATCTGGAAAGGTCTCATAACCGAAAAAATATATGTATATCTAGAACAAATGGCTTTTTATGTGATCATATATGCATTCTTTTTATTTTGTAGTATTTTCGATATTTAGTTTTACGGCATCGTTTATGTTAAATTTGCTCTATCACCGTCCTTATGTATCATTGTGACATACGGTAGCTCACATTTTCTGCCGCGAATGATTGAATGTGTGGCATGTTTGAATGAGGAAGTAGCCAACTATGAGTCGTTTTATTAACATATACAGCAATTGACTGTTAGAAGTAAAATGCAGAGGCATGTCTTGCATAATATTTGCTACAAACTTTAAAATCAACAAAGCGATATGTGTGTATTCTAGAATGAATTCAAGTGATGCTTATTAGTTTTAATTATAGATGTACATAACGGTGTTATCGACGATTTGGTCGTTATTCATGTGGTTACAACACTAAAGAAGATTTACTCATGGATTCTAAAAAAATAGATTATCCCTTATGCCCGGCAGTAATTCCTAAGAAATGCAGGCGTCCTCACGTAAACAAGTAATTTCATGCGACAATAATAATAGTTTATTCTCAAGTAGCACTTTTACATGAGAGCATACCAGTTTACAGGCATGATTAAAGTGATATGGCTTGTTTTTAAAAGGGTTTTGATTGAGAGTCATGATTACGGAATTCATACTATATGAAGATACTAACTAATTACATAGCCAACGACAACAAGGTTTACGGTACTAGGAAATCAGAGATATATTTCACACAGCCCACTTCCAACAAATAACCGCGAGCTTTTCGTCTGTGGCGCTATAGTTCAAGTAAATGGCTGTGAGTAAGTAGAATGAACTATAGAGACTATCCAGATACGGGATAAGGCTGAGTGCTTTAAATTTAGATCACACAGCCAATCTTAGTGGGTTGATTTTGAGCGGTGAGTTATCGATGCATTAATTATGTTGCTAACAAGCGTTAGAAGTAAGTTGCTTAAAGGAAAATTAATCACTTATGAGCAGACCACAAACTCAGGGAGACGGTGACATAGAAGAATATATGAAATAGAAAGAAAAAAACTTAATTAGTGGTAGCAAAATTATCAGCTTTAAATCAGAATCTTCTTTTTCTTGCTTTTTCCTTCTTCAACGTGCACGATTTTAGTGTTTGAAGTTTTAAACCCTGATAAGCCATCACTGGTTGATTCGAGGGTGTGGTAAGTCGTCGAAGATTTGATACAAATCTTTAGATTCCAGATATGGAGTGAACAGTCGTTTGAATCTTAGGATAGAATTAGTAGTATGAATATTTCGTAGTCGTTTATTCTAGAGTTTGCTGTAGAATACAATAAGGAACTTACAGCGATATTTACTTCATTACTTATTGATAAGTAATGTTGCCTTGTAGTTCCGGAGATCGTATCTAGGCGTTTGGTTCAACGGACTAGAGAAAGCCAAGAATGATATTCCGTTGAATAGTTTATAGAATAATATTAACTTACCATTCGAAAATTAAGTTGTGGCAGTTTATCAAATACACTTAAGAGAAATTCAGTAACCTTCAAGTTTATGACGTTGAGTGATATATCGCAACGCTTGCGTTATACACGGAAGCACTAACTCCAACTCTAACTCGCTGAATTATCTTGCGAACAAGTACTTTCAACCGATAACTTACGACACGACAAATTATTACTCTCCCAAAGCCAGATCAAGGAAACATGAAAACAGCATTAATAAGATTCGATCCCATTTTGTCCGAAACCTGTACATATAGTTACAACAACGACCTTGTAATAATTAAAGTAATTAGCACACTAAAAACGACTACAACCAATCATAAATAGCAAGTTCATTACGAGAAAAACTGACAGCAGAACTGGTTACCATCTACTCTACAATAAATCAAAAAATAGCAAAATTAGGAATAATTACACGAAAAATAACTAGTTCTATCTCTTCTTAGCATTTAGTGAGTAATTTCATAATCATTGAGGGTGTAGCTCGATGTTGCCACAGAGCTCCACGGTGCAAAACAACTCATAGAGACGTTGTCTGTTGGACAAGTATCAACGTTTGAGAATTAATCTTTTGAACTGGTCATAAGATTCTACGCAGTCGGGGCTGAAAAATAGAGGTAACGTGCCTGTTCGGTAAGAGATTGAACGTATGGATTTGTCACGCCGTGGTCTCGAAAATTGGCCTCTGCGTAAATGAACCAAGCTTCCATGTTTTATGTCCAAAAATGGATGAGCTGAAAGTTTGGAAGTGTAGGATTTTTAATCCTAATAAGTCTAGGAATCTAATCAGTCATCACTAAAGTACCAACATATACAAATACAAAAATAAATGAAACGGAAATGTGCGATTAAAAAATGATCACATCAAAAATACTGTTAAAAACTATAAACAGGAACAACCTCACAGTTATGATGGTGTCCAGATCACGTCGTGCTCATCAATGAAGTGCACCCGGTATATGACCAAGTTACGTTTGCGGTATTACCAGAGCAGCTTCTAACGATTGAACCCACTCTTACGAAAGAGAATAAGTCAGAAGGCAATGAAGAAGAGAAGAGAAGCTATATTTGATCGTGAATAGAGCGGCAATGGAATAGCAACGTCTAGGTTGGCAAGCCAGAAAGAGAGATGCTACCCAAGGTGCATCGTGACGTGATCTGGTGGTGATGCATGACCGAATGCTTTCAACTAATCGTGTCCGGTAATGCAAAGATGGTCAGCATCAATGTCGAGAGCCTATGCAACTGTTTATATTGGGGATTATTTACCGCTACAACTTACTCCTCACCTAATGGGTTCGTGAAAACTTTAGGACGTACAAGCCAACGGACATTGGTATACGTTCCTCCGATAGGCAGAGATGTGTTTGTAGCTTCTGGACGACAGTGCCTACTTTAGGGTGTCGTTACATAAAGCATATTTGCAAAATATATTCTTTTTATTCTGCGTTCTTCTAGTTCCTTTCCAAACAGGCTGGAAATCTATAAAATGAAAATTTTTAAATCTGTACATTTTGTGTACACCGGGAAAAAATTTGTCACCTCTATGTGGCTACTAATAAGTGTAAAATGTCGACAACACTAATATTAAAAAAAGGTTTTTTAATATTTTTTAAACCTACAAAAAATGTATGGGATGCACACCGTAAAGTGAAAAAAATTTTCTTCAATTGTTATTTTTATTTATAAATTTGCCTTTCAATACGTAGGGGTTGGGAAATTAAGGGAGAATCAGTTGATATAATATTCATCCAAGTGTTTTGTAAATCGTATATTTCTACCAGAACGTGTAGCTCTCACCGTTACAGAGCTTTTCGAAATTTTTCTTGCTTGTTGGCCGTTGCTTTAGGAGTGGCGACTTTGTTCATGCCAAGTTTCGAGAGCATAGTTGTGAGTTCGACATCAAAAGTGTTGCGTTCGGGGGAGGCTGCTTTGAGGCGGTCAATGATGACGTCCTTCTCGTGGCCATTCTCGTCAATCGTATAGTACATTATTTCTCGTCTCAAAATTTTATATGGCTCTTCGTAAGTTGTGTCGGGAGGTCTCCGTAGAGCGTCACGACGTACAAAAACGTGTGTACTATATTTTAGGGTAGGTTGTATGAAAGCGTCTGTCGATTGTTGTCGAGTTTCGACTAGTTTAACTGAACGCAGAGCATTTGTAATCCGGTTCACGTAAGAATTGAGGTCCCGTGTGTCTAGAGGAAAGCGATTTCCATGATCTTACCTGATAGTCAAAGAGTCGTTCCATATACTAATTCTGCAACACTACACCTAACATCTTTTACAGTGCTGTGAATTCCGAATAAAACTAGTGGTAAAGCGTCTGTCCGCTG
Source organism: Schistosoma mekongi (assembly GCA_034768735.1). Lineage (NCBI taxonomy): Eukaryota > Metazoa > Platyhelminthes > Trematoda > Strigeidida > Schistosomatidae > Schistosoma > Schistosoma mekongi. The sequence goes on along the minus strand of CM068305.1, from coordinate 38,284,124 downwards.
GGGGGTGTTCGTAGCTAAAAGTGATGCTGTCAGACAACGATAAATTCTTTCCACCAAACTATTTGATTGTGGGTATAGGTGGTTGCTTTGAAGCGCGTAGCTCCAAGGACTCTAGTCAGAGGGTGTAACACACCAGATTTAAACTGACATCCACGGTCTGTCGTTATTTTAAATGGACAACCAAAGTTTGCTATCCATCGTTCAATGAAAGCGTATGAAATGTTTTCACTAGTGGTCTTTCAGTAGAAACACTTCTGGCTAGCGTGTGAACCGGTTCACGCATGTCATTAGATAGGAGAATCCGTTTGATTCTGGTAAAGGTCCCATTGAATGTGGTCGATTCAAGCTTCAGGGGTTGGGAAAGTGCCAAGAAGGCATTAATTTTGCTAAATTGCTTTGTTCCTTTGGCAGGCTACACTGGGACGTACCCATTCTTTGATGTGTATTTATTCATCTTCAGACAGCAGGAACTCTGGGTAATCAGTTTAGACGTAGCACAAACTCAAGGATGAGAAGGTTGTACAATGTATCGGAGATTATGCGTCGATAACTCTTGGGGACGATCGGACGGCATGTACCTGTAGACAAATCACAAAGTAAGGTGTTCTTACATTTCCCAATAGTTTGTGTTTGGAGTTTGAGCGTTGTTGTGGGTAACTCGTGATGAAGAGCATTGTCTTCATTTTGAAGTCGAGCTAGTTCAAGAAGGTCGGCTCCTTGGATACGACTCAAGGAATGTATTCACGGTAAGGCGTCGTCAACTACATTGTTAACCCCAGATACATGTTGTATATCAGTGGAGAACTGGGTAATATGGTCTAAATGACGCTACTCATAGAGAGTACTTATCTGAAGATGACGTTATAGAGAACGTTAGTGGTTTTTGGCACCTATTACTACCGGATACGGTTGTCACTAACGCTTGCCGGTAGGATAACTTCTCGATGAGACAACGGTGGGTTTGTGGCTAGGAAAACAGCAGGGGTCTCTTCACTTCTACGAGGCTTTGCTATAGGTTTCGCGGCACTAACCCAAATGTGGGTTTTGACTTCGTCGATGTAGTGATGACGATTTTCTCCGTGATGAAATTCGTCATCGAGAATCGTCTTGTCGGTGTCATTCCTGTAGATTGAGAAGTCGAAAGAGAGTTTTGCACAATTACGTCACCTTGTTTTCGGTTGCATGAGGTTTTTTTAATGGGATAAACCTCGTTGTAGCTAGTTCTAGTGATTTCCAGAATTCGATTAGCCGATGATGCTAGCTCATCTACTGGGTTGTTATTGAACGTTACCAGAACTGCTTGCACTTGTTGTGGCATTTTTGATAGGAAGAGCTGACGGAAGAGATCTTCATCGAATGTGCGTTGACCAATCACTTGTCTCATGCACGGCAAGAGTATTAGAAGCAGAGTCATTGGTCGGTATTTTGTAGAATCAGCAAGTAGTGCAAGTTTGCCTTTACTTGTCCGAGACAACACCTTTGTTCTAAAAGTGTGTTAAAAGTTCTTGGACGAGAGCTGCTAAAAGTGAGGATCACTCTTTGTTCTGCATGCTTATTTGTAATAGAGATTCATTAAACGTAACCGATACTTGACCAATTAATTTGAACTTGCCACCCGATTGCTAGTATTATTTCTCAGTGTGTTACTGTTAAATGCAAGTGACTCAGAAGATTCACAACCCACCCAAAACCTGTCTTAAAACCTCCCAACAGTTCGCTAAAATCTACACATCATTGCTGTCAAGCCTTCAAAACAAAGGATTGTCCGTAAGATATTTTTATGTGCTTGTTTGTGAACTAATAATATGGATCCTCTACCTTGTACTCTGAATTGTAACTAGTATATCAAGTTTTTAAAGATCAGCGATCATAATGAAAAATTACCCTTTAGCAATTTGACCCATCAGATTGAACTTCAGTTTGCATCCAAAACATTTGCAACATAGTGGTACTGTATCGCTAGTTTATTATGATTTATTTCACAGACGTTTATTACACAGCGTGTCTTAGGTGTCTAATATTATTGGATATCCTATCTACTTAATAGGGACTTGCTAGTCGACAGATTGGTCCCCACACACCTAGTAAATACTATGTATATGACTATTTCCCCGTTAAACGTTATAATCCATAAATGATAGCTCCTAGCTTTGGTGACTGTTTTTAAAGCACCCAAGTGTCAAAAGCTAGTGAAAACTGTCTAGACGAACCCGTCAAAAGACGTTTGACATGCAAAAAGTCGGCTTAATAAAAGAACTTCGAAACTCCAATTTTAGAATCTTAACAGCAGCTTTAGACGGAAAAAAATTAATCCTCAAAATAACTTGGATATTCGAAAATATTATTCGGTTAACAGAGTTCCGGAAAGCAAGGAACAAACCATTTAGGATCGATTTATTCTGTTATTGGGTATTTAGTAGGCATGATTGAGATGAGCAGTGAAGAAACCTGTTAATTTGACAAACAAGCAGTACCAATATCATCATGCGGAGAATATAACTATTAGACAATTAATCGGCAGAAACCGAAGAAACATCAAAACTCTTCTAAAAAGTGGTCAGTTAAAAAGTCGAAACCTTCACTGAGGCTTAAGAAAATTATAGGTCTAGAAGATCCTGCTTTCACTGCATGAGTCTGATTGGTTGCTACAGCCTCTATCATAAAGTCGAAAACTACTGCTAGTTACAGACAGCATATACTATATTCACCTGTGTTCAGATTCTTTTCATTCTTATTTAATATGGTCTGTTCGTTACTATTTGAAATTCTGGGAAAAATCATAGTCGCGTCACGATAGAGCCTCAACATAGTTACTCGGATATGAACTCCATTGCTGAGTTAATTGATGAATACATGGATGTTTTTAAATCTGGTATATTCATTAAGGTAGCGTTGAAGACAAAATTGTAGCTCATTTTCTTACACTCATTTGGTAGAATGCTTATCATCTACTGAAAAATTTGGCGTTTTTAGATAAGCCTATTGGATTATCTTATAGAAAACTCAAAGATCTATTGCCTTCACATGTGTGTTCGACAAACTTAGACGTGAAATAAAGAGCAAAATTTTATGGAATGATACACCCATACGATTAGAAAGCATGTGAGTTCATACTCAATTTGCAGTCGCAAGCTGCCAAATGCAATTCCGGTAATCAATTTGATTTCCAGTTGAGTGATCATTTAATAACATTTAGAACGGAAGTTCACTCCGCCTTCAAAATATTTATTTCAGAAAATTTGAAAGGCTTGTGTAAGCTATGAAGCAGTCAATTATGACGATTTCTAATGCATTCATTAGTCATGTTAACCAACTATGCAATCAAGATCGCACAAAGTTCCAATGTGTTTAAAATGGTTTTAGTGTACGAAAAAATACTGATAATAATAAAATACAGCATTATAAAGCATCATATGCAAGTGAGTTGCGGTTTGTTGGATGTATATCCTTTGGTCACCTTCATTCATATTAATCATATCCATTTCGACATGCTAAATGTTCCATTTGTGGAAAGATTGGTTATTTTAAGTCAGTAGGTCGGTCAATAGTCCATTTCATATCATGTTACAATGTGATTAGTTAGAATTTACGTATTAGGGCCGCTGAAGTATATTACATCTCTACCTTGACTACAGCATCAAATAGTGTTTCTTTCATTCATAAATGATTGTATATGTTTAACGGTACTTTCCATAATTTCGTTATTATGGATTCCTTTATTTCGGTTGAGAATTTGAATTTATCACAGGTAAATACGCTTAAATGACACACTGATATTTCTAAATCGAGTATTACTGAACACAAAGTTTTTTCATCGGTGTTGCACTCTGCATGTTTGAATCAGAGATTCTAAATTCATGTCTTGTGTGTTTGTGGTTAGTGAAACTGAACCATCAATACTTGGTTTAAAAAACCTGAAACTTCAGAAGTAGATCTACCATCGTTAACAGTACGTCCGGTAAGTTCCTCAAGGATATGATTCCCACTTGTTCTAAACGTGAAGGTGGGATGAAAGTCCAGCCTGTATAACTACAAGTGCAGGGTCATCCTATATTTATTGAAGGGTGAGTTAGTCCCCCATTCCTTATGATAAGTCGTTCACAAAACACTAAATGACTTGTGTGATAAACGAATAATAAAGCTGATTTATTCTTCTGCTTGGAACACTTCCATTGTTACACTTTGAAAATCTGATTGTGAAACTCCTAGAATATGTAATGGTTATTGATTAGCCTTAAATTCACATTTGCTAAAGCAAACATACCCCTATGTTGAGACTGAGGACATTCTTAATTACCTTCATGGTTCTAAAATATTTTTTATCGTTGATCTGAAGGATATCCATCTTCAAATTCTCTTAGATTAGGCTCCATAAGTGTTGACAACAATTGATACACCATTCGTTTCGATCAAATACAACTAGCTTTCATTTGGTCTTAATTGTGTTTCAGCCATTGTCCACGAAGTGATGACTAACATTGTTGGTGATCCTGAAGGTGCAGAAGTTTATCAAGATGATCTTATCATTCATAGCTCTGATAAAACAACTCATGATAAGTGACTAACACACTTGTTGTGTCGTCTATTTGAGAATAATATTGCTCTAGGTCCTGAAAAATGTTCCTTCTGTTTGCCAAGTTTTGTGTGGCTCGGAAATTTAAGTGATGGCGATCGGTTTAGTCTAGATGCTAAGCGGTTAGCTTTCTTTATTAATGTTCCACCACCGAAAAATCTTGAGGAATTACGTAATCTATTGGGTACTTTACAATGCTATTCACGTTTTGTCTTCAATTTCTCGTCTATTACGAGTTTTATCGTTTAATTCATTTCCGTGGGGTGATAAGTAAAATGTTTGTTTGTGAAATCTATTAAAATTTTTGAAGAGATAGGAATTGAACGGTTTGTTCTTCTAGCGAACACTCTGTTCTTATTACTGGTGCATTATCGGTTTGTGAAGTTTTAGAGCAGGAAGACAGGCCAATCATCTGTATTCCACAGAAACTTACTGCTAATAAAAAAAGTTATTCTCAAACAGATAAATTAAACGCAGTGAAGGAATTTCCCCTTAAAGTTTGAATTTCTATTTAAATTATCGTAAGCTAAAGCACAAAAATTAACTGATATCTTGACAAGTTAGAAATTATTATCTTGAGTTATAAGAAAAAAATTAGTAAAAGCCGAACATATGAACAACTAAGACTGTTAAAAACGTAACCACATAATTAACAAAAGAAAAGTTTGTACCGTTAAATCTTTGATTCCGTTATAAAAAATCAATTTAGTAACATTTCGAGCCGGATAAATGAAAGCCACTCTATTTTAGTTGGGTTGTGGCTGGCTAGTGGAATTCAGGACGCCAGCTTGTCAGCCGAAGTCCAACTCAAATAATACTTGTGAACTCTGTCTATATAGAGGCAATCTTCCCAGGAATCACATATAGCAACAGAGTTTGATCAATTCCAGTCCACAACATATCAGCGGGACGGTTCAAATACTTTCCAATTAGAAATTCACCTTACATATGACAAAAATAAACAAAATCAGCATTTTGTCCTAGGATTCATTTTTATATGTTTACTTCCTCTTTATATAAACCTGGCAAGGTAAAATGGGATCATTATCTTTTATATGCGTTGCTTTAACATGACTATTCATGTGAAGAAAAGTAGCAGCTATTAAATAATGAAATCTGTTTATATATCTGCTACTCAGGCAACTAATTTCAGAAAACCTATAAATATGTGGGAATGATAAAGTCTGTTGTGTTTTATATTTAAGTTGGATTGTGGTTGACAAGTTTATCCTAATCTGTTGTGTTTTGTTTTCAGTGGCTGTTCACAACCTGAACTGTATTTTTTCTCACTTTCAACAATATGCTAATATAAACTCCAAGTTTGATTCAGAAATATTTCAGCGTGTAAGCCGCTGATTGAAACCAAAAGAGATGATAATAAGAATAATAGTAAAAATAATAATAATAATAATAATAATAATAATAATAATGAGATAATTAAGTGTAACAAGTCATTTGTAAACCATCCAAGTATTGGCTATTATGATGGCAAGGACAAGAAAAGGAGTTGTCCAAATTTCTTTCGTACAAGCAAGTCAAATTTGAGAAGGTGGGTGCATATGGCTTCTGCTGTATGTAAAAAACAATTGCCTAAACCATACAGTAGATTAGATAGGACTCGTTAAGTGATTTCACAACCTTTCATCACATTTACTTGAGGTTCCGTAACAATTAAATGTGCAGGTACAGAGTTGATTACTTGCCGTAGTTAACCTTTACACACTCATGCTGGGTAATGACGGACCTTTTGAATCGTGTACCGTATGTATCTGGCTGCACAAGAGCAGCCAAGTCGGTATAAGTTATGGTGTGAAAAAGAAAGGAGAGTTTTGGTTGGTTGTAGCGAACGCCAATGATGTGTGTCTAGTTAATAATGCGCGACTGATCCATGCCCACTCACCCACTCCCAGGCCGATAATTGTAGAACCAGAATCAGGAACGTAGAAACAACATATTATATTTCAACCATGCTTTTATATAGGCATAAAATCAGACCACACAGTAAACCAATCACGAATCTAGCATTGATACAGAACAAAAGAAATAGTGGCAGTGAGTGGGGACAACTTGTACACAACTAAGTGACTGTAGTTCGTAGTAATAAACAATATATTAAGAGCAAACAAATTAAACGAGAAGACCGGGTAAGGGGAACGTAACAGTCATAGAAATGAAATATTTACATTATCCACAGTTATAAAAATTGAAATAATGTTCTAAAACACAGTTCTCGAAGATAATCAGTACTCATTAGGTGCCAGGCATATCAGTATATACACATGGATGAGGTTAATTCAGTTAGTCTGTTCTTGGCTACATTTTGTGATTTTGTTTTTGTATGCAACATATACTTATTTATAAATTTTAAAGGGGTAAGTGTTCGTAACGAGCTCAATTATAGAATATTTGGTCAATTCAGGTCATGTGCTACACTAGGAATCTGTCTTCAAAATTATTTACATCGTTAGAAGAGCTGGTTCAAAGGGAGTGCAGGTCAGGAACCTGTGTGCAGCCGTGGCGTTAACAATGCTAGCTTGAACTTTGTGTTCAGAAGAAATACGTTCACCTACCCCCCCTTGCATTTATTTTATTTAACATTTTTCCTTTCGTTTCCCGCATGTTTTAATTGTCTTCCAAGTTGTTATTACCACTTATTCTTTATCTCAATATCTGACAAACTGGTAAAACCGTTTACAGTTCTATTAAATTTTAATGACTGTTACTTTGACTTGTTACTTCCAAAACTTGGATGGTTTAATTCATTCTTTATGACTTTGATGTCTACTCTATAGATTATGAATTTCCCACTTAGATAGACACTTGAGAATGTGACTATTTTTAACTATTTTGACAAATGACGTAATACTTTATTTTATAATGAACAATTATTATTTAGTGCATTTATATAAACACGGGTGTATAACTCTAGTGAATGACTTCGTATAAAAGAAACTTTTCCTTGTTGATTTAACAATGTAATGGGCTTTTTTAATGATTTCAGAGGTTTATTGGTTGATGGAAAATTTTATAAAAACTAAAAACTAATTCACAGAATGAATGTCAGCCTAATCTTTATAAAATATGCTTCATTGTCGTACTATGGTTATTTTCTGGCAGAGGTAAATTCAAAATATAGATAAGTCGCTGGTTGTCATTCGATATAGCTACTTCACTTAGGCTTTTCAAAACTTACCACACCAGTGAGTATCACTTAACTAGTGTCTGTTATTCACTAAATTCAAGCACAATTGAAATCCCAAGCGCTTAAAAATTATCATTACAAATATGGCGCAATGCATTTATAACGACCTGCAAATTATCCTGAATTCGAGAATTTATTAATATAAAGCTTTTCGACATAGTGTTTATCACTTAAATCCCTGTCATCATAAATAATGGTGAGATTCGAAACTCGATGTTCTTTGACATAGTAGTGATCTAAGACTTTCATGTAAATCAAACTGATGTAAATCAAATAGTATTCTCTTGTACATCCGTTGTTTGAATTCATGATACCGTACCGTTTACTTTAAATACAGTATAATGATGACCTAGAGACACTGCACAATGTCAGTTATTTCATTGAGGATTTGATTAAATAATTTTATTTGTAATTTGCATAGACACAGGTGTTACTGAATTCGACTTCAGACTGATGAATCAAATCCTAAAAAAATAAACCTACAGATACTTTCAGAGCTCTCTATATCAGTTTATGAGTTTGTTTTGTATATTTCAATGACAGTTTGAATAATAATAATTTTTAATACTGATTTAGATAGCAGAATATATTTGTGCTACCAATCATTAGTTTACTTAAACTTGGAAATATTGTATACTGATAAGCAGCTTCGTCGCAACATCTTCCAACCACTTCAGATATTAACATAAATCTATCCGCTAGAAAGTATTACTGTTAATTCAGGCTAAGGTTAAAGAATACTACCTACATTACTGAGGAAACTTATACACATTTTCTTATCGTCCTAGACTTCAGTAGACTTTGTGGATATATAACTAAGAAATAATAAAAGGCTTCTTAATTTGCGATAACGACGTTGACATACTGAATAATTCTACCATTCATACAAGCTTTCAACTTAGGAAATAACCACATGAATTGACTTCTAACACGTTGCTCTTTTAGTATATGCCGTCACTATACTGTAACTACTTGTGATACATTTTCTATCCAAATAAAAATCTCCTAATATTGAGCTACAATTATAGAGAATAAATTTTGCATTCCACTGCTTTTAATGATTCTGAAAAGCAAATTAAAATCATTTGTGGATTCCTTAAATCGAAAGTGTAATTATAATTTGTATTTATGTTAGGCAAATCAACATTAAATGTGCCAACATCCGAACAAATATTATAAGCTGAATGCGCGTTGTTGCTGGAGTATTTACTACAAATTACTTGAATCTATTTACTTTTCAGCAAATTTTTGCATGTCTAATTTTGTAAACATGATTGAGACAATTCTCTAATATTTTATAAGTGTTTGCATTTTTAAAATATGTCTATGAATTTTCCCCTGTTCTATTCAAGTGAATTCAACTATAACAAAGCAAGTACAAAAATGTTCAAGAAAGTCATAAGTATGCTCCTGTGATAAATCATTTTAACAATAATTTGATTTATTCGAAGTGTCTTAAAATACTGAGTATCTAGAAAATAATATTTCACAAGAAGTAACCGATACAATTCTCTTGTTCTTTGATTATTTGTAGTAAAACCCCCTTAAAATATGGCTAAATTACAATTATTATCCTTTGTGTGAGCAAATATATTTTAAAAACTTGTTGACAAATTAAATGATGATGTCGGTAGAGGAGATAAACAATCGAAAAGCTGTCTGAAATGATATGTACGTATAACTGATGCCAATCTCCTCTATCGTCTGTGATCATCTCTGATATAAATACATAGATTGTTGGAACCAAACTAACCGTAATCAGTAGTTCAATGATATTTGTAGAATATGTCAGCGCGGCTGTTTAAATTTTTTAAGATTTATTTTTAACTAATGTTTAATATTCCCATTTAAACAGTTCACTGTAGTTTGAATTGTACCAACATGGTTCACCATGATGTCACAATATTCTACTTCAAGTGCAGCTCATATATTATATAATTATTTAAACTCTTTTTCGTGATGCAAGGCAATTTCGGTTTCTCAACATTTTCTCAAAGGAAAGACTAACTTCTTAAAAGTTGACAACTACGCTGGTATGTGGTGTCCGCTTGATTGTCAACCGAACGAAAAGCTTGTTATTATTATACCATATAGTAATCGTGAAAAGCACTTAAGTTTATTTTTACAACATATGCATGGGTTTTTGAGGCGACAATATCCATGATAAATCATGTCAGTCGATGAACTGTTAGTGTGGATTATTTATTGCGTTTATAATATTAACTACGCGCATTACCAATTTTGTTTTTATTATTATTAATGTAAATTATATGAAATATTTGAATTTAAAAGCTACCATGGTTCTAAGGGACTTCATGAGTAAATTTTGTCAATAGGAAATTTTACCTTCAGTTGCAACTGGTGCTTTCAAGTAAATTTAGTCGTTGATTAAGCAAGGCTTATTAGTCGTGAAACGTAGTCAAACAGACGAAAAGTAAAATCCCTCACAAACATAGTTTTGAGTGTGTCTACTAAAAATCAATGGTAAAATTTTATGCCGTATCACATATCAGCAGGAGTACTGCATCACTTCTCCCCTAAGTTGTGGAACCCACGTTTAGACGAAATCACAATTTATGAGTAGGCCAAGTTGTGAAAAAGCCTATATACGACAGAATAAAAGTGACCAAAACTCCTCACGAATTTATTTATGGTTAAAATGACCCATACATGGAGATGGGGATGGTTACTTTGGTTAACTAAATAACCCGCTTACTGATAATAGTCTTTCCACACTTGAATCTGATTTGTAGTTCGGCCGTGAAACCTTACTTGACCTGTTCGGAGAATCAATCTCCGAATACTTAGAATAATACTTATTCCACTCAGTTCATCTTTGTTTAAATGTCAAAATGCAATTTCGCCGCTACTTGACTTAAACGTACATAAAGTTTAAACACCATGATGTTAAATTTGTGAGTTACAAAATGTAGGCTGAACATGGCTGAGGTTTTAGCGTTTATCTATCAAAATAGGTTGATCATCCCCAGAGTATCATATATTTTTTTCATTATATGTTAGTTACTTCAGTAAATTAATGACCATTTTATCGGTTACGTAGAAACTCACAGAGAAAATTAACATTTCTGATTCAATAAACAGAACAGTCAAATACTCATAAGAACATTGTTTGGTCGATTCCTGTCTATTAAATTTTTTTTCAATTTTGAGACTGACATCGATAGACTTTCATTTAAGTTGCTAATTCTTATCTACTCATTTATTACAGTTTTCACGAATGGGATTTCCCCAATATAATAAATAATGCTTCTTCAAAAGTGATATTCTCCAACTGAGTAAGATAATTAATATTATGCTTGCTTGTAGACGAGACTAAGTTTTTTAACTGTATTAGGAAAATTTGACTACTAATACGTGCGCATTTAAAACGAGTCCATATTTCATACATAGTACGAATAATAAAAGTTAAGACATTAATGTTATGCATAAAGCTTTTTTTATTCAGGTTAGTAGTTTGACAATTGCTGTTTTACAATACAAACCATTAAAAAGAAGCACTTTTATTGAAATCCCTCAGTTCAACTCTGAAAAGTACGCACTACAATGGTTTACATTCAGCATTCAGTAAATATGAGGTTATAAAAATGAAATCTTTAATAGTTCCAAAAAATTGAAACGTCACCAAGATAAATAGCTATAATCGCTTCTATAAACACAAATGTTGCACAAAGATATTTTCAGGAAACCGGATTTAATCATTTGCATTCTATGACCTAGTGCGATATTTATGATCAACAGGTTGTCCTGTAACTTGGCATATATTAAAATGTCACAAACTATGCTGCTATAAACTACATGCATTGAATAACTATCATTCAATTAGTTGAAGCTCAACACTAATATATAGTTCTATACTTGTAAAAAAAAATCAATACTGATAAATTGTGACGGATATAATAACTATGATAACATTAAGGATACTAATAGTAGTTAACGGAAGATGAAATGTAAAGTTTCGTTGATAACTAAAAATTGCGATGTAACAATAAAATTTCCAAAAAAAAAGAGATACATAATTGTCTATTAATTACGAAATAAATTACATTTATTCATCATGTAGGGATAAAGAGTGCAAAGAAATTTTTTCCGACTAGTCTTTCATCAAGGCTCTACACTAATATATATAATGTTAGACTGTGGTCGTTACATTTCTCTTGTTTAGAATCTACGCTCAATTCTCTGTTGGATCATAAAAATACATCTGCCATCCACATACAGTTACTAATTGACGAGTCTTGTAGCTTAACTAAACACAATGAATACACAGTCGCTGTTATATATAAATTCTATGTCTAATAAAATCTACGGTTATACAGTTCATTTGGTAATGTAAACAAAATTCGCTGCTCAGTATTTTGACAGTTTTGTTAAACATGCATTCCTAGCAACTTCAGATCTTTCATTGTTGTTAGTATTGTGAATAAATAAATAGCCGCAATATTTAGAAAGTTTATCAGGTAACTGAAATGGACTCCACTGAAATTTAAAAATAAAGTGTCAAACGTAAGTTAAAATTCATCCTGTATTTTAATTAGCATTTCATACAATCAGTTTTTATAAATGTTAATAAACCTACATTAATTTCTCTGTCACCGTCAATGATATTCACAGATGTTGTTACAAGGTAAGAAAAGTTTAATAGGAGTACCTTTTATTTGGTAGAAACAAACAGTCAAATCCAACCCTTTTGTAAATTTCAGTTGGAATTAATCAGCCAGATTTACGTTCATCTAATAAAATATTATTATCACTATATTCTAAAAAATAGAAATGTAAAATAAGTTTAGTATTTCATAGATATTCATTTGCGTATTAGTTTAAGTAACACTACTAAGTTTAGAAAAGAGAATGTTCTAGATCCGGTTGGTGATTACTTCATATATTTTTGGAAAAGTGGAAAATATATAGTGGAAGTGATCTGATTGTCCAATTAAAAATAATATACAGGTATACTATATTACCTTGTTAACGTATGTACATATCAATTACGTTAAGGTAGTGACGACGATTTCAATGTACAATTGCTGGTGCCATTGTAGTTAGTATAATTATACAAAAAAATATAAGGTCTGATAATGAGGAATAATTGTACGTAATCATAGTAGAATCTAAGTTCGGAATATTTTTGTTGTAAATTGTATCAATACATCACACTTTCACTTAGTAAACTGTTCATAACTGATTTTGAAGTCGGAAGATAAGAAACGCAAATGTATTATGCCAAAATATTTGATAAACGAAGGAATTTCAACTCACGCGTTAATTAGTGTCGTTTACTACTAGTGGAATAATCAACAAAATAACCACGACACAATATTTCTCCTATCATTTTAATGTTTTTTTTATTTATTCATTAAGTTGCATCATCTTAACGTATAAATCCTCGTACTTCTACTGACACGGCGTCTTAGTAATGGAGCCTTCGTGAGTATTTAGGTGACTTTGTAAATAAGATTATGACAAATAAAACTAATCATTTAAGGTAGAACAGTAGGCAAATAAGTAAATAAATACAAGCCGAAATAAACTGTCAGTTGCTTCTCTACATTTCCCACGCTTTAAATGTTCGTTTGTATTAATAACAGTAATTAGGACAATATTGAATACCATTTATTCAGGCGCCCATTTCAAGTTGAAATTATTTTGTGTAAGACTATTGGCATACAAGCGTTGAACACTTTATTTCAGCACGAAATAAATTTAGTTTAAATAAATCAAGCACTTTTAAGATTCAATGTCTGTTAAACTAGTACCAAACATAATTTCCTTTTTCTCCCCTGAATGAAACATAAAGATTACTTAATGACAAGCGAGATAACAACTGTTCAATAACTTCATGAAAAAAGAATAATAATCTACTAGCTATAGTATAACATTTAACTTATTATTCAAAGTATAAACTATAGATAGGAAAGTGGTTTTACAATAATCTAATCTAAATTCATGGCCTGAAAGTAGAACACAAAAAAGAAATTATTTTCTAAGTACACTGAATATTGAAATAGGAAACAAAAGCACTTCATATTTTTGTGATACTTTGGTTGGCCTTTTAAACAAATGCAAACCAATAAATCCAACAATGTATTTAAAATACTCTGATTTCAAAAAAATTTTAAATATATTCCATTAACCTCCGTAAGTTTCATAATCTCCAATTTCCATGTAAATCTGTACCTTAACTAGGCTAAATCTGATTTCGGATATAGATAGCTAGGTTCTTCTCAATACACGAATGAGGTTTCCTGTAACTATATATATATTAAAATCTCACAAACTATACCGCTATAGACTACATACATTAAATAGCTATCGTAGGATACTGAGAAAAATGTGTATGCTCGAGTGAAGTGATCCTAGTGTCTGTGACAAAAGTTAAAAGGTATTTTCAGTATTCGGAGAACTGTGTACTTTGTTTTAACTCTCACCCTCTCTATTTGTTATTTTCCTTATTTAACGTTCAATATGACACTGTGACTGGAAAGTATCTTGTTAGAATGTCACGTTTTCTAATAATATCAAAACTAACTTCCTGGAATTTTCCTCTACTTTTTGTTTATATCGTTTCCGTGGCAATATATTTAAAATTTTGATATGTCAAGTTATCTCTTCACCTCATGTTTGTTACTGTGCTATGTCTTATTTTTAAATAAATGAATTCCTTGCATGAGAAGCATGTTGTCATAACAACGTAATCATTAATCGTGTCTAAGAAACAAACCGCTTGAGTAAAGTAAATGTTGTATACCACACGGAACTAGTAAATGAAGCTCATAAGAGAAAGTTCTACAATTTAAGCAATAAATTGAGTAGGAAGCATATATAACTTGCTAGTTAGGAAAAGAATTTATCATATCCATTTGTTTATGTATGAAGAAGAAACATAAGTCGTACTCATTTACTGTACATTGTCAGTGAATATATGACATTATGTCGTTAGTTTAAGCAACAAACTATCTGTATAGCGTGATATCTTATGCAACTCGAAAAGTTTCTAAAATATCATTATGTTATAAATAACAACTTAAATTAAATTTCTACATAAACTCACATCAATGAAATTTCGAACTACACGTGAAATCGTCTACAGTGCGTTAATATAAGTATTCACTTTTCAGAAGTTGGTTAACTGTTACTTGAAAATGCTTTCCGAATTTCGAGAATAAATTCAAGCCGTCAAAGGATTTTGATATATGAAATGCAAAACTGCGGTTTCTTGGTTGCGTTTGTCCTGACTTCGGTGAAGCATAAAGCCCATTCGAATAAAATCCAATAATTGCGATTCCGAAAATTAGGAATATAATAAAACTGATATACTTGTAGTTTCTAAGGGATTGTATCAAAGACATGTGGTGCATCTCATGGTTAAAATATCCAATTCATGTTACTATTCACACATACTTTACTGTTGATCGAATATTGTGCTGAGGCAACTTTTGTAAATGTTCAGCAAGTTATAAGTTGTTTCGGTCCATGCATTTATTTCACACTAGAAAATTAATTTTAGTGTTGACGAAAGAATGAAGCACAAATCGAGTTTCCTGTAAAAGGTTGATTTTTAGAAACAATTCACTTGATCATTTATTCAAAGTAAATATACATTCGGCGTCGTATGGCTTTCAGCGTTAAGACTACATGGTTATAAACTGAGTTAAGATTATAATGATTAAGACAGTGCTTATAAATCAGAATAGATTAGACAGCTAATTTATAAGCCTTGTGAATTCTTGCAATAACAGTTTAAATTATTACCAAATGTCAAAGGTGATGATACTATAGCGATAAACAGTGGTGTTTACACAGTGTTAATAAGATATTCTGTAATAGAACTGAACGATTTTTAGAAAATATTACAATACTTTAGGCTGTAGAAAACTGATAAGTGCCCTTCACATGTTACTACCAACTGTCAGTAAAAATTTACGTGTATCTACAAAATTAGTTACATTCGCTAAACAGAAAGAAGAGCTTATTTTAGATTCCATGAATGCGCACAAGTGGTCAACGAATAAAGGGAATTTAAACAGTAAATATCACCGTTTCCAAGTTTCGCACCGATGCGGGAATCCTAGGAGGTATTTTGAAATGCTTCAGTGTATCAATAAACAAACAGCCTTTGATTCTGTCTAACGCACTGAGACTAGAGCTATTAAAGCCTTGAAAATTGATCTGCGTGATCTGTGGAATGCTAAATTTCAACCAATCTCACAGATTTCATGTAATTAATGAGAACGATTCGAAATAAGGTTAGTTTATGTTGTTATTCATAACTTGTAATCCTTACGCTTTTCATGTTAATAAATGAAACATTATACAGAATGTAGGGTAGTTAAAGATGGCAACCACTGGATACTTATGTTTGGCGAAAAATTGTTTCCGTACTGTTGAAAATGTATGACATTTAAGAACTCACTCAGGAATGATAATGTACTCATCCTATATAATTGTCGTTTTTGATTAGTAATAATTAAATGTAGTGTGGTTTGTAACTAGTATCCAGTCATATTCACATGAAGTGTATACTAAGAGTAATTAATATTCATACATGCATAATTTGTATAATTTTTGCCATCTTTCTGCCACGTAAATTTGTGCAAGAAGTGAAATTAAAGTACAAAGTAATTATTTCAAACTATCCTTAAACCATAAATGAAAGGAGTCCCTGAAAGTTTAATTAGCAGTCACTTTCTAGCTTTCGCCAGTTGCACCAATATGGTACCATTTTTCTTTTAGTCATAATAAAATAGCTATTAAACTACCTTAAAAACTTAAAACAATTGTAGTTATGTTATTCGGCATTAGAAACTAAAACATATCCAGATACAATCCAATCAGTCAGTAATGAACAACGTAAAACTTGTCACATATGTATATAGGTTCAATTTGCCCTCTAGGTATGTGATTGTGACCACAGTGTAATGGGGATAAGAATACAGAAATTGAAAAAAGTAAAGGTAAAGCAAATATGACAACTGATACAGAATGGTATGAATTCATTGTTATTTCGTCAGCCCTTATCAGCTGCATTGCAAATGTATTTTTCATTGAGTCATAACATCATAATAAGTAATCAGACGTACTGGTAACTAAATGAGAAAATGCTGAATTTACAAGGGATATCCATTCTGCATATACCTATGCAGATGTATATGGATGATCATCTGAAGTTAGCCATTTAAAACTCGATTGTAATGAAAGTGTGATTATTTGCAGTTTGAAAATCAATAAGATAAAATGTACAATAAGCAACAAAGACTAGAAGAGGTCACAAAGTTTAAAGAACTGGGTGAATGAAGATCAGAGATGATTAAAAAGGTGATATTTAAGGTACATAAGATAATGCTAAAATCAATCTTGGACAAAGGCAAACAACGAAACCAATAATAAATAGGTAAATGAAGATTGCTTAATGCATTACAAACAAAAATAAAATTAAAGAAAATGGTAATCACTGATGAAGACTTAATATTAATAATAAAAGGAGGCGAAATTTAAATGATGTTATCAAATTTATCAAAGTAGTAGTAATAAACTAACAAGTGGGTCTTCTTGTACTTGGATTTAGTTTAAGTATATTTATTCAACAGTAACGCTTATTGTTTAAGATCAAACGAACTACTCATTAGCGTAAACAAAACTGACACACTTAGTTTACTGAACACAACAGTTTGTACATAACAGTTTTCATATACGTGCTAAAGAGGACATATTACAAAATCCGAAAAAAGTACCATATATATTTTTCCATTTATCATTACTTTTTGCAGAAGTAGTTACAATCAAGCGTTTTAAGCCGATCCTATCTGTAAAACAGCAATTTTGCCCAATATTGATGGCCTCTTTTAAAGATTCTGTTACGTGACTATCTTTCCCTACGATGTTAATAATTTCACATAATAGTTTTCTTATTTGAACTTAAACCATCTAACCAACTTTTTCCCTAAGTATGCACAACTATGATATTTATTCTGTTACTCTTAAAGAGGCTTCTCGTTTCTATAATCATGTTAACTTTCTCATCTGGTACATTCCTATTTCTAAACTATAAATAAGCGACAGTCTAAATTACTTCAATCCCTCCATAGTTATTATCTCCCACTTTTCTACATTTGTTTCAGCTTCACTAAGCTGACAAAATCCACAAAATAATTCAAACCACCTTATTTTATTACTATTACTAGTCTTTCTTCACTCAAAAACATTCTTTTTTGTTGGAAGATAAAATTATTTAGTTGATAGTACTACCTGGTCATTAGAAACTGTAATACACTGATAATTCTGAGTAAATTAGTTTTGTACGTTCTAGTCAGATGTCAGCCACATATAAGTAAACTGATGACTGAGGTCTAGGCCTTATCAACCAATATATAGTGAAAAAAATTTCATCAAAATTTATATATGACGTTTACATCCTGGCAAAGTGAATTTTTATCTGAAGTGCAAATACAACACTTAGAGTTCATATTATCTAATACCTCAATAACACTATACTATTTGATAAATAGTATAATTTTGATGACAACATATGAAACCCATAATTTATTCAGTGTTCAATGACACACTGGAAACTTCGTATAATTACTTATAATTTTTTTTTCAGTTTCTGTACTAGGTGTAGTACCATTGGAACTAACTAGCAATGTCTATGAAATTAATCGCAAATACACTTATTACTTAAATGACTGAAATAATGCACACATTTTATTAAGAGCTACAAATGTTAGACTTTTATTGATGCCAACTACTAATGAGTAACTTTAGTTATATAAATGAAACCATATGTCAGGATATTAAAATTAATGACGGTAAGTATTCATTCCCTTTGTTCCTTATTGTTTGATATTTTCTTAAAAAAAATCTAACATTTTCTATACATTGGCTGACGATAACGCAACTATGTCGGCATGACAATATTCCCATTACTTATTCTAAACAAATCAGACTGTATCTACTTATTAAAAGAATTTATTTGTAATCTAAAGTTTATTTTGTACTGACTAATGAGAACAGACGATAGGGCGTTTCACTAGTTGAGGAATTATATATGTTTTTATGTATACTACTGCATTTTAAAAAACAAACCGTCAATGTACAAAGAAATAATATTAACATGATTTTAGGAGAGTTGTTCATTCAGTACAAAACTCATTAAGTGAAAACCAATATTCACTATTGGTGTTTTTACTCTGTAATGGATGCAATTCTATATGCAAGTGAGCATATTGGCCCCAACATTTCCGTATTTAACAAATAATAAGCCACTGTATAATAGAGAGGGATCATGTCACTTAACAAAGTAATCAAAAATTAGTTATGTTCTCAAGTACAAGGAGTGTGGGATAACATAAGGGGCTCATAGTCAGTTTCTGACAAATAGTCATTTAAAGAAGTGTTGTGCCACTTTACAAAGTTGTCAAAACCAATTAAACGTTCTCAAGTAAAATAACAGTCTTTGAAATGTAATAAAAGTATGAAATATAGTCATCAACTTGAGCATTATTAAGAAGATAGTGAATGAATGGTAATAATAATTTGTAAAACACAGAAAAATAAAAATATCAATGGGAGGGGTATTAAGATTGAAACAAAATCAATATTTGGACATACTTCTTTTAGATGCAACAATTAAACTAGAATTAATGAATTTCCAAGACCTCGGAGGTACATAAATTCTTTGCATGAACACCTTTAAAACCAGCTCTCTTAATTATGCAAATGATTCTGAAGGCTGATCTCTCATAGTAGTGCATGACCTTAATTGATAATACGCTCAAGAATCGTACTGCTGACTGACTTGTAGCATCCTTTAGGTAGTACTAGGAAATTCATTTATAAAGTGAACAGCCTATGTAGGTTGCCTTACAAGAACACGTAAAATGGTCAGCATACACTAAATTAGCACAAAGCTGTATTTGATCTACGACACATCCTTTGATGGAGTTCTTACTTTAGAAACTAATTCTACGTTCTGACAACTAAAACGCTCTCTTCAACGGTATTGATGGCCAGCATTTAAAGAATCTATGTCCATAAATATGGTTTCTTGGATACCTATGGTAGTACTTCTAGTTTGTCACCTTGGTTTTAGGTTCTTATTTATGAATCGAGAAAAAACCCTTCACCGAAGTGTCTTTGGGATTTCATTCAATTCACCGTAAATTGTACCATCCGTGCATATATGTCTAGCTCTCAGAGATACAGAACAGATTAACTTTTAGGTCCAGCTCAGTGGCATCCAACTTTGAAAGTTAGTATACTAACTGTTCCATAATGCCTTTTTATAAATCGAACTAACCAGGAAACAGCTTATTTTTCGTTTTGATAATAAGTTAAGAAAATGGAATTCAAATGTTCTTCCTGTTCAATTGCAAACTTCATCGAATGGTTACGACTTTTGAATTCACGAAGAATCTTATCAATATAACTATTATCATCGTATAATGTGATAGAGTGTAGTCTATATATTTCTTATAAAAACAGAGTCTATCTATTATTCATCAAAGTACTGCGTTTTCTAGATTTGTTGTAAAAATCTCCGTTGGTAAGGGACCAAGTAGTGATCTTGAAGAGATATTAGCAATTTTCCAGTTAAATTCTCCATTAAGTTTGAACTGCACGTTAAGTAGTTCCTACTTGAAATGCTTGGATATGCCAACATTCATAGTGTTATTTCTTATATAAGCAGACAGAAATCGTTGTAAAAAGAGAAGCAATTTCCAATAAATTAGGTTGGCTATTTTCTCCATGAAATCAAATAATCAGGAGTGTTTTATCTACAGATCTGTTTTTGATAATTCGTAAGATTCCTACCAACCATTGATATTTTTAGGTTACTAAATGTTATTTTTCTTTATTTGACTAGGATAAACGTCTTTTAATGCCCTTTAGGAAGCCACACATTCATGGGATATTTAAACATGTGTGACTTAGACTTTCACAGGGAGCACTGTGATTGTAGATCCATACTTCATTTTTATCAGGACTTTAATCAGTCTCTATTCTGTTTAATCAGTGATATCTTTCCTTATGATCTCTTTATTAAACCTATTTACATCAACATAAAGTAAAGTATGTTCACATAATCCTTACGAATCATGTGAAAAATCCCGACACACATATCAGCAAGAAGCAGCAGCAAACCTTTATTCTTAAGGTCATTTAGTGCTATCTTCATTCCTTTGACAGAAGCCACTTCATTGTACATACTGAATTAACTCATCGATATCGGCCATTAATGACGACTGATTTGAGTTCGTTGGAATTCTTATCAGCGACCGTAATTTAGTTAGATTTTTGATTGATACGAACTTTAAATTGAGCTATTGTATGAAGTTAAACAACTTGTGTTAAAATATCACAAAATTTTATCCCGTTGACGGTATTCGCATATGAAGAGTTGGTAATGGAACATTTTGATTATTTAGATATATACATCTTAGGAGTTTCAGGAAGACAGGATTAGGGTTTTGTCTGCTGTAAACTTTTCATGAATTAATGGCCATTTCTTCAAGGAGTCTCGTTGATAAACAATTGTCGTTTTTTTAAATTGTTCCAGTTTCTCTTCGGAAAAATCGCACAAACAGATATGTTCTCAACGATATATTACGTGTGGCTTCCTCAAACTCCTCCTCACCAACGTAATTCATAGTGAGACGCTGAAGAAAGTTTTCCAAAACGTTTTGGGGTATTCACCTTTCTTAATACAGCTTTCAGGAAACCCAGTCTTGACAGTGAACAGAAGAAACTCATTAAGCTCCATAGAACCGTAGAACCAACTTCAACTTTAAAGCAATTAAAGAAGCCGACTGTATTATTACATATTACATTATTACATTACATATCTTACAGATCCCTCTGACGACTTCCCTGAAATGAAATTATAGTATACAATCGAATAGAACGACGCAGTGAGTTAAAATAAATTTTATTAATATCACTATATTACACAAGTAAGTGACATTTTGAATGTAATGGAATCAGTGTCATCTCATAAACTTACAAATGAGCATACATTCAGGTCCTACATTTTTGAGTAATATCGAATTTCGAATATATATTCTTGTCACAGTCATAAACGAGATCTATGTTTCAATAAGTTTCATCGAGTTAAGATATGAAGAGACAGACCAAAATTTGACTATTTAGTCCTTCTCTTTATTGCTACAGACTGAATAAACAGCAATTGAAAGCATTAAGGACACAAGTTGAGTGAAGAAAAACTTTTTTTAATTAGTTTATCATCATGGTTCAACATTACCATATGGTTTAACATTTGCGTATGAAATTGAAACTAATAAATACGAATGTGTAGATTAGGGATAAATAATAATAATGATGAAACGAAATACAAAAGTCGGTTGCTAACTAAGACTAATTACATAATAATAATGTTAAAAAGTAGGAGTATGTTCGCTTCCAGAATACACCAATATTTTTATTAATTATGCAGTAATTAAATAGAGAAAAAACGTGCAAAATCAGATTTGGAAATCAGTCAGTTTCTCTAACCGATTAGATAATAATAAGAGAAAAAGGAGTAGGTTTAGAATTACCGTGTTGATTATTAATGATCCCATGACTACAAAACTAGAATGAACAATAAAAAATTGTAACAGAGAACGTACGCTTGAAATTAGTTTGTTAGCGAAAGCTAACAGAAGCCGTACAAAATTTGTATAAATACAATTATCTGGTTTATAGAAACGAATTGTAATGGCTTCCGCTGTTTGTAGAAGACGGCATATGGAAGCAAACAAGTTTATTTGGAATCTCTCTATGATAATTAATGCTATATTCAGGTAGAATTGATGACGTATCGACTAAATGTAACAGGATGAAAATTTATTACTGTCTTTGTATATCCTTTGATAAATTATGAGTGATACTGCCTTGAAATAATGACACTGAGCTTACCTAGTCGTGCGTGTACTGCAATTGGCTTTAAATAAGCAGTTGAACTTTCAGGTGCATATTGGGTTGTCAGTCTATCCTAATTTAAAATCGATTAATTAAAAAACGGAGAAAGTACTTCAGCGGAATTACATGTCCCTCATGTCGTGCCATCTAACTGAATAGTCACGAATCCACAGGCCACATCACCGTTGAACTGTCATTTTAATAATAAGGGCTACTTCAGTATGGCTAGTAACTTCACCTAGTATTTTCCTCGACATGTGTCATATTAGGAATTTAGTTGGATATCGACTTTTACTTGACACTTCATAGATGACTTTAAGTTCCTCCTCGACTTTATTTAAACCTCAAATAATTGCAGCTCTGAGAACC
This sequence comes from Schistosoma mekongi, assembly GCA_034768735.1. Lineage (NCBI taxonomy): Eukaryota > Metazoa > Platyhelminthes > Trematoda > Strigeidida > Schistosomatidae > Schistosoma > Schistosoma mekongi. The sequence goes on along the minus strand of CM068305.1, from coordinate 38,261,046 downwards.
AAGATTTTAAGTAGATTTCATTTTTACTGTAGCATAGCAAAAGTTAAAAATGTTTAAAGAGTTTTACCAGATATTTTTCTACATTCACGGATGACAAATTTGAGATACCAAAATATGTGTACAGAGAAATAAATGACATTAGTTTTCCTATCTAACCATATGTAAAAATGAACATTATTTATACCTAATTTCATATATATAACACAAGACTTCCGAATGCAGTATAAAATAAGATCGACTCACAATTGCAATTTATTTTTATTCAATCATAGCTTTGAGGCAAACAGGAAGTTCTTTAGATTTGTGTAACATGCATGTTATCTATGATAAACTCTCCTAATTTACTCAACATTCAGTACAGTTGTATTCTGTATTGCTTATTATTAAACAAAAGAAAGTTACAATTATGTTCGCCAAACTGATATTTCGTCACGTCAAAACATGAAAAGAGTTGTTCTAAACTAGAATCAACCTACTATTTGAAGTCTCATTACTGAGTATTATAAAGCCGTATCGCAGAATTAGTTGTATCAGATTATAGAATTGTCTTTTATTAAAATCATCTGGCTGGCGTATTGCTAATTTTCACGATGTTTTACCAGCATATTAGTTATAATAACTTTGATAACAATTAACTACACAAGTTTTATCGATATATATGAAAACACAAGTGCTTGAATCATAAATGATTTTTATAAGTAAACTAAATTTTCCCTGTTTCCCGTTCGTTTGATGGACGAGAGTTGCATTTTAAAATCAAATATTTGATAAAAACTTTATTCTTAGCTGTTAAATTAGGTTTTTGTGTTTTTTATAAGGCATGTTTCGCTGCACTACGGTAGACGTGTCAACTGTAAATTTCAGTAGCAACGCATTTTCTGTAAGTATAGGATAAAACGTAACTGCTTACAGACAAACTTCTAGTGAAACTCTGTCACTTAGTAAGGCTTTTAGAACAGCTTTTGTTGATTTATTTGTATTATGCCGAAGTACGTAAATATAGTGGTGATTAGTATTTGTTTTCAGTCTGACTGGTTGCCATGAGGGTTTCGTGAATTTCAGTAGGAATTTGCTAATAACTAATTTCAACACAAATGTATATATATGTACAAATCTGCATATGGATGCACCAAATTACTGCAAATTAACTGAAAAATAATTACTGTTCATTCTTATTTTAGAAAACAAGTAATTAATAACAATATTTTAAACGATGAATCTGTATAGGTCACTTCGAGTTAATATGCTTACGAATGCTTAATTTCCAGAGTGAAAATGATAATTTGTGAAAAAGCTCGATATTAGATTCGTTTTACCAAACAACGTTCATTGTGTTAAGTATGTACTAAGGAAGACTAAAAACCTGCTAATAATGTTAATTTGAAGAGACTGCATGCATTTAATCTCGAACCATGTTTCATATAAGATGTTGTTATCAGTATACATATATCTGTCGAAAATTGTTATTCGCCTTTTGTGAAAAGCCTTCGGTAAAACAGATGGAATGGCATCTATATTTATGGACGCATAAAAGTACTCCTCTCCATCCTCTGTGAATGTCAAACAATTTAATAATGGTGGGCTTAATGTGCATGTTGAAAAAAAATAAGTAAACTTACGTGGAGTTGTAAAATGTTATAGGCAGTACATAGAAATGAAAGAAAGCAACAGACTGTAATACAAAAAGGAGTTCTTATTTGTCATGATATCAAATCTTTCTGTGAAGAAGGTCTCACTATTAACCTCTAACTTCAATAAACTAAACTAATAATCTCTACAACTTTTACATTAAATGGATTTAAAAAATTGACCTATTGAAGTCAAAACTATGTCAAACAAATGAAAGTAATCTGAGGCTCTACTCTATGATATCAGGAAACGTCATGCATCTAACTCCTTTAGATAAAAATTGCAAATTATCCCTTTTTAAGCTGATTTAAATTGCAAAAAAGTTTTTCTCCTTTACATGATATCGCTACTTGAATGACGGCACATTCATTTACTTTATTTTGATAAACGAAGAATTCAATGAAGCGAGATAGAAAAATCTTCTATATTTTTCAATATCACAAATATCAAAACTCATTTAAATTCTGGATTATTTCAAGACAGGTTTTAAAAATATTTTTAATGAGCACTTTCTAATAGCTAGTATATTGAAAGGGAATGAATTTATGCTTCATTCTGACAATGAAATCAGAAGCCATACTTACATTTTAAGAGTTACCTATTCAAACTCAACATAGTGACTAAGTGGTAAGTGAAGTTTTCAGTTTGCACAAAAAATTTTACATACTTTGAAAATAATTTTACAAATGAAAGCTGAACATTCGAGGAAATGGTGATTACTGTGGATTATTACTTTTTAACAAAAATCTTTTTCTCATACATCCATTACTTCTAAACTACTAAATCCTTGATGACAGCAAAATAAAACGCCTGTCTTAAAATAGGAAAACAACCAGCAACAGTTGATAATAGAGTTTGTCATGGAGATACTATTTTCAGGTAAAAATGATGCAGTTTAAGCACAAAATCCCTTAATGACTAAGCGAAAGAAGTTAAACCTTCTAGAATAATAGTCAATTAACATACTAATTGTTAGGTAGGCTCAGAAAATCCCTCGAAACAAGCTCAATATGGCATAGAGATCAATAGGAAATATTGTGTCCAATCAGAACGCAGATAGTCTTTTTATCCGAAACTTCTAGACAAAGGGAAGTCAAGTGCTATGTCTGCGATTGGTCAATTATCTAATCACTACTGTGTTTAGTAGGTTACAAAAGTCTCTAGAAGTCTGAAGAACATTTATGATAATATATATATCCTAATTTTCTGTACATAATTGAACTCTTGCAGTAAAGTGTTTTTGCAGTATTTCCTGTCTTCTTTCTCGTGTTCCTGTTGACGTGTAGTTCCAGCCTGGGAGTCGTATCATAGCTTAGGAGTCGAATCGTGAGGTCAACCTAGACAAGATAACAATTGACGACGGAGACCTTGCGATCGATAAAAAAGATCTAAACCATGCCTCACAACACTAATAAAATCATTTTATTGCTAATCACTTGTGTTTGCTATTGTGTCTGCTATTTTAACTTCTAAATACTTCTAGCAGATCACCGTTCCCATATATTGGCAAGACTACTACTGAACAACTCGGCATACAAACGCAATTTGAAAAAAATGTCACGAAATACACGTCTTTAACTCTGAAAAAAAACGTGTTTCAAATTTCTTCATAATTGGTGACCATCAAAAGACTTATTATACTACAGACCGAGACACTTCGATACAATATTTAACATACGGACACATTGACTGTATTGTCTCCATGCATCGGTAGCACTAAATGTAATAGCGTCAAGTTTCCAGGAAGCATGAATTATCAGGAATAATGTTATTGAATGCTTTCTCTGGGCAGTAAAAGTAAAAAACCCTGTTTAATTGATCTTTTTGTGTGAAAATACTTGTAGTTTATTGATAGTTTTATGTTTTTATGGCTTTGATGCAAATTCAATGCCTTTGATTGGTTTATTCTTTTGATGATAAGTGGATTGATAGTTAAATCTAATTAAAATATCTTTGAATAATATTCAGGAAGCAGACTGTTATATCTTGAGACGGATGACCTTTATCTATATCTATATCCACTTAAACGTTAGAAAATGTTGCGATGAAGCTAAAGGTATTTAATTTAATGCCAAGAATGCAAACTGTGACCTTAAAATAGATTGTGAAGTATGGATATTTAAATGTCAATATTATACTTCTGATGACATTTTATTTAAGTAATTTTTGACAGTATGCATACCAGCTGTTTAAGATAACATTAACAGTGATATGTAAATTTCGACTATAACATTATCTTGGTAGCACATAACATATTACTCACCATAGTAAATGTTTATTGTACAGATTAGGTTATGGTTACATAACCAAACTTATAATATAATCCAGAATAACATTTTAAATAATAAACATTCATCTAATATAGTAATAACATTATGAACGTGTTCTATCATTTCGATACCTACAGATGATCATCACTTCTATGACTGAGATTTGGCATATGTATGAGGATTTTAGTCGCATTTTCAGAAGAACCTTTCCTTTTCTAAAGTCAGTGACATTACTCCCCCCCCCTCTACTCTCCAGACGAATTTTTTAGGCAACATTGTGACTTTGTAAGCTATTCTTATCAATGTAGACTAATCTATGATTGTCAGAGTATCAGAATAATGAATAAACCAGGAAAATGATGGACAATTTTAATTTCAAGCAAATGCTAATTGTAGCCTATTACAAAACGATTGTCTCTGAAGCTTACAATTGTTACAAAGTGTAAACTCGTTCTTTAGTTAACATACGAATCACTAACCAGAAGTGTTTATAATAAAACAGTGATAAATAAATTTTCTGAAAGAAATAATCGACTGTCTTCATACAGATATAAAATGCATTCATCTTGATGCACATGATGAAGTTAAAAATTTGTCAAATTAAACGATTTAAATATATTTTAATTGATAAGTACAGCTGCTTATCTTAGTTTGAAATTTATGTGTAGAGATTGTTTCATAGGAAACGTTAGTTGTCAAAATAATTTATTTAGTGTTCTATTAAAACGATTGTAGCTGTGAGATTTACAAAAATATTTTGAAATACTCTTCTACTTATTTGATGCACTTTTTTCATGGCCATTGATTTGTTTGAATATGTGTAGCGTCAGGAATGAAATCGTTTATATAAACTTTAAGTGTTAGTATACCGAACTTAAACTACGGAAATCTCAACTGTAAGGTGACTGTGATGCATTGGTAAGAGTGGTCAAACTGACTTTGAAGTGTTTAATTTTCAAAATACTCAACGATTATGAGAATATAGCAGGACAAGCTAATAATCACATTTCAGAAATTTAACTTCCGAATTCAATGACACATTTTTTAAACCTTTAAAATTGAACTCATGAATTTTTCTCACTTTTAGAATCGGTTATTCTACAATATCTCAGTCTTAAGAGAACAGACGAAATCTTTTAGTTGAGCATATTAATTTTTACAGTGTTACTTTTCAATAGAAGCATTCTAATTCAGTTGTCATATCCACTATAATATCAAAATACAGATGCAGCTGTACACGCTACACTAATAATGCAGCTAATTATGTAATCTCTAGTTGTTTTGAGTGATACAACAAAAAACTTAATTTAGACAACTGATTAATTGAATATGTAGTGAAATCAATTCACTAAAAGTATATTATCTCTCTATCCCGCATGCTGGTTGGTATATTTCAGTCTACAGATATTCAGTTATTAACTTTTGATTGGCATAGAAAGTTGAATTTAGTAGTAAATGCAAATTGAACAGACTCATATCAATAGTACATCCGATAACTCTGTATTTATGGTGGATACCAATAAAAAATCCTTTTCTTCAATCATCAATCACCAAACATATTCATCAGCTAATCGTTACTTATATTTTGATTTAAAACAATTTCAGCTGGAATTGTTAATCAGTGCATCGAAACGTAATCAACTTACTACTTTTTATAGAGGATTAATTTAATCTACTACTGAAAGTGATGTCATGATAAATTAATGGCATTAAGTCGTTTTGTCTAGTTCCATGGTTAGATTCACTTGCTTTGTAAAGTGTCAGTATGTTTAAATATATAAGATGAGCAATCAATTATCTTACAACTTTATTTCCATTTATATACCGTTTCACACAACAATTAAAGAAAGTAAGATGTTTTTCACAGTGGATGATAATAACGGTGAGTGACTAATAATAAATACATCATTTTAACATAATCCTCTTACTACTATCTTATGCAAAAAAATATACATATATTGAGCTGTATTGAAGTAAATCATACCTTTTTAGATTAACAATGCCCTATTGGCGATTTTACTCTTTTCTGGAACAATATACGTTTAGATACACTGACGTAATTCAACACGTTTCTACATAAGTGTTTTAAAATATATCTCATAACTAGGGATGATTGATTATAGAACAGAGAGTTGAAAAATTAAAATACCAGCAAAAGAATAATTAATAGACATATAGAAAACAGTGCTTTCGGTATTCGAATAAGTGTATATCATAAGTACTTCAACTTAGTTATAACACTTTAAAAAAAGATGTATGAATGGGCCAATTATTAAAGCTGTCAGAGGTGGGGAAATATTAAAAGTGCATTACAAAAAATACTTGAAAGTGAATTTTCAAAGTAACTTGAGCAACAACTTATCTCTTGAACGAAATAAGAAAACAATAAATGAAAAAATCTAAAGGAACAAATTAAACCATTTTCATTATAAACATTTAGGTAACAAATTCACTATTTTATCAATCATAACAGTGTTCATAAAATCGTGTTGCACCAGATTCATTCCAAGCTAAACTACGTCTTACACCATGTCGAACTCTAGATCCAGTCAACCATGATGAATGACCGTAGTAATCACGATCAGTGCCGGCCATAGCGATGGCTGAACTAGCCATTGTCAAGCGTCTAGCCATATTTAACATACCTGTTGTCTCACGCTTATATGAGGATAATGTTTGATGTTGGAAGGAATTTCTTGATAAATGCTGCAACGCCATACTTAGACGTCTTGCTTGGATATGATCAATACCAATAACAACTGGGGAATTCGGTGATTCAGTTGTTTGTACAGCAGACGACTCACTAGGAACTGTCAATAAATTCCCAGTGTTATTACTATTGCCATTACCTACATCCGCAGTAGCAGTAACAATATTAATCCCTGAAATTTCCGAATGATTTGGTTTCCCGATTCTCAAAGATGGAATTACAGTCTTATTTTCTGTGCTCGGAAGATCTTCAGCAGCTAGTGCAAACGGCACAGACTGTGGATTAAATTTGTTTGGACTTGTACGTTTAGTGAAGCATAATTGAACTAGACAACCAACTGATGTCAAAGACAGTATACAACCAGTTATTAAAATATTCCTTATATGTAATAAATATCCAACTAGAAGGAAGATGATACTTAAAAGTAATGCAAATAGTAGGAGAATTCTTATTGATAAAAAGTAAATTAGTCTCTTAATATACTTTAGCTTTTTACGTCTCGATGCTTTACGGTGTATTTTTTTCAATTTTGATAAGTGAGCTTCGGGAGATACAGAATCTATCTTGTACTTTTCTGATGTAGAGCTTTCACTTAATGAGGAGATTGTCGATGAAGAGCTGCTGTAGTAATTTTTACTACCGACGTTCAATGTATTATCCATAGATCTATTGTCAGCATTAATATTTTCGTTATATGAAACAGTGGAAATTAATGTTTGTCTTCCAATTTTGTTGTTGTCCAATTGTTTTTCTGAGCTGTTGACATCCACAATGTGTTTGCCTTTATATCGACTTACATTATTGCACAAATCCTGTTTCATTATGTTTTTATTAATTCCATTATTCACTAAAGGGTTTTTATTTTCATGTTTTAAATTTAACACATTAGGCACACTTGGCTGAACCATTTCTGTTTCGCGGAAATGTTTCGAGTTTTCCTGAGACCCATTACTATTTTCATTTGGTATTGTTTCAATTTCATATATAACTTCGCAAGCATGTGCATTTTCTGCTGAAATTATATTTTTCAAAGAGCTATTATCAATATTTTTATTAGGAACTTGTAAAACAGTTTTCATCATCAATAAATATGATACATGATTATGGTATTCATGTAGTTACCATTTGTTCATTAAATAATGAAAAATAACCAATCTTTCTTTCGCTCAAATAAGTGAAGGAATTCGAAAATATGTACTTACCAAAGTGATTTAAAGATGCCAATCAGGTTCGCTTACATACTTCAAGGTTAAACTGTAGTAACAACCAATCAGTTTAACATACAATGTAATTTCGATTAATAAAATGTAATGCGATTTATTAGGTGTTGTGTACCTATATTTCAGAAATAGAAACAAACTACCATATGCATGCGAACAATGAACACTATGCAAAAGGGTTGTTTACTAATTTTACTAACATTATAAGGTAGTTACTTTTATACTATGGGTCATCAAACTATGAAATTTTAAACTGACACTTTGATTCAAAAAGGTTAAAGTGGAAATAGTTGAGTAAGTTGTAGTTCCCATCTTAACAACATTAAATACCACTAAGTGTTCTTCATTGTTCCGATAATGTCAAATTCCTCCAATTCGTAAAACATCTAAGTTAAAAAATAGATTCCCAAAGCTTTATAATTAGGTATTTAAACTTTAATTTGCTTGATTAACCAAATTATTTATTGAAGTAAATCACTGAAACAGCCGTGTCATGAAATGAATGAGTTTATGTAGCATTATAAACAAGTGTTGGAAAGAATCTTTGTTAATTGCTAATGGTCTACAATAATGGTCATCTTTGCAGATTTTTAGGCGTTACGGATTTTCAATACCACTTAACAACATAGCCTCATGACTATACTGTATACAAACATCTTCAAAATATAAACCTATTATTAACAGATTAATTTTCACATCGAAATTCTATTCTAAAAGCGTTAAGATCATGGATCTTCTCCAATCTTTATCTAGTATCAAAATAATAAAAATACTCTCTCTCCGAACAGTAACTGTGATAATTTTTTTATCCAACTGAAAATTGCTGAAACGGCTTATCAACGTAAACATGAAATTATCATTAATTTCTCATATGAGTATTTGCTTCTGAAACATATTTTGTTTTAGACTGCATTCAGGACATCGGATTTCTGAATTTCTTGGACGGTAAGGGATGTATAAATCAGAATGTAATCCTTTTATCATATAACAGAAATATAACAAAAACGTACGTTGTAAACTAGAATAAAGCAAATGGTTCCGATTGGGTGACTTAATAACTGACTGGCAACTATTATTATTAATATTTCATTGATCGAAGAATATTCATTTGCATTTAATAACAGGAAAAATAGTTACCAATTATAGATTAATTTTTGTCAGTAGTATTAGCGGTAGTCGCATCGTTGTGTAACTTTGGCTGGTGTTTTTGACAATTTAGAATTTACACCCTAAAGAATGTTCAAATAATAAGGAGGCTAAAATTAATGAAATAATGTGGTTGGCTGGAAATACCCATAAGATATGCCTAAGTGAATTTGATACTGAGACCGCTTTTTGTCCTTAATATAGTAAATTATATCCTGGTATAGAATGATCGAACAGCCACTAAAACCATGAATTTCCATCGAATCATAAGATCTATGTCTCAATAATTTAAAAATAATGGGAACAATGTTAACAGGGGATCTCTGACCTGTAACTCAAATGCTTCGAAAACACGAATGAAATTTTTTGGAAAAAAAGGTCACAACTGAGTTGCCAATTTTATGCTCGCCGTTAGCCAGAAAAGCAGACAAAGTAAGAAATCTTATAACAACCTGAATAAGATACCGACAACAAATTCAGAACAGTATAATTGACTTCAGTAATCACAATGGTACATAAGATTAACAATAATAAAACATGGAATGCCTACAAAATTCCGCTAACACTGTTAATTGAGATGCATAAAACACTAATAATGCTTGAATGTCCAGCTATTAGAAATTTATTCGCAGAATAGATCTTTGGCAGAAAGAGAACTTAATAAATATTGATACCAATTCAGAAAATCAGGATTACGGACCCGGTATTCTACGGCGTTTTTGAAGAATTTCTTTACGAAGCACTGTAATAAACTTCATCCTGTTTCTATAACTAGTAATTATCATTCAAATTTGAACCTCTCTATGACCCAATTATGATCATCCACATGTTGGATCCAGCCTCTACTAAAAGAACATTGTATTTATCACATCTTATAATCCATTAATACTGCACCAATTCACTTCGGTTCTAACTAAATACCAGACATTTATTTTGCAAAATGAACGACTTGTATGCAATAATAATATGTGGTCCACGACTACTACTTACGAGAAATTTACGACAACTGTATAAAGTTAACTAGAAACAAAGTCGGTTAGGAATCATCGATATTAACAGAACACTGGAAAGTTGGACATTGTAATGAACTAAATCCCATATTATTTTAGCCACATTCTCAAATGTAGTGAATTCTGTTCACATCTTTGATTCACATAAGACGAAACTTCTCTTATAACATCTCCTCAACTCGGAATGATCAGTTTTGTGCTATGGTTGTATCATTAAATCAAGCTTGATATGGAAATTTCATTCAAGAATTTCGTGGATGTGGCTTAAATTAGTATTCAAACAACTTTGATATACATCATTTTCCTCTAGTCTGTATACCAGATCTTAAAAAGAGTGTACGATTTCAGTCGTTTGAAATTAAAAAAAAAAACATTTTGATCGAAAAACTGGTAAAGATAGGTTTCAGAATACTTCAGAAGAATACCTTAGTTTGTAGTTTAATCCTTAAACAACGTCGGAACATTTTACGTAAGCAATGTTAATATTAGACTTTCTCGTCTCAAGCTAGACTCTCTTTAAAAGAACGAACCTTCAGTAGAATACTCCATAATGAAGTATTAGGTAACTGGAACCAATGACTCTTTGGTATTGTTTGGTCGACATCACAAATTAGGTCTTTCGTTCAGCAAACAAGTTTAAAGTATAAAGAATTTAAAATGAATTACTGGAAACTGAACTCGCTGTAATGAGATTTTAATTAAATCCAGGACAAATAGGTAATGCATTTATTTCTATCAAAGAAAGTGTTTCAACTATTATGGCTCACTATTAACCTAGACCAAACCAAATGAAAAATGAATGAATAGTAAAAATACTAAAATGTTGTACTTAGTAAATTTATTTACAAGCTTTTTTCACTACTATATTAATGTAAAGAAAACACACTGCACTGAGATAATTGAAAACGTAATCATAAAATACTGTAAATAACTAGTAGGTAAATTTGTGTAAAGCCTACAGCAACCTGAAAATAAAACAACGCTGGAAAATTCGTACATACGGAGAGAAGCCTACATCACTAGGAACAACGGACTCAGAAAGTGAAAACCACCAAAGGGAAGCAACAGCATTAGAATTCCTAAAGTGTACGACTTGGATATCTCAGCTGACTTTATGGTCATATTGAGTTTACTGCAAATAATGGACAAGACTAATGACGTAACCAGTGAAAAATGTTAGGTATCACAACAGTTATTTCTTTATATAAAGATGACGCACAGTTTCAACTAATTCCATCAGTGGGCAAGACAGCAATTAACTATAGTCATAAGTATTTAATCAAAAAATGTATTAGAAAATCCTCGATTAAACAGTTCAGAAGAACACCAGACCCACCGTAGTATACATTCACAGATGCAGTATAACAAGTGGAAGACAAAAATACTAGACGTGAAATGTTCAAAACGCTGCGACAATTAGAATGATTAAGGCTAGTAAGCCGAAATCCATTATAATAAGAGTATTACCAAGTAGGAATCCATACATTCAGATACCTCTTAAAGGGAATAATTACATGACAATAAAAATGCATAATTTGTTTTTTTGATGAGATTTAAGTATGCTCTGCATAAATAATAATGAGACTATCCTCTTAATACTCCTGCGATTTTGATTCAAAGCCACTAAACTACAAAGTTTCTTGTATATTCTAATTAATCAACCTTAATGATAATTTTTTTCACACACTACTTCATGTTAAACACTGGATGTACTTAGGTAACTACTTTGTTGAACAATAATCCGCACCATTAACAATGAAACATTTATGCTAGCTTCATAAATTCCTATAATTTGTAGTTCATTGTTTTTTGTATACACCCGACTGTATGATTGGGTTTCAGCTCCGTACTAATTGCACTTAAAAAAATGTTAATGTATTAATTCACAAACTTGTCGTTATTTCTTAGGTTGCTTATAATCGAAGAATTAATTCATAATACATACAAATCTATATATTTCCGGTCAGTTCGAACTTAATAAGGAAACTGACTGCATAAAAGTATTTTCTTTAAATATTTGGAAGATTCTACTACATTTAGTAAAGTTACAACACATTCAGAAGGTGATGACTTTTACTCATATGAACACAAGTAAGCAGGATACTATCCTAATAATATTCTCAACATCTTTGCTTCAATGGTATAAACTGATTTCATAAAAATGAGTTAGGATAAAGAAAGCCAACTATAATTCTGAGACAGTATATATTAAATGTGATAAAAACCAGTAAACAACTAATAACATTTGAAGTCAAAAACGGACATCTCTGTTCGTCTTATTTATAAAACCTTCATAGCATGATACCTAACAAATGGTATAGTATAGCACTAAGCTGTAGCGAATGGCAAAACACTTAATCGCCATTTTATGTGGTGCTACCAAAGATAAGGTAATCTGTATCTAAAGTCAAAAGGTTTTAATTAATGTACTAATGTTTACTATCAGTCTTCACAATCTAACTAATCCAGAGATTGTAGTCATACAACTGTGAAACTTCAATTCCATAAGACCGACTAGTTGTCCGTGAATCTTTTATGCGCATTGTTTCACAAGGCTTGAACACGTACACAATCAATACTGAAGAAAATTTGAATTTAGTGTACAAGTAAAGAAGTGTTAACAACGAAACTAAATTCATGCACCAACAGATGATAGAATGCTAACAGCCAGATAACTTGAAATGTAGAAACGTTATATAATTCAATTTCATATTATCTACAATTTGCTAGGTCTGAGAGGAATTTATTGAATTACATATGTACATAGACCATTTTTAGGAAATGGAAACAATGTGAAGTAAAAATAAGAATTTCTAGGAACCATCATAAATACAGTTCTTTTATTAGTGTAGGAACCAACTAAAACATAGTATTCATTCTTTATACTAGTTTGAATATGTATATATAAGAATGATTTTCTAAGAAGATAAACGAATTTGTAAACATACTGTTAAAAGGCTACTATAAACAAGAAACAAAGCCCAATATTCAAAAATCTTCATTACACATTGGTGGCTTAACGGATGCGCGATATATTCGACCTTCAAATACTGGGTACGAGTCACTCTGCTGCTGTTGCTGCGATACTAATGAATCTTGAGGTAATATGAATTTTAGACGTTTGCGCAAACTTGGTCGAAGTTGTGGCAGTAGTGGACGAACCTGATCAAGTACACCATTACCAACATACATGTATTTAATATGATAAAGCAGATCAGCTATTGTATCGACATGAACCAATGGGATACCAGTTTCTAACGGTAAATGTTCGCTTAATTGTTTCGGATTACTCATATCCATAGAAACTTCTAAATCATCTGATTTCTTATGAGTTGACCTGCGTAAAATATTATCAACTTTCCAAACAGCTCTGTAGAGCTCGGCAGTTAACTAAAATGGAAAAAAGAAATCATTAATATAGTAGAATTGAAAATTATGGAGAATGAAGAACAAACATTTGTTATGGTATACATTAAGTGAATGGCAGTTATTGGAATTTGGTCACCCAAGCTAGGAACTAAGAAGAAATGAATGACACAATCCTGTTGGAAATACGACTCCTTTATATTTCTAAAGATCTTCAATACTTCTATAATTTCGATTGACAGATCTTCAACGGTGGAAAGTAAGAGTTACTCAGCACTTTTTATATTTGTTTTTCTAAACAGGTGTTGCGTAAAATTTCGGCAACAAAAGAATAGTAATCTAACAATAAATTTGATATTTTCTTTGCGAAAATGGAAATTCCTTATAGACAACGTGTTTTTTAGCTTAAATATGATGGTAATCTATAAACTTATCACATGAATAATTACTTACATCGACTAACTTTGCTGGGCGTTCTGAATGCAAAGATCCCATTAGTGGTGCAACCAAATAAAAGGCCAGGAGTAGTTGAGCTTCATTGCGTAATTCTGGCAAAATCAGATCCGCGAAAATGCTAAATAAATGGAACGAAAACTATAACCTAGATTTAAAACTAAAAGTAGGCATAAGCAAATGACGATAAAAGTGGAATGATATCAAGACTGAATAAGAAGCGTGTAATTTTAATGCAAACTTCACTAGATTAACAAAAGACACTGAAAATATCATTTTAAAGACAAAAGAAGAGTCAGAAGCACAATAAATGACAAAAGTAAGAGAAGTATACAGTACATATTTATACGAAATAAACAGATAACAGGTTACTAATTACATAGCCGTAATAAATTGATTTGCGTCGACGGGCAAAAATTAGTAATAAAAGAATTAATGAATCGTTTTTCTTTCACTATTTAGTAATTTATGAATTATTCTGGAAAACGCTGAAATATGTAAACACTAGTGAAATGAAAACCATTCATTACGTAACGTATGTTAAAAATATTTGATTAGTATGAAAGTGAAAACAAGGTATAAATGGTAGCGTAAAGTAGAAAATTCAATATAAGACATTACCATTGCAAACAAGTACGATATCAAGAGGAAACTGTTCAAGTCGGTCTACATATATTACAGAGAACTAGACAGTATTTTGCATAACAAACCACTTTGAAAACTTAGTTTGACTGGTTGATTACGCTTTATTTCATTCACAACGAAAGTTTGTGAAAATCGAAATCAAAACAAATTTCATATTTTCAAGAGTTGATATTCAACCCTTGTAAAAGCAAACACGAAAAAGACCGAAGAAAAGCACGATTTGTAAATTCATGTAGGTACGTATTTTCCAGAAACAACTGGACAACTTAGTTAAATCTATGTATAGTTTCCATTACAATGGACCACTGAGTCACCTGAATTCTGAATAAGTTAGATAACAGTTACATCATTTCACCAGTTGTTCAATGTTCAATAGTTTTGTATGATTTAATGGCTTCGTTTTCTTAAAATATGCCCGTTCAATTGGACAGGGGTAATATCTTCTGACATTTAGTGATTCACTGTAACATCCTATCAAATACCTGTTCTATTAAGATATTCATGAGAACAATATTAGACACACGCAATTTTAAGTAGGATAGAATGTAGTGTGTTTATAAAATTGAAACCGGCTAATTAGCTAGGCCACCATAGTTTATGTATGAAACCGTAGACACATATAAATCCCACACTGATAAAAAAGCATTTATCAACAAATATTACGCGAAACTTAAGCTTACCTAGGCAATGATGCTAAATGTGTTGTGTTTGCATGTGCCCAAATTGAATGCCATAAATTTGCCTTGATCAAATAGTCCATTACATCTGATGACGAATCAGAACCATTGGGATTTTCTGTCACATTCGTTTCTGGATTTATATGTGTCATCTCAAGAACACCATAATTACCATTACTACGGGAATTGACAAGACTTGAGTTTATTTTCTGATCTAATGGAAGATATGTCTCAAAGAATTGTGAAGAAACTTTAGGTGGTTTCAGTAGTGCTGTAGTTTCGCCTGCAGACGATGTAAGTGAAGCGAAATTATCTACAGAAGTCAGGTTAATATCAAGTAATTTCTTATGACGCATAGCCCTAGATGAACGACGCCATTTTATATTGTTACTTGAATTACTAATAGACTTTAAATCAGTGACACTGGTGGACATCTTTTCGGCATTCGTTTCAGTAGAATCAGGTGTGGTATCACAAATAATTCGGTCATTGAATAAGGTCACACAGAATTTAAAGAGAGAAAACCGGTAAACGCTCTGGAAGTAGATAGCATTAAATGATAAAAGTATCGTGATAGCTCTATCAAATTTAATTTAAAAACAACAAAGGCAAGCACACAGAAACCAATAACTTCATTAAAAAGAAGACAAATCACCTAGTGTCCATTTTATATATCAAGTATAGTGTCGCATAGAATTGTGAACTAACACAAATTACTTATATCCACGGAAAATACTGAAAACAAGCTAAAAATAAAATAAGCTAAAATCTCTTTTAATGGAATCATCGCACACTCATCTCAGTTGGGACACAATTTGAAACCAAGAATTATTAGAGCCGTTTCATAACTACTGATGGTAGTAACTGGATTTGAACTCAGTGGTCTAATTGTTGAATGCTCATCTCGAAAACTGAAGGTCCTATATAAAATAATTGATCGCGTCGAAAGACGAACATTATCCAGTGTTCAAAGGCCTATCCTAAAATAAATTTATGAAATGTGACACTAAAGGCAAAAAATAATGGGTCATTCATGTAAGCCGATAACCAAACAATTAACAGGAAAACCAAATAGCTGTTTAGTTTTTGTTGTCAGTCTAATATTTAAAATAATTTTTGACAATCACCCAGTAATTTAATTAGATATAAAAACTAAATAACTTACAGGTAGAATAATTGCAAGGGCCCCGGTGACATTCAACAGTTGGTTGAAATTTGCATGTCTAGCACTGGAACGGAAAAGAATATATATATATATATATATATATATATATATATATATATATATATATATAATGTCAATAACACATGTTCTTAATATTTCTACATAAATGTAGAAATGAAAGAAAAATATAAAACATTTTTAAATTTCAGACAAGCAAAGTAGAAGATTACCTTCCTGCCTCAAATAATATAAAGGTTCAGCTTATTAACGAGACTACTAAAAAATCACATCCCCAATTAACACACGAAATGGTGCCTTCAGTTATTTTAGTTTGGGGGGTATGTTCGAGAGCATACGATCCCCATGTTAACTTTTGATATGTAAAAAAATAATGCATGCATATGAATGATTTTAAGAATAGATGTGAAAAAAGTATATATATGTCAGTCATGAGCAACCAAGAGTGTGAAATAAATATGCATCTATTACACTACATCCCAACGACATGTAATCATCGAGATGAATAAAGTTATATTATTGGTAGAAAAAGAATAAGCATATAGAATATGGTTGGAGAACAAAGAGTGAATTCGAGGAATAAAAATTACGCAATAAATCTGGAACTCAGGAACTAGGGTTAAACGAATGGTGGATACTGCTGGGTCATAACAACCACCTCTATTGTACGCCACTCAACGTTTCCAACAACCTATCGTGTATATCGCGCCAAGCTAAACCACGTCATCTGCACGATGAATCTCAATAGGCACATAGTGAGTATGCATATGTGTGACCTAACATTAAATCTAGAACGTAAACTACAGTATTTCAGGTTTGGTTTTCATCATTCTGCAAATTTATTAACATGATCCATGCAATGTAACAGGATAGAAAATTAAAGACTGGAAATCCACATTTTTTATTTCATGCACAAATAAAAGTCATAAACGATTAGGCTGCAAATTACGACGCATGCATTTTATTCGACCTCCTGACATTGCTATCATATTATGAAGAACTTCACAAACGCTTTACAAAAATAGGTATAACGTAACATTTTTACAAACAGTCCACTCTGAATAAAAACGTACATGAATATGATGAAAACCAAAGAAACAGATTTAACACTCAAAATAACTGACCGAATAGTTAAGAGATCAGAAACAACTGATGTCAATTCATTCGGCAACATGAGACTAGACATTAATTCAATTGACGCAGCATATAAACCTGCGGTTTGAATGCACACACTTTCTTCATAACTCCAAGTTCTCCATGCTGCTGAATGTCCAGAGATTCCATGTCTCTGGTTGCCTGAATGAAGAAAAAATAGTATATATTAAATTATTAAATTGGATTGTGTAATAAACTGGTCATTACATATCTACATTTAATTAGTGGAAACGAATTAGGGGTGTTTATCCACTTACTAATTATGAAGAAAATAGCATACTTTAGTATAATAATAAGTCACTGAATACTGAGAACGAAAAAGAGTGAACTGGCTTTTACTTTAGTTGGTGATTTTAACTTCCCTCTGTCCATTTCAGTTAGAATAAGAAAGTAATATTGCTATCATCTCCCCCCCCCTCACTCACTAAAATATTATGAAAGCTGAGGCTCTCTAGTAAATCCGAACCCACGTCAACGAGTTTCATAGTTTGTGATTATTACCACTGGGAGCTACTCAGGAGACGAGTGACCTTACATTATATCGAGTAACTTAAAAGTGACTAACGACAGGATAAGATCGGCATGGAGAACAAGAGAAGCATGACTTCGGTCACTTCTTAGTAATAAAACATTAAAAAAATTTGATCATCAACTTAAAATCTTCCAAAAATGTGTGACATGTTTTTCGCCTAAACTTTCCTTTACAATGGCCTTCAAATTCAAGCGTAACATCTTCGGATCCTAATTAGCTTGAGTTGGATACAGGAGATTCCTTCTCCTTTCAACCAACAAAAAACAACATACAGTGTATATTACAAACCGTATGTTGTAGTCGTCATTTAAAAAACGTAATTTACAGGACTAAGTTGTCACGCAATATTGTACATAATGATTGCTAATCATACAAAACAGGGAGAAATTTAGTTTCAGAGGATTTTCATCTGCAACAAAGCATCAGTCGTTAAAGTCCTTACATAAAGCATTACAGCAAACATGTAAGATTTCATGCAATAATCCAAATGCCAATACTAAGAAATATGAGTCTTTGGAAACTTATATATATATATATATATAAAGGTTAGTTATGAATATAAAAATATTCACTAACTTCTACATATTGGGTCAACCAATCCAAATAAGTACTCTGAATTATATTTGGATGCATTAGAATTATACCAATTGACGAACATTGACTTCAATTGTGCCTCAAATGCTTCTGGATTTAGTATAATATTTATAACACATTGATCTGTGTTATCACGGACAATATTACAATCACTACCAGAAGTAATCATATTTTTACATATTAAATCAAAAAAGACTTCTGACTGTTTTACACACGAGTCAAGGTTTTTCCATCCTCGTTGTGTAAACAAACCATTTATAGTACTATGTTGTTGGTCCAAATGTTTTGAACGACTTAACGCTGCTTTCACAGATAGCTGCTGATGTTTATTTATTATGCAATGGACAATTAGCTGGCACGATATACGATCAAAAATCCATGGAGTTTTATCAACATCTGATTCAGGTGAAGATGAAGTATCTGAGTATACGGTTCCTGGTGACTGCAAATGATATGCATGATGGACAAGATTTGGTAATTTATGCAGCAAACTTTTCACAGTAAATTCAGCATGATCATGCAGTACTGTATAGCAAATATTAACTGGACGCCCTAAAAAGTAAATTTTGGTAAAAGTACATTATACTAAGCGAAAAATAGAATATCCCTAAAAATGAAAACAAACTCGAACAGATAAGTTAATAAAATGAACTGCATAGATCAGTAAAATAGTTAGTGACAGCACTAACGATCATATTACTAACTATTATGCATAACCAATCAACAAATTACTGAAGTTAAATGGGTGCATCATGGTTACTGAGTCAGTTTATGGTAGAAATATTTATGTGGAGGGGTTATATGTATTCTGACATACGTCACAATTGTAACTTGATCAGTGAGTTAGAAAGATGCAATTCAAAAAATAGCTAAATAGCACTGTTTGATTCACTAGGTGGATAATACAAAGTAAATGCTCTGCAAAAAGTTAATTGCATAAAAATGTAAATGAATATAAATTTTTAACAATATTTTGACTACGCGGTTGGTATTCGTGCGATAATTGTGATCAGTGGTTGGAGATACTAAGTGGAATGTCGTTTACAGTGGCCCTGGCAGTTTCGCTTCTCCTTCCTTCTAGATTCTGAACTTCACTATACTTTTATGTACATCTTTGTCTCATTCCTTACTGTTGAACTATGTTGTAACATTAGTCTTGGTAATTAAATCATGATCTGCTGTGGTACAACAATTAGGACCGATTCACATATGTGCGAGGTTCGATGATGTGCCTGTTTGACTGCCTTCCAAGAAAAGAACATTCATATAGAATGTAAAAGCTTGTTCAGCACAATCTGAAAAAGATAATGTAAAGCATCAGACGAAAGCATGGTTTAACTGTCATCTAATTTCGAAAGAAATGGACTTCAATTCAACTAAATATATTTAATTGAGCAACCTATTGTCTGTCATGATAAACTGACATTACAAGATATCTTCTGTAGGTATATTAAACAAATTTACTTCAATACCCACAAAATATAGCAAAAGTACGGTTCTTGTGCTTAGTGACTATAACTTTCAAAAGTAGTCGAAATTCACAATTCTATATAGAAAAGAGATTCGATTTCAAACGTATATGAATAAAAAAAGTGTTACGAGAAGAACGAATTAATAAAAGGCGTCATAAAGAATACTATCAAGTTAAAAAGGAAATTAAATCACTAATACAGGAATCATTTCAAAAAACGTTAACTTACTGTGGTAACGAAACAAGGGGGCAATAACCTGGCAAAATGGAATCAATAGAACAAGTGGTAGTTCGCACATTAAAAACTGCATTAATACAACTTCTAACAAGGGTAATAAACGCAATAACAAGTGACCATAAATCACAGGTAAATGTGGAGGTTTGTCCATTTCATCTAGTGAATCGGTACCAGTGCAGCTATTGTAAGATATTGCACATGTTTTTGGATGAGTAATCCACTGATCGGGAATAATTTCATGTAAGGCAAGAACACAGGAAAACCAATGACGACTAGACAGTGGATCAGTATGAGGTGATGCCCGTCGTATATTCGTATCACTAATACTAGAAGAGGTGGTCTACACGAATAATAAAAACATCAGAAATAGAATTAACAATGTAGAAAAGAAAAATTTATGTACTATAAAAACGAACGAGAAATCCTAGGTAGCAGAAATGAAGCCAAAACTGCAGTTACCAAAGTAATACTACGAAATAATAATTACTAGCCTGGTACAGCTGCATACGTACTGAATACATTACTCCTCATAGTTTAACGACTATCACATATCATGTGATACAAGTAGGGTGGCATTCCCAACGTAATGTTAACTGAAACCAACCCTCCCACAAACACAATCGTTGGTAGATGAAATTTATGTAATGTGAAGTTCATTTTGGTTCGAATATCATATACGTAAAACCACAGGATCTTACTTCATTAGAAATTATCAAGAAGATACTGTATTCACTCTCTCATGTAGTATAAAAATCAATACAATCGGGTTGTGGCCATTGACTATAATAGTGCAAACTATGTAAACGAGACAGAGTGACGTTTACTCATATACTACTTAGTACTGACGTAGAATGATGTCTAAGTAGTCAAACAAAGTAATATTATATGAAATTGTGAAGCAATTGATCATTATTAGTTAGTTTTCTTTCCATTTAGGAAAAGAGAAGAACTGTCTCAGAAACAACAAAAACCAAAACGACAACTAACCTCATACTTTGTATTTAAGTAGTTTATTCCACTAATCAACTGATCAGATTGAGTAAACAGATAAACGATTATTCGATTCACAGCATCAAGTTGTGAATGCTGATATCTTGTATGCATTAGCTGTTTCAATTTGAGAAGAAGAATGGGAAAACTATCAATATGAAACTAGTAGATATAGTAAATCTATGTGTAAGATAACAGCGGTTAGTAAATTATGCTCCCCAGTGGACGATGATTTAAGCATTTAAAAACACTGATGAACATAAAATTCAAATCAATCTCTAAAATTTCAGTAAATAGTTCACTTTTATTTCTTCATATTTGGCTAGGAAACCAGGTACTGAATAGTAATATAACAAAATATTCTGAGTGAGGTATCACTAATAAGAAATACAAATGCTTCACTAGGTAAAAGTAAACAGAAATCTTAGTGTCCCGTTTGGTCATAAAAATGCGGTTGGTTATATAAGCTATATGATATAGGAATTCATCAACAACAACTACGTTCAAGGTACTAAAGGATGAAAAATAGTAATGCCAATCCGCATACGCTGAATATGATGCAGTAACTGACTTACCGATGTACTAATTATAAAGATACTAAAAATACCGATTGTTTGGTAAACAATAACCTTAAATGTAGGATCAAATGAATATTTAACGAGAATCAAAATTATTGCGAAGACTACACTCATTTTGCAGACAACGCATGTTACATAATAACAAACAATTAGCACGTAAATGTATTTGAATAAGAATATGAGTATATTTTGTAGACCAGTAGAGTTGAATTTAGTTAAGAAAGAAAAATGCATCTAGCAAATTAAACATCGTGTTTAGAGAAATGTCTAACTCTACTTCAATAAAATGAAAATTTGAATTTATCTTGAAATCCAGTTACTATAAGTAGTAATTTGGCAAAATAGTCATTAACATCGTAGAACCTAGCATATATGCTCAACACAAGGAAATAAACTAAAAGTAAGTTTAAAAAGTCAGACAAGAATACATTTGCTGAATATCATTTATTTGCTTAATTGAAAAATGAGCAAATTGATCCAGTCAACTAAGTACCCTACAAAATTGTTTTCTCTTCACCCCAGTAAAAGTAGACCAAATACTAATGACCCGTTTAGTTAAATCGTAATGAATTTCTTCACAAATAAATTATTTTTTCTGTAAAGGTAACTGGATATAAGTTATTCAGGAAATCAAATTCACAATAAAACAGAGCTAAGGTTTAGAATAAGCTAGTATCTTCCCGATGATTTGTAATAGACTGAAAGTGGTCAGCCTCTGTTACCATACGTGCATCCTGAGCGGGTTGCCTTGATATAGCGATAATACACAAGTAATGTTTAAGTTGGATTGTAACTGGCAAGCTGAACCCAGGATGTGAGTTTCGTCCTATTTGAGACTCATCGGCTGGATGTACCTGCATCCTAATGTTGACGTTCACACTGATATTCGAACTCGGTCCGCTTCGTGCCAAACGCCACCGCATTAACCACTAGGCTACTTTGTCCAGACAGCCATACTTGTACAGTGTGTATATATGTAACTAGAATAAGCTTGTATCTTCCTGTTGATTCGTAATGGACTGAAACTGGTCAGCTTCTGGCACGAAGCGGACTGACTTTTCATCCTAGTATGGACATCAACATTGGGATGTAGGTACATCCAGCCGATTAGTCCCAAATAAGACGAAACGCGCGTCCTGGATTCCGCCTGCCAGTCACAATCCCACATAAACAGAGCTAAGGCGTGTTGCTATGATTTTAATGCTAAAAACTCCAGATGACAACACCACAAAATGATGGCCATGAACGACTTTTCCCAACAATTTTTCTTCTAACATCTACACATATGACAAGTTAATACTCTTCTTACGTTCCAAACAGAAGCGAAACATTTACAAGAGGTTGAACACTAGGTGGTAAAAGAACACCATAATTCTCCTGCTCAGAAGTAGCAAACAAAATGTCACCCTATCATACGAGCTCATTTATGATAAATAAACAACACAAAGTTGCATACCAAGAATAATAGGAATCGATCAAATGGAACAACGCGCCAACGTATACAGAAATCTGACAATGTAGAAAGACACTAAAACAGAGAAATAAATATGAAAATATGATGTCCAAGGCAATATATATATATATATATATATATATATATATATAGAGAGAGAGAGAGAGAGAGAGAGAGAGAGTAAAAAACTAACAAAAAATCAAGCAGAATCAAATACATAAATTAAAATAAACAAGTAGATTTCCAGTGAACTGATGGTTGGAAAACAATCAACTGCAAAATTTATTTTTAACAATTTTACGAGCAAAAAGGTATCATAATGAATCGATCTAGTAACAGTAGACAAGAAATGAATTTACATAAAAATAATTACGAAATATTCGAAGCATAAACATATCTATCTTAAAGGCACAAAAAATCTCTTCATAGGTCATGAAATTTTAATTAATCCAACTAACCTTTTCAGTAGTAAAATTCACTTGAGTAATAAATGTCAAAGAAGCCACTACATAATCACAAAGCATACGTAGTTGTCGATTTAAGAATTTAGAAGACATACGGTATAAAAGACTGATTTGAATAAACAGAAACAAAGAAGTGAAAATTGTCAATGAAATTAACATTAATCGAATAATACATTTAAACACAAATTTGAAAGATATATTAATTGAGTAGCAGACAGAAATTATCCAAGCTAACGTGTAAATGTTAATAGCCCTATAGCAGAGCAATGTAAGTACTATACAAGAGTCAGATTCACTCCATCAGATGTACTGTATAATTTGATAGTTTATCACGCACTTTTATCGGGGACTACGACTACCGTTCGTGGCTACTTGATTAATGAATGAAAATTGAGCTCCTTAGTTTAATAAAACACTACGTCACCTGGGAAATTTCAGGTAAATGTTCCACAAATATACGTTTTGAAAATTAATTATGGTGAGCCATTTAGAACGTAAATAATAAGTTAGAAAGAAGACTGCATATCAGCCTTAAATTCTCTAGCACAACCTATCATTATATCATTTAATCGAGTCAAATGAATAAAATATAAGTGATAAGATCAGAAAACTTTCCGACAGGTGAGTAATGAAAGTCATTGAATAACCGACTAACCTGATAGCTTTATTTGGTATATTCTGATGTTCCATAAAAGATCGAAACAATAAACTATGGACATTACAAATTTAAAAGGCAAAGAAACAATTTTTAATTTTTAACAACGAAAAAGTAAGGATAAAACAGAATATGTATAACATATACCCAGAGAAAGTTTACACAGAAAAACTGTATAAAAACTTAGTGATAACTTAGTGATAATCATAATTGCAAATAGTGGTTAGAATATCCAAATGTTGATTCACAGGTTGGAACTCTCCTTTGTTTAATTTATGTTGGTGAACTAGACAGACGACATAAAATACATTACTCAAAGAGTTGGGTAGATTTCTAACGTCGGTGAAACCTATCTTCGTGATCGATTGATTACAATGAATCCAGCAAGTAGATATAATCTACGTAGAACCAAGTACACTTATGCATAAACCCAAGTTGCCATACTACATTAGCACGACAGGATGAAGTACCCAGGATACACAACAAAAAAGTCGGAACATAGAGCGATAAGATGGGATGAAAATGAACGCATTTTAGGGCACTACAACTCAAGATCTAGCAGAACATAAAGCGTGAATATATCTGCCCTATTGTGACCGATTCGAAGCCACATCACCTGATTTTCCAACTCACTCCAATACCAATTCACACTAAGCGTCGAGGCACTCGGTCGTTTGATATATATGGCACACTCCAGCTACTAAGTTAACGAGGATTCATAGCATCATCAAAAGATGCTCCACCTATATGCTTGACATATGCAATACTCACTTGATCATCCCATGATACGCCTGCAATACCTCCAAGACATATATGATCAAAAATCTTAAGTTTCCTGCTTCTATAGCATAATTTTTATATCTTATGTAGTATACTCGCTCCTTCGTTGACAGACGAACATTAGTCAGTGTGAATAATTACAAATCCCAGAAATAGAAGTATACACATAAAACTGTAACCAACTTGTACACTAAATCTCATCAGATTATACGTGAAGGCACAGAAATGTACAACTACTGTGTGCAGGTGAGGAAACAAAAGAACAATCTCAACGAAAGGATAAAATTCATATGTTAAACATATGAAAGTTTGTCTAAGAAATATAAATTTAAACGAATCTCACCATAAAAACACATTACCCCGATTAACTGCATTGCTCCATTCAATACTGCCATCTAAATTACAACGAAAAAAAGGAAAAATGAATAAAGTGAGTGCCAAAACACCCATTCTGTGCATATTTTGATGCCAAAAACACTATGACTTATGAGTACTAAAACCACGAAAGCAAAAGCATTGATCGCCAGATACACATGTAGGAAAGAGATATTGGATTGAAGCAAATATGTAGACATGTAAATAGTATATGCTACAAATAACCACAAATTTGATTCGTACTCTGCAAGTTCGCTTAAGTATGAATAAAAGCACAGTGATGAGGAAAATTAATATATAAAATTTATCTAAGCCGTACGCAGGAGAAAAGGAAACTCGAACTCTAACATCTCAATATTGTGCTTTACACAGAACAATAAAAGAATCAGTTGATACACTTAAATTAGCCAGAGATTAGCAGTAATAAATCGAATGTAGCTTGTTACTATAAATTTCATGATTTCTAACGTATTATGAATTGCGATATCAAATATTGACAACTGTTGGTGAATGTTAGCAAAATCTTCCAAAAAATGAACATGAACGTTGCATATATATTGTTATTTAATATCGTCAGCGAGCAAATAAGAACTTACTGGAAAAAGACATATATTCCTCTTGAACGATTGAACAAAGTTTAGACAAACTGATAGATTTATCTGTGTAAGGTAAAGTTGATTCAATCGACTCTACACTCGTGGAATCCGATGATGAAAAACTACAAATGTTAAAATCTCCAGTAGTTGGGTTAGTTAGCTGACGTATAACAAGAACTAGGAAGTCAGGTAAACGCTTTGTAATTAGCTGAGGCAAATCTATTAGACTACTTGGACCGCACTGTTCACACATTGAGCGAATTTGTTCAACTAGATTTGGCCGAATTCCACTCACTTCTTCTAAATCTAGTTTAAATAAGGGAAAAATATTTGAAGGGTAATGCAAAAACAAAATGATGCAAAGCATCGAAAAACTGGTTAATATAGTATTCAAGCAGTTAGAAGTGGCATATAAAATAAATCAAGAGGGACAAAAGACTCGATCCCAAACTCTAGCCGTGTTGAACCAGAATACAACCTATTCTAACTTACAAAAATGAAACAAAATATAATTTCGAAGAGTAATGACGCCTCATGGTGAAAGCTGGTGCCCCTAATGACAACCAGAGCAACAATTAATATAGGTACATGGAATGTTCGCATGACATGGGAAACCGGAAGAAGCTGAGGAAACAAAAGGATACAACCTGGAGATACTTGGAAAAAGTGAAACCGATTGGTTACAAGCTGGACAGCAAATATTAGGCTCGGGAGAATTACTGTTGAATTCTGGTCATGAAGGAAATGTCTAGCACACACGAGTAGTGGCACTAATATTGTCCAAAGAAGCACGGAAAGCACTTATAAGATAGGAACCTCATGGGAATAGAATTATCAAAGTATCTTTCAAGACGACAACAACGAAAGCGATAAAGACTAGTCTTATGAAATCTTGCAGTCAACAGTGAGAGGTTTGTGTCATCAACAAAATGATTAGAGGTGGCACTATATCCCAACCACAACAAATATGTAAACAAAACTACGTGGGTTTCTCTGTACCATACCATGTGAACCAAATTAAGAAGGACCATGGACGACGTGAGGACACAAGGAGGAGCTGATATAGCTCCAGATCACCATCTGGTGGTGGCTAAGATGGAAGTGAAGCTAAAGGAGTACTGGATAACTTAAGTAACAGTATTATAGAAGTTTAACACGACCCTTCTTTGAGATACTAGCAAACTCAATGAATTCAAGATGGCTCTCAACAATAAGTTACAGGCATGTCACGACCTACTAGAAGAGGAAATTACTGTGGAGAACCACTGGAAAGAGACATCAGGAGGTTTTTGGGTCACAAGAAGCACCACCATTAGGACTCGATCCCTGTTAGCATTCTGGAAAAGATCCGCTAAAGGAGGAACGAGAAAACAACAACAAATAACAGCCGAACAAGAACAGAGAAAGTCATGGTATAGGCTACATACGCAGAAGCGAACGAGCAAGTGAGGAGGAGCATTAGAGCTGATGAGCAGCACTATATGTACGACCAAGCAATGACAGCGAAAAAGCAGCAACAGAAAAAAACATGAGACATCTATATGATACAACGAAGAGGTAAGTAGGGAAATACAGTAAACTAGAAAGACCAGTATATTAGTTTGAATAATAGATTGTTAATATTTCAGTCAAAAAAATTGACACAGTAAAATCACCATCAGCAGCATAGAAATTGTAATGAATTAATCTGCTATAGAAACACAAGTGATTACAGAGATACATCAGGAATAAATTACCCTATATCTGAATATAATTATTATAAATATAGATAAGTTTAGAAAGTGAATATGGAGAAGAACCAATGATATGTGAAAGTCGGATGAATATATTAGTACACAACATAAACGTGATGGCCGAAATGAATAGACAAACACCCAGGCAACCACACGTATAGAGACTTACATGAATAAGGGGAAGATAGTAGCCATGATAATAAGAGTACAAATACAATGAAGGAAAATATTAATCATACGATAGCCCATACTTGTTTTATGCAAAAACTACCACAACCAGTCACAAACAAGAAAGGTAAATCAATCACTGAAACCCAAGAACAGCGAAACAGGTAAGTAGAACAATTCGAAGAGTTCTTTAATCGACCAGTCCCCTTGAACCCACCAGTCATCGAAACTGCATCTACGGATCTCCATAAAAATATCGACCCACCAACAATCGAAATCAAAATAGCCATCCAACAAATCAGCAGTCAGACAACATAGCAGCTGAGGAACTAAAGTCAGATATAGAAGTAACTGCAACGATGCTCCACACTCTCTTCAGGAAGATTCGAGAAGGATAACAGGTGCCAAGGAGAAGGGTACATCATCAAAATACAAAAGAAAGGAGATCTTAACAAGTATAAGAATTACAGAGGTACTATCACGAAAAGTCTTTTTTGGACTGAAAGAAGTGCCCAGTCAACACCCAACTCTGGAATCAACAGTTCGGATTCCGTAAGGATCGAGATCATATACCAACCAAATCGTAACACTACGGATCATTGTTGAACAATCAATAGAATGAAACTCACCACTTTACAACAATTTCCTTGACCATAAAAACGCACTTAGTAGCGTGAACAGGAGAACATTATGAAGCCTTCTGTAATAGTATGGTGTGCTCGAGCTAGTCAATACCAGACGGAATCCTTATGACGAACTGAATTGCAAAATCGTACATGGACGACAGCTCACAGATTCATTCGAAGTGAAGTCAGGTGTTGAATAAGGCCGCATATTCTCGCTCTTCTTCCTGCTGGCGCTTGACTGGTTTATGAAAACTGCAGCGTCTCCGCATATACATTGAACACAGTGAAAAACCTAGATGCAACCAGACGACTTGAACTTTACAGATGACCAAACTCTTTTATCTCACACACAACAAATGCAGATGAAGACGGACAGAGTAACAGAAGCTTCTGTAGCCAACAACAGGGTTTAACATACACATAAGAAAAAGCAAGAGCTTTAGATACAAAACAATGCGCACCAACCCGATTACACATGATGGAGAAATTCCGGGAGATGTGAAAACTTTTACACACCTAGGTAGCATTATAGATAAACAAGGAGAGTTGGATCTGATACAGATGTAAGAGAAAGGATTGGTAAGGCAAGAGCAGCATTTTTACGAGTAAAAAACGTCTGCAACTCAAACCAGCTGTCAGCCAACATCAAAGTTAGAATTTTCAATACTAACGTCAAGTTAATTCTATTGTATAGAACTGAAACTTGGAGAACTACGAAAAGCATCCTTCAAAAGATACATATATTTATAAGCAGCTGTATGTGCAATAAAAAAGGTCCCTTGGCCAGGCACCATCAGCAGCAAGTTTTTGAGTAGAGAACAAACCAACTTCCACCTGAGGAAGAAATTAAGAGACGCTGTGAGTGTGGGTAAGATACAATGAGGAAACTATCAAACTGCGTCACAAGAGAAGCACTAACTTGGGATTCTTAAGGTCCTAGTTAACGAGGAAGACAAAATAAGATATTGGACCGGGAGTTGTAGGCAGACATGAAAAGGATGAATAGCACTTGAGAAAAACCGGAAAAGAGAGCGGGGGACAAAGTTGGTCGGAGAATATATATTTAGAAATATATATATTTGGAAATAAGATCAATTCAACTTAAAGAAAAAAGACAGACTAATCTACTCACCAAACGTATGATACATTTGCAATAAGGAGAGTAGTACGAAACGATTGACTTCAACATTATCACACATTAAGAATGGATAACCAGGTATTGAATTAGGAAAACCTGTACTTCCTGATCCACTGGCTAGTGAATTAACAGCTGTACTCGATGATAATAATGAATCACTTGGTGGTTGCATAATACCAGAAGGAATTGAGGTTGGTATGCCTGGATTTACAGGTACAAATGGTCTGTTGACCGGGATAGAACCACTACTCGTGTTACTTATTAAACTCCCCTGTTGTGATATTATATTCAATGTTTGTGGTTGAGTTACACATAATGGATTACCAACAGAAGGTAAATTATTAATCCCCGCTTGTGTTTGTGTAAGCGTAGGAGAAGTAAGCGCCGAACAAAACCCATAAATCACACAATCTGGTGCTTGTATGCTACGTGAAAATTTCAGAATATTCCAATCCAGTCTAAATTAATAAAACAAAGTGTTCACACTGAAATATTGTTCAAGTAAATTAAAGTTAATAATGTACAACATCAGATCTTTTACACTGACAAGTGTGAATATTCCAAGACTAGGAAAAGTGGATTACGGAACACTTTAATCACGTAAACAGGATGCTGGAAGGAAACTATATGATTTTCTTTTCAAATAAGTTCATATTATCAATAGAGAATAAAGTAATCCAGAAGTGTGATTATGTTCAATTATACTCCCTTCAATAACATTTATATCCAAATCAAACTGTTTGTATTTGGAGTTCTAATATGGTCTTCATATCGATTATGAAAGTGACGATACTTTTATCTATGTGGCATACCTAGCGTAGAGCTGTAATATTTTTTTACGGACACGCAATGATAGTTAGTAATGTTGCGATTACCCAACATTTTCTTAGTACCCTCCGCCTTCAAGATGCCGCTTTATCGACCAAAGACAGACTCGTAAACGACTTTTAACAGTGAAGGTCTATATCTGAAAAGCATTATGAAACTTAGTTACATATAACTAACATAACACGCCACGGCCTAATAAGCAAGTATAAGGTGTTATGAAAGACTATAGGAACCAAAAAAATTATATCACTTTATATTTGCAAAGATTCGTACAGCCGATATGACGAAGCAAAAAATTGTGATCACAATTTCCATGGCGTGTGACTTACAAAATCTATGTATTCTAATCGTTTACTTATCCGACGAAATGTAATCATGCTCAATTTTTATTTAATATTTTGTATACAAACATGTCATTTTACTACAGAAAAAACTTATACTGATGCTAGTAATGTAAGGTCCGAGGACGAAGTCCTACTGCTGGCTGTACAGAGGTGTAACGGCAGTAAGGTGTTTTCCTCAGTTAACCAGTACAGCAGTGATGCCTTCACATAAAGAAAAGGCGGGGTTAGAAAAGATTGACCCTAAAAATGTAGACCTCACGTTACTCCACGGATTTCCGTCGCCGGCAGTAAGGCCCTAATACAGATACGGAGTTATAACAAAAACCTCTCTCGAAAAGGCTGTGCGTAACCGGCATCGAGCAACTATTCCTTGGACACTGCATTCACGCTCCCAGGTTTTTCAGACTAGCCCTAACTTAATTTGCTTTAAAGGTACATCAAGAAGAACCGTTCCACAGTGTGGGCAACTGGGAAGAGATAACCGCTCGTATTCCTCTAACAACATGCAAGGTCACTGTCATTTCAATCAAACTCCTATTCCTAGTATTTATCGTATCCCTGCCTTCAAGACTAGATCCATATCTTCAACTTCCGCTTGTCTCGTCAGTGCCGGTGATTCTAGTCCACGAAATAAAGTCCCGGGTCTATCGAGACCACGCTCTAGACTTAAAATCAGTATATTCTATGTACAAACCCTGTGACAAATATGGAGGCAAGCACCCCTAACTGAGATCATACAGTAATATTCTTTCGTAATAGTCTCATAAGTAGTTATTACTAAGCTACACTGTACAATGGCATATCATTGGTCAATCAATATTGCATTCATTCACTCTATTTAACAAAATAAACCACAAAATGCAAAACACTGAATGCACTCGACTCATAGCTTTGCAGTCAAATACATGAGAGTTAGAAGAATAACAGTATCGAATAAAATTATTTATGCTAATACTAATTGCTTGTGCTCGCCAACAGTTTACAATCTACAGAGATTCTATACTGGATAAACTTCAGGAAACATAACATGAACTACAGCAGTGAATCACGAAACGATTGAAAGCAAATGCATAACTTACTGTCTATCTCAATCCCATTAGTTTAAACTAAATGAATGTATAGAAAGTAGGTAGTGAAAAAACAAAACGACTTGTCAAACGGAAACAAGATTGTCTTGATTATTAATCAGAAATGCCTCAAACGTTTAATGGCTAGAGTAGTAGGTTTTCTTTGATTGAAGGATAAAGCTACGACTCATCTAATACGGCTTAAGAATTCGGTTAGCATTACTAACACTAACGAAAAAAAGGGTGGCTCGAAGACGATTACACAAGCTAGTAATTTTAAGACAAGTTTCGTTATCAGCCCAATCGTATTAACTATAGAGTATCATGTTAACCAAAAATGTGATGTTATATCATCTATGCATCAAATAAAACACGAGACTTAGCCAATTATCAACCCAATAAAACTAACACTATTAGTAACACTGATTTCATAAAGGTTCAAAAATAAAAGGAAAATAAATTTCAGGGTCACCTTATTAAAGATACAAACAACTGCTTCTTTAAAGAATGAAACACAGGAAAAATAATTTACATTCGCTAACAGGTGTTACCAGAAGTATCAACGAAGTTGGAATACAGAAATATGGTTAGCTATATATATGTGGTGAGTAGATGATGTAACTACTCTTTGGGGTGGATATTATACGGATAATCCGTATATACTGGTTTCAATGACCACCCATATTAAAGTAAATTTACCAGATAAAGAAATTAAAACTGGTGAAAGAAAATTACAATGCAAAAGTGATTCAGTCTACAATCTTTAGACTTAGAACTTCATTGATTACCGTTCGTATGGCTATAGATCCTGTTCTCTAAAGGATTCGACCCCACAACTTATTTCGCACATTACCACTAATACATTAATTTAATGTGAATAATTAATATTTGTTTAATAGTCTACTTGATCAGAGTTTACAGAATAAACGATACCATTGTTTACTAGAGTATTTAAAGTAAAGAACGTTGATTAATTTTTCGCCACAGATGCTGATGAATTGATAAATACCAAAAGAAGCACCCAGTATAAGTACTTTATCTTTCAGATTGAGTATCGATACCGAAAGCCTAGAAAACGTAGCTTTTAGTTCCATTGCACTGAGCAACGTTGACGCATATAATACTTCACAATAATAGGTGAGTACGTAATAAAGTCTTATTTACAGTTTGGACATATTTTACTTTTGTAAAAGTGTGCTTGTTTATAAACATATTTGAGTATTTGTAATACAATAGTGTATTACATAAAACATCCAGTTTCTTATCCATCTTGTCTGTATAACTAACAGGCTATGACTAAATGTCGTCACATTTGCCTTGTGTAATCAAAGTAATATGACAAGAATTTTAAACAATAATGAAAAACAATCACGTTTGTCCCGTAGAACAATAATGGCATGATTATAGACTATAAAGCTTATTGAAAAAAAGGAGGTAACGAAAAGGCAAACAGCTACAGAGCAGAGAGAAATCCCTGCTGACAAAAACAAAACTCAGAAAGTGACAAACAGAATTACTTACAGATATTGTAGTTCAAGAGGGATCTCACTAGTCACTTCTTCATAAATGTTTTTCGGTTCTCTATTATCAATAACAGAAGTACTCCAGTTGGACCATAATTTCAATAAGCTTATTAATGATGTAAGAGCATGAATTCTAACCTCTGGTGTAAGTATATCTGCAAGACGGAATCCTAATGTGTCAAGTAGTGTGAAAACAAGTGAGCATGTAAAATAGTTAGACACTTTTGTATTCGTGGTATAACATGGAAGAGTATTTTTCGGATCCATATTTGAAAGATTGTAGGACCACAACGGTTGCAGTTTGGTTAACAAGCCTATAAGTTTCAGAAAATCTGCTGTTATGAAATCATTTCAGAAGTATCAGCATTATAAAGATGCAGAGTTATCAATTTTCCAAGTACTGAGACAAAAGATACTCGTGATCAAAACCCCAAATTGCATGAAATAGAAATTAAAATAATTCTTAAGATATCATCAAACTACTAAATTTTGTTTAAGTAGCACAAATCGATAGCAAAACACACAAAAGAACCACGTGTCGAATTTGATCATAAAGATTTATTTAATTCAAGTGTGTACGTCAACCGAAATTGATCGATTCACCGTTAATAACTTGCACGTGATACAAGACTGAAGTATTTTAATGACTTCTGGGAATGTTCAATAACAAGAGTTACATAGGGTTGTGATACATAGTCACAAAGAAGTAATCTACCAAATCTTATAAAACTTAACTGAAATACAACAACGTGATTTGATTTACGATTACGAAATTAAGAGAATAAAAAAGAGAAATAAACTACGTGGAGAAAAATACGACCCCAGTAGTAATTTTACAGCATACGTAACCATAATTATAGACGAGTGGTTAACATAAGTGTCGTAAAATTAATTTTCAATACGACTTAGATTATACTTGGTCAGGAATAAACTATTCTACTTACAGTTCAGTTAATTCTTGTTGGTAGAATCGACAAAATACTAATCATTTATCGAAATAAAGATGGCTAGCATAACTCTAATCCATTCATAATCATGTAAGCAATGTAGAATGTGCAAGTAACAGCTTATCCCCGAAAAACTGGGAGGAAAAATTGTATGTTAGCCACTGTAACCGAATCGATAAACATGTATATTTAGAAAAATAAATTATAATTAGTCTTAAAATTCTAGTGTGTACAAACAGACTTGATCACATGCAACTAATGACATATAAATGCCGAAGATTAGTGTTTGCCTCAGAAGACAAACCATAAGATGAGCTGACTAACTATCCCTTCACGATAGTTCATGACATAAATGCATAGGAAATAAAGTTTTGTGTCTAATAAATGGTTCCCAGCTACTCAGGAAAGAATAGGGTTTGAGCTAGTAACCTCCTAACCTCCAATCCAACCCAATGAATCTTTAAATACAAAGCATAATATGTTAATTTTATTCCCAATTGCGCTCAAAATTCGAATTATATGATATTCGATGTAAATATTTTAACGTGCACTTTTTCCCAGAACCCATTTCAATCAGTCTAACACCTCCTTTTTACACGAAATGTTCGATTTTCAATTCTTGTTGACCTCATTCCTTTTGGAAGCACCAATAAATTTGCATACGCTCTAATAAGAGGTACCGATTAAATCGATAAGACCTACATCATTCCCCAGTCCACCGCATCGTTAGTTTTAGGAAGGACGTCCACAGAACAACTGATGATGTTTCATAGTTATAACAAGTGAAAATTTAAAATAAAACTTATGTTTATACTATGATATTAAGTCACTTCTTGGATGTGCCGTTTTGATGTTTCATATTTAATTAGTTAATATATTAGTGTGATTAATATGATTAGATTGTTAAACCGGTCTTTTGATGGTTTCTCATGTCTGAGTCGTCTTTAGTAATTACTCACATTTATAAATGTCGGCCTTTTGTGTTTGCAATCATTTGAGTAAACCGACTGCATTGAATATCTAATCCACTGCTGAAAATCAAATGTAGGCTATCAGAACAGCCACATCAATAGCGACAACTCAGTAAAATAAGTTGAAACCATCTCAAAATCCAAATCTCTGAGTGTTGGTATTTATCTTAAGTATAATGAAAAATATTGTCATATCCATAAGTAACAATAGAAAAAATGTAAGCACTAAGTGCTACATAATACGGCTTGAAAATAAACAACACTTACATAAAATTCTATTCACACTGTTTGATTCCACTTCACGACAGGCCAAAATACGGCAAAATGTTTCCACAACAGCTGGTGTAGATAATACATTGGAATTTGGAAGAACCGAGAATTTTTGTAAGAAGAAGTGTAAGACCCTGAGAAAAGAATACAGAAAAAAATGAATCCTAGTTTATATTTTCATAGTTCATTAAACTTATTTTTAAGACAAAGGGCTTAGGATGTCTGACAGGTTGTTAAGCTATTCAACGTAATCAGTCAAAACTGACTAAATTTCAGTTAGGGTGAATTCTAATTATATTTAAATTACTTGACACCATGCCGGAGAACCAAAGACAAAAAGGCTTACCTAATGCATAGAAATTTAAGATGTTTGAATTTCAGGAACATTTCTACAATTTTGTTATTTAGATTAATTATTAAAACTAAAATCAAACAGATATTTAGTAATTGTAACGCTTACAAATGTAACAAAATTTTAGACACCTGAAAAAAATTTAGAAAAGAAACGGGATTTACAACGAAGACTAATGTCACTATATTGCAAGTCATCAATGAGGGAATCAATCTACACTGGTAACATCCACAAAGAACAAAACTAAGTTCACTAGTTTAATATTATGACTTTCATAAAAAGATATGCTCATTTTACATTTTGTTCAGTTTCCATATAAATGCATGAACAATTTTGAATAATACTTCTCATGATTAGTGCCGCAAATCTAGCTGCATTAAATAAGATGAAGTACAAGACAATTCGAACACTGGTGAACTGGGTCAAGAACAAGAATAAACACCGTACTTACAGCATTCTCAAATGAACAGACATTGTATGCATAAGGTGGTGAGACAGAGGCTGTAAGCGACCATAGGCTGACAAATCATATGGTAACTCAACTTTTCCATTTTTTATTAATCTTGACCATAAAAATCCATGTTCCAACTTTGGATTATCATTTGAAGATTCATTTGTCCAGAATATGTCTATTAGCCTTTGTATCAGCTGGCTAACTTCGTTGTCTGTACTGACTGAAAGTAAGAAATAGTTGCCAGTTAATACGTAATACGGCATCGAAATCTAGTAGTATATCAATGACATATGATTCACCACTTCCACATCAAAAGTTCAAAGATAAAATGCCCAAGCACAGTGATTATTGCAAAATGTTCAAATTGATGAGTTCACTTACAAGCATTTAGTACAATAAATAGTTGATTCCATGTTAACTTTGAAACCAAATGAAGAGAACTATTAGACACCTGAGTTGAACTGATAGACTGCACTAGTGCTTGCATACGACGCGATATACGGGCCTCTATTGGTCTAAGTGCTGGAGGCATAACACGTGGCAAATGATCCTGGCCAAGGCGACTTTTACGCAAAACATGTTGCCAAAGGCAAACAGGAGCAGTAGCTAAGTGCAAAAGCCGACCCTGACGTTTACAGCAAGCAGTGGAGGAGCGAAAATGAGGCGGAAGCAAACCTGTTATAAAACAAATAAAAGGGTGTTGTCCAACAGTTAGGAAATTATATTTAATGTCGACTTTTAAAATATGTAAAGATTGGAATAAGATTTTATGGTATGTGACATATCTAGTAGCTGCATAAGATATTGCTAGATAATCAATAGCGTATATTGTCTCATATTAATTATTTGTGATTGTGTGCTCGAAACTACATGCTACCATAAATTATTCCTTTTCACTGATTTCCTGGTAAGACAGTTACAACAAAAGGGAGATAATGCTGGACCACAACGTCGGTCAAACGAGAATATTCAAAGTGCACATTTTGGAGGAACCTACCACCTGAATTCAAAAGGTTATAAATAATGAAGATTTGATAAGTTGGACGGTTTGAGGTTGTTAAATGAAAGAGTGAAACATTGATTAGTAGATGAAATGAAAATGATAAAATTTGACAGCGCGATAGTCTCTCACGGGATACGATTAATGGTTCAAACCCTGAATGAACTGAGAACAAACACAAGACCATCAGCTAGAAGAGGTTTTTATCCAATAAAATAACGTGCTTATACACAAATATAAATAAATAAATTGTTTACAAATTCCCATGTTTATCAAAAACAAAGACGTTTGAACGAAGGATCTTCTTTTCGATAAATGCTCATCAGGTTCTACATTGATTAATTCAAAATTATTAGTGACAAAAATAGCCAGTTCTGAGGCAGATATAACATCATTTAGATATTAATGATATAAATTTCGTCTCTTCAGATTATTTGTAAAATACGAATGTTAATAAAATAAGTGATATATATATTTGCAAAATTCCATTGGGTAGAAATTAAAATTCCTGACGTTTCGCGGCTTAGTGCAAGTCGATTCCTCAGAAAAATGATTAACCGAATTGAATTAACACAAGACTTAATAATACAATGGAGCAAACCAAAAACAATATAAACTCGTACAATCAAAATGCGAGTTTGATCGTGTTATGATGTCAAGTCATATAGATCAAGGTGGTTTGAAATGGGACATGTATGTAAATGTTAGTGTGATGTGAGAGGAAAATATGTGAATATGTGAAAATAAAATCGTATGTATGTTCATGTGTATGAAATTTGATGTACTTTAATTGTGGAGGAACAAGATGGTCAAACACCAAAAGAGCAGGCAACAGGACGCGAACCCACAAAAGGTCATCTACAAATACCAAGATGGTTGACAAGTGTAGCGAAAACACAAATTCGGTAGCTCCAAATGTTGGTGGTCATATTAAGAGCTCGCCTGCAGAATTCTATAAACACTAAGAACTAAACCATTTATTTTAAAAAATTGTAAGACTATATAGGCTTTAAATTATCCTACGATCACTTTAGCTTAAACAACCCACCAAAGAAATCTATATAACTGTTTGATAAAAACAACTAACCCTCAGTTTCATTCTGACTACATTCGTTGTCTGAATCTTCAGCAGAAGTGGAGCTTTGTTCTGGCACTTCATTACCACTGGAGGTAGCAAGTTCACGACTAAGATCTCCTGCTGTATCAATATCAATTTTCTTCGAGACAGGAAACGGAGAAATATTAAAGTTAATATTTTCTTCTATATTGCTCATTTCTTTACCTAAGATAGTTTTAGGAACAACTCCATCCTCTTGCGTTGAAATAATATCATTATCATTCAATTGACCGATGGGATCTTTTCTATTACAACATGGTATAGGAAGATCTATAGCTCGATCAGGATCTTCGGCTTCGGGAAACAAAATATCGAAAAGTCGGAGGCAAGGGACAAAATCTGTTAACTATAAAATAAAAAAATTACCATTTGTGTTCAGCGTGCATTCGTTGTACATGGTCTGAACATTTATGTTATCTAAATAATCTATGTTTACTAACCAAACACCGGGTTTCAGTTTTCAGCACATGAAATCTCAAGTCGGAAAATGAACCACAATGTAAACTGAACGATAATAATTCTGTAACCAGAAGAAGGCTCATGTATCAATTCAGAGACATACCAATAAGTTGCTACCAGTCGATCACCAATTAAGAAGAGAAAACAAATACAAAACAAACGAGCAATTTAGGGAAGGATTCACTTCTGAAAGGTTACTCGTTCCTCAACTTAATATCTCTTCATTGTCATGTGACCATCACTAAACTTTTAAATTATATATGATGCACAAGGTAAGCTGAAAGCAATTCTATCCATAAAATCAGTTATATAAAACGAAATTCTAGTTATGGTTGATCACATGCTGTCCAAATGACGAGTTATTACTACCACTATACGAAACTTCATAATCAGTACTCAATATGAAGCATGCCGTTTTAACCTCAAATCATTTTCACCGCTTCTTCAAATAGTTGAAAGGAGACATCATTGTACCTGTATATAAAAATCCGTCACTTGTGAAAACATTACTAAATATGTGTTATGGAGAGATCAAGTCATACATTTTTCTATTTTTATGATCGTTCATTTGGTCTTTTGAGTATAAATGGGTATGAATGAAGAAGCATGTCTCTCAAAGAATACTTTAATAAAGACCAAGAATTCATTTAGACAACAGGATATCGATTAGTCAATGGAAATGTACTGGAGTAAGATGTTTTGTAAAATACGTGATATATACAAAATTATAATAAATAATTTTCTTAGAATTAACCAAACAATTTGATAAGTGACTAAAGAAAAATGAAATCTACCAACCATATTTTTCCCAATGAATCCTGAAGTAGCGTTCAAAACGAACCACATAACATAATGACTTGATTTAGTCCATGTACGACCCTCCAACTATGAAACAGTTGAAAAA
The DNA here is from genome assembly GCA_034768735.1 of Schistosoma mekongi. Lineage (NCBI taxonomy): Eukaryota > Metazoa > Platyhelminthes > Trematoda > Strigeidida > Schistosomatidae > Schistosoma > Schistosoma mekongi. Next base: position 38,220,955 of record CM068305.1, on the reverse strand, counting down.
GTGTTCACAAAGATAACTTCAGACGTAGCTAAAATAATGTATCTAATTATATCAGCAAGACAAATAGCATTCTATACATAAAGGTGTTAAATGTTTATGCAAACCTAATACAATGCGATAAAATAACGGCTGATTATTGAAGACGTAAAACGAAATGAGTTTAGGAAAATAACTGACTGACTATCAAATGGGAGATAAGAATAATAGCAGTATGAGGCTCTTAAAATTCTTCGCAGCACAAAAAGTAAAAATAAAACTTAAATGTTAGAGATAAATGAGTGCCTAGTTCATTGAGTCATTGCTTGAAAATGTTTTGCGAACAATCTTTCTGACTATAGAAATTTATAGTTATGAAAGCATAGAAACTTAGGGCCTGTTAGCTGCTCATTGACTCAGAGCGGTAGTGATACCGATGGCCGTCTGCATGCAGCCCCATAAAATGCCTTAAATCAGATAAATTCAGACATTCGGTAATTTATGACCAAGAATCATAGCAACGATGGTTATCCTATAAATTCCTTTATTTTCAGCAGGAACAGAAATCTAGATCAAAATTTAACAAGGATTTGCATAAGCTTATAATTCGTCTTTATCCACTGATGAGACTGTTAAACTTCGTCCATCGAGTCGAGTCAGACATGTTACATGTGCCCAGCTACCACTTACCTCGACGCACAATGATGGCTAGCATAACAATAAGTTGAGAAAAGCTGAAACCTACCAAACCGATAAGCGGTATCAGTTTATGATGTTACTAACTGGTGGCCTGAGACATACTGGTAAGTATAAACTACCTGGAATAGTCAGTGGGGTAATCGTGATCAGTAGCTGTAGACCTTTAGTAGTGTGGTTTAGAACCCATCAAAATGAAGCACATACATTCCCTCTCCGTCTTCGTTAACTCATTAATCAACGAACTCATTTTTTTCAAACCATATTCCATAATAATGAATCAATAAATACGTAATGTGCTTTGTTCAATAGTGTTTATTGCAATATGGAATTTTCAGCATGCACTATTTCAACAAGTTCGGCTTCCTCTCTATATACTCCTCATAAAAAAGAGTTACACACAAATAAGGGGAAAAATATGTAAACATGTGGGACCAGATAAAAGCCTAATAAGAAGCAATGACCATTTACGATAGCAGTATTTTCGAGAGCAGAGATTTCCGGTCAGATCAGACTGTACAACTTTATTAACGCAGTGTATGTGTACTAGATATGGAATTGTAGAGCTTTTCTACTTTCCTTCGTTTGTATGGAATTTAATGAAGCTGCATCTCATTCTATCAAAAGATATACAAGGATAAATATATAAATGCAGTTGGAGGTTTATAATTGACAAAACAATACTTTCTGTTGTTTGCAGGATTTCTAATGTTTATGCACAATAACAGTTATCAGTGATACCATATGAACGTTCGTGTAAAATTGGACGGAGAGTATGACAAAAAATTGGGTGTATAGACGGCATTAGTAGTAAGTTATGTTAGATAAATCTTAGTAACTGAGAAATAAGTCAATTTATCCATACACTTATTTTTCAATCTCTAAGATTTATCAAATATAATTTACTTCTAATATCAGTGATACTACTACTAATTCTTGGTTATTTCATCTTGTTGTGCTGATGTGGTATTACGACTTGAAATGCTACACATTTGTGCCGGGCTCTGAGTTGATTATAAATAGCTAATTTTAAATACTGCCGTAAAGTAATAGTGAAGTCGTTGAGTGCGTTGACCATTTCACTTATCTTGAAGGTCTGATCAGCCTTGATGAGTTAGTGTTTGTGTGGATTTAAAAAGCCTGTTTAGTATTTGCTACTTTACATCGTCAGTGATATAGAAGAGACGTCCGTCTCCTTTAACAAAGGACTAGCATACTTTACAGTAGTTCACTGTCTTACAATGTGAGTGCAAAGCGTGTCTTCTAAGAGATGACATTCGTAGGTTACTAGTATGTGGTCAGAGATGCTTTTAAAACATCGCTGAAATTTGCTGGGACCAAGTAAGAAATAATGAGGTAAGAGGCAGGATATTGAAGAAACGTGTACATCAGTTCACGCTGTTGTGAAATTGTTGTTGTATCTAGCAGGAAAAATGACACCATTGAAATTTGTTTGATTGAATCGACTCCGATTGTTGACTGACATTATTTCTAGGAATGACTGAATGAAACTACAGGTGTTGTAACAAGGAGTCGATATCGTTCAGAAATACAACTCACTTTATTGTGTACTTACTTAACTGTACTATTCTTGGTAAGATTAGTGAAGTGAACAAATGTACCGTGACAAGTGATGATTATTCTGATTGGGATACTTGGAATAAACTAGTTGAAGTCAGTTGTCGTTCTGATTTCCATTCATGATAGAGAAAAAGTTATACTGAGGTTCAATGGCTAAATCGAAGTTAATTCGACAATTTTATTGATTGAAGCAGTTTGAAAATGAATTACGTATGCCCAACCACTAACTACTTTGACTTACAATGCTCACAAGTGCTGGAGTCGATTGAAAGTTATGGGTGAGTAGACTAAAATATGACATCAATCCATGAAGTTACTTACTTTTGGCGTGAGTCGCGTAGGTAGATACAGACTACTAGGTTTTGGGTCTACGCAGTTAGTTGGAGACTAAAGGTGACATGGATCAGAATCGATCATAGTGGTGAGGCTGCATTTACTCCTTATGTTTCCTTAAATCTCAAGTCTAGAATAGTTCATATCTACCTTTCCACGAATGAGTACTTCCTTCTTGTATCATTCTTATTTTTACTACTGCATGTTAGTACAATTTCTACTAATCTGGTGTGCATCTTGCTGAGCTAATGGGGTGTGGCAACCTGGGGCTAAGCACATATGTGCCGGGTTCTACGTTGTACATAACTGACTAACATTCTATTTACATACTTTTGGTACATTCTGTTTGGAGAGAGGCGATCAAGGAAAACAGAACAAAAATTAGTAGGACAACAAGATAACAAGGTAGGCGATACAATTCGGCTAGAAATACAAGATTTCATTCCCATTAAAAGAAGTCACTACACTTTTAAAAAGGTTTTAGTAGGAAACTGCAGCAAGATAGCCACTGACTTCTATTATGCGCTATATCCGATTAGGTTTCAAGCCACTAATTTGCACTATCTCCAGGACCTTAATAAGGAAGTCGGGATGGACCAACAAATATCAGTCCTATATAGCCTTCTTTCAACTTGAGGTGCCATGTCGTAAACCAACCACCTCTCTATTTTTTCCAACCAGTCTGAGTCGGTAAATAATGCACGATATGGAAGCCGTTGAAACGACATTCGTAAAACATGACCAAGCCAATAAAGCCAGTGTTTTAAGATGGTGACAACAATCAAGTTGTAATCACATACATGATGCCGGATCTTAGTATTATTAGCATGATGTTGTCACTGGACGTCAGCAATTCTTCAGAGACACTGATAGACATCGAACACCCTCTGCTTAGAAAGACTAGGTTCCGTAAGCATAGAGCAAAACTGCTCTCGCTGAAGAGCTGTAAATCCGACCTTTTACAGCTAGACTCACATTACGACGGCCCCAAAGATAGCCCAATTAAACATAAGCCAATCTGGCTTTCATTATGCGTCGATTAATCTCATTTGGTACGCCACAACCAGCATTCATACAACTACTCAGATACATGAACTTCTCTACTACGTTAACAGTTCACTACAAAGAGTGAGACCACGTACAAACTCCTGCCAGTCTTTGAGAAGTACATTGTACTTGGAAGATGTAAAGTACATGCCATACTTACGAATATAAATTGCTAACTGATTAACTGCTACTTAGATGGCTTGTATGTTATTGCACAATAGTACAATACAATCAGCATACACAGGGTCGAAAAGTCGTTCGCCAGGTAACAAATCTACACTACCAACAAGTGCTTTCTCCAGGGTTTTTTCTAGAATGTCACTGATAGGAAAGTTAAAAGGAAATGGTGAAATGGGGAAACCCTGCCTGACTCCACTGCTAGATTGGAACAATAGAGAAAGGTTGTTGCATACGCTTACTCTGGAGTGCTTGTGCACAGAATCTTTAAGTTGTCAATAAGCTTCTCAGGCACACCCTTTCCAAACAGACAATTCCAGTGCATAATCTTATCCAGCGAATCGAAGTTTGCCTTGATATCAAGAAAAACGGAGATTGTTGACCTGAAACACATGTGACGGTGTTCCAACATTTGGTGGAGAGTGAAAAAATAATCAACATATCCATGACCTGATCGAAAACCAGTCTACTCGCGAGTCAGTCTTTCATGTGTCTTGGACTGTCTGCAGTTCACACACTGTGAAAAGATCAACTGGACAAGCAATTGTTTATTTGGGAAAAACAGAGAACGTCATAAAAAATAATATACATAACTTTTAATCATCAATTTGCACATCATACGGGTTCCCCGATCCGTGTCGGTTGTAGGCTTGCTTCCCTCAATTCTTCTATGTATTCTAATCATGCTTTGCTCCTTGCCACTTCGCAACTCACCTCATATGTTTACTGATTCTTTCCAATTTCAGGCGACGTTACGCTACCTACTACTTATAGAGTAGTATCAACCACAACACGACGTGTAATTGGAAAAAAAACACGCCTCACGTTGCAAAGAATCTATAGACCATCACAAAGTAGTTTTATTTAGATGCACTAGAAAGGAAACCAGCTAAAAAGCCGATATAAAAAGATAGGGTTTGCCAAGCCTTCTGCAACACGAAGATTATGTAAGCTATGGATATAGTAATTGTAAACATATGAAGGTCACTCTCATTTTGTCTATGAAAATGAAGTCGATGATAGCCTATACAGTCATTAAATTATTAAAATATAGGCAGAAACCGTTGTTCCAAATTGAGAAACTTCCGCAAAATTTCGCTTACCTTCGAATTTAGTTTGACAACAATCTCATTAAATCTAACCGTACTATTTAGCATGAAGGTAATCATAACACTTATTAAGTGTTCAAACATTGTACGATTCCATGTTTCATCGTTTGTACATTCCAACAGCTCCATAACTTGGACAATTAATTCAACCAAAGCAAGTTCCAGGCCCACAGATCGGGTTTTCTTTCACAGCATTAAGTAAAACGATATTAAAATTAAAAGATAGATCTTAAATCCATTTGTATGAAAATTACAATTATACTGTACAACGAATACTACACAATAGTAATACGCTAGAAACACATTATACATGCAAGTTCAGATTAGTATACTAAAAAGACGAATAATTCTAAAGCCAAGTTGGGACAAAGTGACTTCCTTACATATTCAGGTTAAAATATCGGTTAAATCGGCGGATAATGTAGCAAATTCTTTTCCATGACCCACAAAAATACAATGAAAGATATATTAACGACCTTAATTCCAAGTAGTAAGAACAATTGAAGTTGTTTTCTCATCTAAGTAAATCGTTTAGATCAATTTAACACGATTCCACAACCTGTATAGTACTTTAAATACAAACATTTCAACGCAGAAAATTCTATATAAGCAAATAAGCTTAAATTAACAGGTATAACAACAAAAATATGCAAAACAAACATGATCCAAAGTACACAAAAATCAGAACGTTAAAGCTGAAAATAGTGAGCAGTAATGAGACTGGAATAATGTAATTACTCCACTCAATCATGTGTGGAAAGATTTTATTAACTGAATTCTAGTTGGTAAAGTATGAGTTCATAACTTGTTGCATAAAATTGAGTTGTCTCATAATTCAACCCATAATTATATGCCTACTGCATCTTGTTAGCTAGATAGTTATACCAGAAGCCTACACAGTTGGCAACCATTGAATTATATACCCGAATCTATTTTAACTAATTGATGTAGACTAAAATTTTGTAAAATAGTAGCTAATCAATGTATAATATTAGTTTCATAGATCTCGGTTTGGGACGCATAGAACTCTCACTCAATTCAACGAGTTAGAGTAGTGTATCAGACTCGAGGATGAACAATTATCTAGAATCCATTTACCTCCACTTTATATTTAATGCTAATCAAAGCATGATAAGACCAAATCGCAGTTGTCAACATAGTGCTCATACAGTGATAATCCAACAGGAATATGTAAGCATTTCTGTCTTAACATGTTTAAAATTATAAACATTTAGAGTCTAAACTACTCTGAAAAACTCACAACTTTTCCACTTGTAGGGTCAAGCATTCCAGTTGTAAGTTCAAAACTTCGCAGCTGGCCCAATACTGTACACAAAAGAGGCAACTGAGAGCTTGTAAGAGAATCAGGATAACGCATTGCGCCTTTGATAGATGTCAAGACGAGATTGGAAGAATCCAGTCTGTAGCCTGGAGCACTCAATGAGGTTATCCCACAAAATGGAGTCATAGCATGATATACTAGGAGGAAAATATAATGTTAAAACTGAGTTAAAACCAAATACATGTGGAGACACTCGATAAACTTAATCCCGATAAATTAAAATCAGGATGACTCCAATTCACAAATGTAATCGAAAACATAAGAGACAACTTATCAGAAAAAATGTAAGCAATATAGGATGATTACTCTAGGAATCTGTAGAATTCAGAAGTTAAAATCATTGGACAGGCGGAATCCATGTTCAAAAATTCTCAACACACTCTAGGATCAACTTAAAAGACTGATACCATTGTGTCCGAAGGATAAGATAAAAACTGAACTTCAAAATTACGATACTATTTCATACGATAAAAATGCCTGAATTTGCAGTGTTCTCGAATAGCGTTTTTGAATCTTAATATCGTCGTTTCATTCACAAAAAGTTGTTACCAGCAAGAGAGACGGGTAGCTTGGCAGTTTTAGATGATTATATGCATTCGCTGGCCTCATTAGTTGTAATAAAATAAACGTAACAGTAATTCATTCGTAGTAATCAATAAATGGTCACAAAACAGAAATATAACCTCAAATCAGTATATAATTAGAATAACCTTAGTAGAATAGAAACTTCCCATCTGAAGTCAATAATCGACATGATCAGAGATAGAAAATAAACCTGGACAGTAATCAGGAAGTCTTAGAGATAGCAGTATGATTCAAGAGGCATCCAAAACACTTTCTAAGCAGGTCAACAAAACTATTAAGCATTTTTACAAAAATAACGACATGGGAGTTAAGGGAACATCATTTTGGATAAGATGACTTGATTGTAGCAAGTATAAATCACATAAGCTCACTAAGTAATCATGCTCTAACGTTGATAATTTATGTAAATTCTACATAAACAGCAATGCAAAAATATGCCTGTAAAGTACGCCAAGTTGAGATATATACAAAGATGACATTTATACTAAACTTTATTTTGCTTTGAGAAGAAATAATGGATAATTACCGAATCTACAAACAAAGCATGACAGCAAAACGTCTTGTGAGACAAAACAAAATACTTAGTAAAACGCTATAATATGGATACAACAACGCAGAATCGTCCACGCAAACAGCACGTTTAAAAGCTATACCATATATTTTTGGAGTTGAGTAGACAACAATAAATTAAGAATGAGACATAATCTTGAAGATTCCCCCTCGTCTCGAATAGATAAGTGACAAAACTACTAGCACTTCTAAATTATGAAGATAATAATTTGCCTTAGACAGTAATGTAATATATTCAAACTTCACAATAAGTGTGAACGATAACGCAGAATACGAAAATCAATCTAGTCATTGAACTAGACTGACAAAATACAAGCTATAGGTTTATGTCTGATTTTCGTATAAGTGGCAATAAATGGGGTTCGACAAGATATATATTAGTAACCCAACGCGCTAAACAGTATACCTTATAACAAAGACTAACCTCTAGAATACAGCAGTCGTGCAGGCTTTTTAAAACTGTCCATGAATTTGTTAAATCCTGACCGTACAAACTACGAGAGTTATTAAAACTGCATGCATTACTTCAGGAGCGTCCCCAAATTCGCTAGAAAAGTTCCGGATTAGCTCGTGCATAGCGAAATATGCAGGCATTAGACACATTTCACGGCACAAAAGTAATTGTATTAACTAAAAAAACTTGAGATATGTAGTAGACTATACCTCTAATGACGGGTCGATAGTATAAAACAAACTGCGTTCACAGAACATTTTTTCGGTAAACTGCGAAGACTTTTCAATACTTTTGTTAAAAACCTCACGGTTACTCTTTAAGTATCGTGTAGACAATGTTTCAATGGCTTACTTTGTAATCCAAAAAGAAAATTAGCTTTAGAAGCAGTTTAAATGAACAGCGAAACAAAATAGGGGATTCCACGCGCAGAGAATCTGAACATACAATTGAATGAGCGACCTCCCTAAAGAGTATGCAACGGAGAGTTGAATATACCTTGGTAAAAACAACGCATTTTCGATCGCGAAGTCTATGCTCCAAAGAATCCTCATCACAATACGCTCATGTTTTACATTAGCTAGCTTTGATATTAGACAATCAAGTGCCCTGAACTTCTTGTTTACATTGATTAGTGACGACATCACATCTTACTGATTTTTGATGCAAAATTTCCCCCCAAAGCTTTTGCGATCTGACAGCATCCATATTCATTAGGCTCATTCCTTCATCTGATATCATACCGCCTAGAGATTCTTCCAGCATAACGGAGACCTGAGGATAAAGTCAGCACCACAAACTTACAGTCAGCTCATTTATGAACTTTTCTATCGCAACTACTGGATCAAGCATCATTTAAAAAACCAGAAAGCTTTCCGAAATATTTTACGACAGTTCTAGAGTAATGGGTCAGTTCAAATTAGTGGGAAGGTCGGGCAAGAATCTAAAAGATAGGAAAACCGTCTATGACAACAGGTAAAGATAGTCGAGTATACAGAAACATTATTTCCAATACAGTCACGACTAAACTCTAGACAGCCAATTACTTGCAGCTTGGACCACAATGTAGAGCCAAACTCATACAGCCTCGCTCACTCAGTATCCAATATCAAGTAGACTTCAAAGTTATTGTTAACAGAATTAAAGAGCTAGTATCCTTCGAGATCTGCGTTAAAGTACAGGGAATTTTTATGTGTATGCTAAGGTGGTAAATATGGTCCTCACAAATAATATAAATAAAAATACTCAAGTGAGAGTGTCAATTACATGTCAGTAAAATCATATTACTTTAAGGCTGTATATTGCCTTCAATTAATAATTTGCCTCATTTGGTAGTTTTTTAGAATATTTGTGTTAATGTCAATCAGCAACCGTGAGGTGATTTCAGTGTTTAACCAAATCCCTTTTTGCGAATTCAATGGTTTGATTAAATATGAACTTTATGAACTTGATGAATCAACCTTATCTTATTATGACCAGCGAGGCTTTCTGGTTCGTCTGATGATGATCATCCATGTTATTTATGAAATATTTAACATAAAATATGACACTTATGAACGCACTTCAAATAAATAACATAGCGTGATGTAATTTTGCATTCACTACATGCATTCTATGAAAGCGATTTAAATTTTTCAGCCTTTTGCCATGTCTCCATACAGGGAAAGCGCTATTTTTCAATAAAGGTAGTCGACTACAAGCCTAACGTTTGAATGATTGATTTTTACAGTCAGTATCCTTTAATTGAATTTGTGTGAAATTTTGCTCCAGTTAATAAAGCTTCTGTGTTAAGAGCAAGCAAATGAGTGGCACACGTTAATTCCTTTATTGTGCTCTACATTTTGATGTATTTTTGACAATCGTTGATAGTCGTTAGTAGCTACCGGTAAACTTTATAAACGGGTGCAACCAACCTGAACGAAGTTATCTGTATCATTCAATGTAAATAAATTAACCCGTTTACATTAGCGTTTCGCAAATATAAAGGATATTGCTTTGCTTAAGACCACCTTGACCCGCGGTAAATGAACCTTTAAACCATAAGAAACTAAAGGGCATTGGCTGTATGGCAAAGTAATGTCTGTTGCTTGACTGGAGTAACCTCTAACGATAAAATCGACACGTAGGAGTAAGAATAATACAGAAGGCAGTGAGGGATGTAGGACAAGTCCTATTTTGATTGGGAGTAGAGCGTTAATGGGCTGCCAACTTCTGAGCTGGCTAACCAGAGAACGAGTTGCCTTCCATGTCGTGTCGTGTCGTGATCTAGTGATGATCCATGTCTTAGCGCCTTCAACTAGTCGTAACCGCTAAAACAAACATGGTCAGCATCAGTCCAGAAAAGACATAAAGCTGATAAATTGAAATTTGGCTAAGGGAGCAAATCTACGTGGGCTGATCTTGAGCGGTGAGTATTGGTGCATTGATTACGTTCCTAGTTAGCGCATGGAGTAAGTTGCTTAAGGAAAATCAATTCCTTACGAGAGTAGACATAAATAAATATATAAAACAGGACGAAAAAAACAAATTCAATTAGTCGTAGCAGAATAATCATGTTTTTAAAACCGGAACCTTCTTTTCTCAGTTTTTTTACTGCAACGTACGTAATTGTAGTGTTTGCAGTATTAGAACCCTAATAACCCATTGCTGATTGATTCAAAGTTACGTGGTAAGTTGTCAAATATTTGGTACAATTCTTTAGATTTTAGGTCGTTTGAATCTTAAGATAGATTTAGTAGTGCGAATATTTTGTGGTATCTCATCCCAGAGTTTGCTGTAAAATACGATAAAGCACTTACCGCGATATTGTGTTTGGTACTTGTTGAAAAGTAATGTTGCCTCGTATTTCCAGAGATCATATCTGGACGTTTGGTCCCACGTAGGAGAGAAGGCCGAGAATGATATTTATTATTTTACAGAACAATATTATGTCGTAGTCGGCGACGACATAGGGGTTCTAAAGAAAGTGTATTACATCTAGTCGTGTACTCCATGTTACTGTTAGCTGCTAAAATTCGACGTATAAAACTTCTTTGCACACTTTCTACACATAACCCGTCTATGCTTTTCATGCTGAAAAAGACAAATGGTCAGTACTCGAGTATAGGTCTTACACATATTTTAAAATGAGTAAAGTTCTTCAAACAAAGGCTAGGTCCCTATGTCGCACAACACAGGCTGCTGTCTACTGCCTAAAACATTAATTAAACCTGCTAACTCACCCTAAACAATAAGTTCTTATTTTCAACTCAATCTTGAGTGCAAAGATTTATATATTATCTCGGTACGATTAGCATTTACATCATACATGGTGCAGGTCAAGGGAGGGCACTATGGTAGTATGTGGCGGTTCACCGCCTGCCAGATGATGCTTGTAATCCTGGATCTTCAAGAATGAGTATGCAGATGATATTTGCCAGCGAAAATGATTGATAAAAAAATGATGCCATGAGAGTAAAACTAGAGCAGTCAAGCAATCAAAAACTGTTTTAAATAGTTATTTGTGGTGTCAAGTACGAGGACGACCTTGTGTGGATAGTGCTACGTAAAAGAATGACAGAGGTTGGAAGGACAACAAACTCGAGCTTTTCCTCAGGAAAACTACTTGGCACTAATTTTAGCATGATACAGTAGTTAAGAGGGCTGATAGTAGCCCATTACCAGACAAATCATGTCCGAAGTTTAGTCTTGATTCGCCGCATAGCTATTACAAAGTACTGGCTACTATGTAAAGTCATTATTTGGGAGGAAACATAGTTGACCAGTTTGCAGTGACCTTGGGTTATTCAGGGATGCATTTCTCCAGTGAAAAAATCAATTCACCCCCACTTCAACTACTACTTGTGGAATTTTCGGAAGTGATGACTAAACTATGTTATCAATTGGGTCATACTGGGGGATGAAAAACCGAGCATGCTTTGGTGGCCTAGGATTTTTGGAACATCGTGGAGTTTCGCAGAAGTCGTAATATACAAGCCAGCATTCACCTGCAGAAATTCAGTCGCTTATCCTACATCGTAAAGCCTTAGGGCACACTTCTTGCATCTGAAACCTTTGGACCTGTCTAGCACCCGCCTACTGTACAGATAAACAAAAACTAGAGAGGGCCTGCACCAATCAAAAACGTATTTATGAAGGTCAGGCCTAAGGATCTTTCCGCAAACTCAGAGATCGCGTGTGGATACATCGTCCTACCTCGCCGAATAGGTCGCGCAACAAATTCCACCAGCCATTTCACGGATCAACTGAATTTTCATATACCGGCCTACCAACGACGATTGTTATACAAAGCATTCAACGCCCCCTCTTCCAGGATGATGTGATAACTGCTCACTATAACTGAAGCTAGGTCGAGTTTGGCAACACATATCAACGGTGACTGCCATACCGCCAGCGATCATCTACTGAGAGGCACTAACAGACTGTGTTATGAAATATCCTTGCCCAAGAACAGGCATTGAGGACTGTGCCTCCTACAGAGAAGGGGTAATGTGACACTGTTTAAACCATGTACGACTGTAGTAATGATAATTTACATGTTCATCACATTGCAAGGAACAGAAGCGTCAACGTGCTGGGAGTAGAGCGTGTTCTGTGAAAACTGGGTATACATGATCATAACTCAATCTTCCTGTTCGACCTGTTTTGTACCCCCTCCTCTCACCCGGCATATTGTTTCCACTGGATAAGAATGCCTGACCCACGAATTAGCATGTGTTACACTGACTCGTAAGAGAACAACCGAGACTAAAAATATCATATTAAAGTTTATCCATTAAACCACGAAGACCCTCTTTTCTTTTCAGAATAGATACTTGGTGATGATTTCAAAATCACACGGCAGATGGGAACGGAAAAGATAAGGAAGAAAAGGAAACGATCAGCAGCGCGAGGGTGCAAATGGTTAATCATTTATAACAGTTTGCATTGGAGTCTACGGTGTATTTGTCGCATTAAACAAAGCTTATTTGTTATTTCTTTTTTGTTCTAAAAAGTGTCGATTACCGCTGAGGATAGCTAAGATAGACTACAAATTTATTCTGGAAGCATAGCTTGGAATAAAAAGTTCCAACTCTAAAAAATACATGGATGTTACGAGAGTGCGGAGCACAATTTGCTAAAAAAGAAAACGTTTTGTCCGCCATAAGTAAATAAATGAAGCTTTTCCACAGGTAGATTCTTTTAGAGAGTGGAAAGACTGGATGCTGTAAGGTCCAGTAATAATATAGATTGAGTGAAGGCCAAACAAGGAAAAGTTTGGAGCAAGTGTGACGGGATAACAAGGAGGCAGGCTTGGGGGCTTTTATGTCTGTACAAATGCGAAGTTGCACGTTGAGGCTCCACCTGAGTCTATTGGAACAAAGGATGGAGTAGATAGTGGTTCATATGAAAACGCCAGTTGATTGAAGCAGCAATTATTACACAATGACACGTTGTTATTGCATGCTACACAAGTGTTTTCAAGTAATCCGTAGTGGTTATAATGCTCCGAAATTTGATGGAGGTTGATTAGTGGTGAGTGTAAACTTAGTAAGAACATTAGACTTCCGAAAACTGCGGGGTTGTTGGTATTAGTGTAATAAGCCTACCAAAAAGGGTTTTTAGGCAACTCATAAGTGTGTTTCGCCCTGTCATTATACTGATTTTTGTCCTGCCCTACTAATGACACGGCGTCTAGGTCTGATGTGCTGCAATGTAGTTCTCCACTACACAAGGTGTCGATTTGTAGCTAAATATATCTAGCCAATGTTTGATGTGAGGTGGCAAACGTTTACCTGCTTTGGGTATCTTTGCGTTCTGTTGCTAGACCTGGTTTTATAGGTACCTTCAGTAAACCGTGGATTGGTCTCATGTGAATAATAATTTGTAGTGGACTGCATCGTTGAGATAGGTCTTAATTTTTGCCATTCTTGATGCTACCGGTAACGTCTGTGTATTTTTATGGGCTTGGGCTTTGGAGTGTTAGGTGTCTTACGTCATCATTTAGATCTAGCACTCCGTGAATATACGCATATGAACTTCGATTAACTCTCCTAGATTCTGATAGTTATCTACAATATAATAGACCCAGAATAAGAACAAACTTGAAGGGCACCACTTGTGTTTCTGTGTTTGCGTGTACCAGTAAAAGAAAACACATCATCATGTAGTAAATGAGCTAATAGCCTGCATGTATCGACACAGTTACCGTACTTAAGTTTGGTTAGCCTTCTGACTTCTAGACAGTAGTAATTACTCATGCACACATGATAATCACAAGATACGCTCATAATAATAAAATCTAGAACTCTGATGAGACATTCATATATTTGAACTCAAAGAATCGAAGGTAACAAAAATCGTACAATACGCCAAAGTTCGACAGTACAATACAGCCTAACGTTTGGCACATGCACACTATCAAAGAAATATGCAGTACAAAGATCAATCCGTTCGGTGGTAACCACGGTCTCTATATCTATCTTCCCCTAGAACATAGAGATCTGTACTGTGATGGATACTACTTATAAGGTCATCAACAAGTAGTAGGTAGCGGAGCGTCACGGGAAATTGGAAAGAATCAGCAAACAGCATATGAGGCGAGTTGCGAGGCGGCAAGAAGTAAAGCATGATTAAAATACATAGGAGAATCGAGGACAATCAAGAGAAACTAGCCGATAAACGACACGGACCAGAGAACGAGAAGGATGTGCACATTGATGATTAGAAGTAATGTATGTAATATTAAATGACATTCTCTGCTTTAACCAAATAAATAATTGCTTGCCCAATTGGCCTTTTCACAGTACTTTAAGAAAAGCTTGCGTTCGAAAGGCGAGAAAACAAAGACGATAAAATGTTAACGGGGTCAAAAGGTGAAAATAAAATACAAAATATGTAAATGACAGGATCGGTGGGTGTGTACGTGTGAAAATTAGCTTAATTTGTGCATACATATTCTAGTTGACCTTGGAGTACACACAATATATAACCCAGTTACGTTTGTCGTATCACCAGAGCAACTTCTAACGACTGAACGCACTCTCACGAATGAGAATATATCAGGTAATGAAGGATGGTAGAGAAGTTATATTTAATCGTAAATAGAGCGTCAGTGGAATAGCAACGTATAGGCTAGCAAACTAGAGAGAGGTGCTATCTACAGTGCATCGTAACGTGATCTATTGGTGATGTGTGACCGAGTGCCTTCAGCTAGTCGTATCCGCTAAAACAAACATGGTCAGCATCAATGTTGAGAGCTTATACAACTATTTATATTGGGGATTATTTACCGCTACATGCTGTCGGATTTGTAACCTCGTTAGGTTCAACAAATATATACATAGTACTAGTAAATTTACTTCCGTTCATAGCAGTGACTCTTTCACACACGATAATCTCAAGGTACATGTATGATAATAAAATCCAGAACGATGATGAGACAGTCATATATTTGAGCCCAAAGAATCCAACGAAAAAAGTCGCAAAACGCGCCAAAGTTTGACAGTACATTTCAGCTTAACATTTGGCACACAGTCCAACAAAAAAATATACAGTGCAAAGATGATTACGATTAGAGGGGGGGGGAGAACTACGGCATCTACCTGATTCATAAAGCGCAGGGAATACTTATCCGTTATAGCAAATCTTCTTCTAGGTTACGTTTAAGGATGTTCTATGGTTAGAGAAAGTAAAATCCTTAGTAATGCTTTGATTCAAGGATAATTACGTCGTCATACTGCGCAATCGGACCAGTGTGGCTAGGCATCCTTTGTCAAAGTCTTTGTGTAAATAATTAGCTTTATTTACCTAAGGCTAGTAATAGATCTTGTATTGTCTACGGAGTTGATAAGATAGCGGCTGTGGAGGATCGTCTGGGTCCTCCCGGTGTGCGATGCATGACACCGATACTAGTAGTTCTAGTAAGCTGTCTGAGACATATGCTCAAGCTCTGTAATCGTATCAGCCCAAAAATCAACCGCCAAAACCAGGGTGACTAAAATTTCAACACTGCAAAGACTCCATTACTTTACTTAAACGTCAAGATACGACTACAAAAAATCAATGCGTGTAGGCTAGGAAGATACAAAGATATTGGATTCTGAATACACTGTCATAGTGATAAGGACTTTTTCAAATCATACAACACCTGTTTCAGCGAATTTTAATTCTCTTCCAACTTCTAATCTGTGTTATCAGATTGTCCTTGTTTCACGCTTGCGTCGCTCTTCATTTTGATCGGTTTCTTTTATTAGTATATGTAAGTACACCTGTGTTCGCAGAGTAGTTGGATTATCTTTTACTATTACTCTACTGTCTTTCAGATTTTCTTACGCAAACAGCCCTGCACACCCAACTGGCATATAAAGTATCTTATATCCAGGCACGAACCGGTGGAATAATCATCACTACGTAGATAAGTGTTGCAAAGTCCCGAAATTCCACTCATTAAGGAGTTGCAATACGCAACGATAAATTTATCATTGAGTATTGCAACTTGTTGCAGTATCCAATATCTTTGTGACAAGCCATTATGAACTATTTGGTTTTTTGGAAATCGCGTTTTGTCCCTGGTTCGGTTTTAGGCCTTTAGTACTGTCCGGTAGTTGTCTTGCTATCCGACTTCATTAACGCCTAGCAAGTGGATTCATATTTTATTAATTCTGCCATTATATGTATACTGATAACCACACCCAATGTGTATATATTGAGGAGCTTAACCTTCGGATTCATCAGCTCATGAACTCTCTTGTCATTGTCTCTTTCAGATTCTCATACAATCCCTGTTGTCACTCCTTTACTAACTGCGTACTTTGGGCTATATGTTAATTGATTTTATCCTCTGCACTAGGTGCCGATAAATATGGAAGTTCATATATGGCATGGGAGATACCGTGTTGCAGGAGTATGTAAGAATAGGAGCTTTCGCCTGATGGGACTTCAAGGTACTTCAACAGTTTTAAAACAATAATAAGTGGTTTAGAACAACTGTCAAAAGAAGGGCATGCTGTTTACCTGCATGAGCTTAGTGATTTCTATCAAATAACAGAAATAGAAGTCAATGGGGTAGTTGTTTACCACTGCAAAATTACGGATTTTCAATTCGGTATGTGAAAGTCTGCTTTCTTCATCGAAAAATTCCCAGGAGGTGATGGAGAACTGGATCCATTATGCAAAATGATCGTAGATAAGGTCAGAAATGCCTACTGAGACCTATGACATCATTTTTAGGTGGAGAAACATATTAGGTTTTATCTGTGAAACCCTATTATTGCACACGACTATATAGCTAACTGTGCTTAATAATCATTGTATCTTTTGAATTCAGTATAGTGACTCTTTGTCTCCTATAGCGTAGCAGCCACTAAAAATAATATTTTTATTTGTTTCACGTTCTTATCTTGGTGTGTATGTTGCAGCACGATTAGACAACAGACCTTACCTTACCGGCGTCTTCTTAGTTTGGCTCGTCGAATTAAATTATCTCGTATCAACTAATCTTTCGCCTTTCATATAACGCGTTGGACCTCGTAGAATACCCAAGCGTCGGTCAAATATAGTTACTGAGCTATGAGAGTGTATTTCACTTAAGGTGTCAGATAGATACCAAGCATTACCTAAGAATCAGGCTCATTAGGAACAATAATCAAACGTTTCATTAATTCGGCATTGTATTGTTCCACGAAGTGGTGAGCCCGACGTGATGTTATTAGCCAGAAAATAGTACTCCAGGCGTGCAAAACATAATATCTTAAGTGGTGGGATAGGAAAGTCGATATTGGGAACGGTTTGGGTGTGAAACTAATCATGGATGTCGTTGTTACTGGTATTAGTCGCTTGCAAAATATACAGCAACGACTAAGTATAAAAAATGTGGATGGAAAAATATCAAATGACAATATCTGAACAAAATACCAAACAAATAATCCGAAAAGTCGACCAACCTTAAATCGATAAGCTCGACTTATCGGATTACTGATCATACACTGACCAATAATTCATACCTGGCACATTTGTATTACAAACTTTGTGATATGTAAGCAAACATTATGCTGCAAGTTTGAATTGTAGCACGATTCACTTCTTCAATCGATCCCTGTTAGTTTGGGTTTATACCATTTTTAGTTACATTTGTTTAATATTTTATTCATTTATTGCCATTTGACATTTTTCCGTCCGCATTTTTTATACTTAGTCGTTGCTGTATATTTTGCAAGCGACTAATACCAGTAACAACGACATCCATGATTAGTTTCACACCCAAACCGTTCCCAATATCGACTTTCCTATCCCACCACTTAAGATATTATGTTTTGCACGCCTGGAGTACTATTTTCTGGCTAATAACATCACGTCGGGCTCACCACTTCGTGGAACAATACAATGCCGAATTAATGAAACGTTTGATTATTGTTCCTAATGAGCCTGATTCTTAGGTAATGCTTGGTATCTATCTGACACCTTAAGTGAAATACACTCTCATAGCTCAGTAACTATATTTGACCGACGCTTGGGTATTCTACGAGGTCCAACGCGTTATATGAAAGGCGAAAGATTAGTTGATACGAGATAATTTAATTCGACGAGCCAAACTAAGAAGACGCCGGTAAGGTAAGGTCTGTTGTCTAATCGTGCTGCAACATACATACCTAGATAAGAATGTACAATAAATGTAATATTGTTTCCAGAGTTATCATTGGCTGCTACAACACGTACAAAACGTTCCTATGTATCTGTTGCGTCTCCTTTCATGCATACATACTTATTCACAGCTTTTAAGTTATTGTTTGAAGGATTACAATTATAATACTGCCATAGAAAGTAAAATTTTAAATTTGCAATTATTTAGGATCATTACTATGGTAGTAATCCGTCTTACTTGGTTGTACTACGAAACGTCGTTGATAGGTAACCCCTTATCCACATCATTGCCATATAGTTAGTGATACATACATTGGCACTGTTACTTGTCACGTCGCATCAGATTGCTTCAAAGATCGTTATCATGTGTGCAAACATTTTAAAACATCAACTCTGCATTCATTCTAAAGTTTTGTACGGAATGTTTGGCTATCTCTGGAGGTTTACAATGTTTTGACGACCCCCTTTATAAGAACTTGTAAAGTGTTACTCAGAATTCGTATCGGTTGTCGCAGATTTTGAAATTAACGTTTAAAAGCACCGATTGTTCAGACTAAGCACTGAGCAACTTTTAGGCTGAAATACGCTAAGTAGTTGATTAATGAGACCACACCATATATTAGAGGATATTTTTCAATGACGAACTTCCATAGGTTTGGATTTAAGGTGCTCGTTCGTACTTGTACTGCAGTGTATCACTAGTTGACCTAGACGGTTCCTTAATAGGTGCTTTCAAAATGTTCTTTAAAAATATACAACATCTTACAGATTATACTCGCTAAATGAGTAGAAATGACTTAAAAAAACGTTTATCTAAGCAACGTAACTACAACCACCATTATAAGTAGTGGTGTGGTATTATTGTCTCCTTTATTTGTTGCTACAAACAGGGGTCCCTAATTTCTCTCTTCGTAAACTCGCTTGCCTCCAACTACGGTTGCATCATTCTGTTAAGATAAAATTCATACGTCTAGTACAAATAAAATGAGCCTTATTTACTAAACTGTATTTACTTTAGAGAGATATAAAGATACCATTACTCATCACAGCATGCAACACTAACGGAAATATGACCTGTCAACAAGTATTGTGAAGAAATGAACTGGTTTAGTCGTATTCGTGCACTAGTTTACTAGGTATCGGTTCGCAATGCAAAAAGCTAGCATTGTTGTGCTTAGTTTAAATGTCAGATTCATTGCTGAGTTATTCGAGTATATTTTGTCGAGGGTCTAAGTCCTAGTTCCAGTAAATTTCAACTGTTTTGGAATGCTCGGCAGTATGATAGACGTTTAGAAGCTCGTCGTATCTCATGAGAAATAATTTCATTTATACTTATGCTTTGTAGTGTATGGTTGTTTATATTGACTGGCGTTAAAAGTATTTATACATTAGGATGTCTGGCTGTCATTTTTCTTAGAAGCTATAGTAGCGCACAATATATATTTGCTATTTCTGAAAACTGGTAGAAGTTGCGACAGACTTTAAAGTCAACTGACAATTTCGACGCTACATACCACCAAGCAATGAGAAATTGGTTCTACAACATTAGAGACCACTTTGGGGGAGTGCTCGTGGAAGGCGTGCTTCAAAGGTTTGTCAGTTTGTTTATTGCTTCATTTCAGCCCCATACGTTACAATGGTTCATAAGAATAGTACGGAGGTTGCAACAGTGGAGGGCACAACGAAAGATGATTGGGGTTATAAACTACTTTTTAATGTACAAATATAAATTTACTTTCAATGAACCATGGTCTTATATAAGACTTTCGGATAATGTGACTGACCCCTGAGTAAGGACCGGTTAATGGGTGAATCAGGGCAACCGCGTTACAAAATTAACGGTTTTGAGGTCTAAAACAAGCATACTACTTAAAAACTGTCAGTAGCCAAATCCTAATGCAAAAAGACAGGGCCACGTATGGTAATAGCCAAGGCCACCTATAGATTAACACAGGGCCACGTTGGGTAAAACGTAGAATAAAACACAGTGTCAGAACAAACTTAGGGAAAACCATCGGGAAGCCCTGCGAGTGACCCAGTGTTTTACATACCGTTTTTCCTAACCTTTCGCAAATTTGGCCCAGCCTTTTGGTTTATTGGGTGTGCTTTGATGTATAGGTTGCTCTTGAGCTTAAATGCTCTAGGTACCCTGACTAACTTGAAGAATAGTTAGGAATTTACGTAACTTAGTAACTCTTTATACTTATGTTTGAGTTATTATAATGTCTCGACAAACAAAAGTGAACTATCTACTCGGAACTTTAAGTAAACTTAGGAAAATGGTGGTAACCATTTAAGCAGTGCATAGTCAAGAATTAACACTCTCCAGAGCTTTCAACGTCTTCTTGCTGAAAAACAACTAACGAAAAGGATTATAAACAATAAATTAGTAGGACTTCATGTGACTAATAACTGTAGCCCATAAAATCTCACTATAACTAAGTATGAATTACCTAGTTTCAACTGATCAAGAACCTTTTATCTGATAAAATAAACCTATAAGAAAACAGTTTCAAGCATACTCATTTTGCGCTGGGATTGCAGAATAACATAGGTGAGGCCAGATAGCTGTTTTTCTTAGTGGTATTTAATAAATTAATAAACAAAGGGGCATAGGTATCTGTTTCTGAAAAGTAATATAAATGAGATAGATCAATGTCGCATGCGGATATTAGTGACTGTGTAGTGTCGGTTTGGTATTTAACTAACTCAAAACATGTACATTGTTTTACTCATATGAAATGAGCCGGAGCACTACCATGCATTGTCAGTAATACTATAAACTCGCCACTGTTTCAAGTGGTTTTTAAGTTCCCCATGCTATTAGGTGGTGTATGAAATACTTGGTTGATTAGTTTATTAAATATTGTTATTTAAAAGACTATCTATGCACTACAGTTAGCTTAATTCAAGAAAATCAGTTCAAAGTTTAAAAACGTTAATAGTGAACAGCCTGATTAGTGTTTAAATAGCCCAGATAGCATACTGATGACGTAATCAATAACGTTTGCCATTATTGTATATTTGACTTCAAAATGAAGTCTTACTGTATTAACTATAGAATAACTCTCAACAAGAAAAGAATCTATGAATTTACTAAGACAACAGTTATGAGTCGACTGTACAAGTTGCGACGCTTTAACTCTTATAAGTGGAATAATTTGTTTAAGGTAAAGTAACCAAAGATATCCATCTCCAGCAATAGTTTCCTTATGGTGAAGCACACCAAAGATAATGTCTCACTAACATTGCTTGTCTTCTCTTTTCACCTATCAAAACAGCCGAATTTGACTGCAAATTTATACCTTTATTCTTACTTGGGTCAATTATATGATGTTTTAGGCTTTCTGGGTGCTTAGTTGTAGTAACTGACACTTCTCCAAAGACTCACTTTTCAAGTTTCATCACGAACACGGATAACTAATATTTGCCCACTACTTAATGGGGTTTCATGTAAATAACATGTATGAAGCCAAAATCACTACAGCACAGATATTGTGATTTTACTGCTTAACACTTTTGGTTTGACATGGTTGTCCAACAACCGGTTGCATACTGTACACTCTTTTGACTTATATCACCCACTCGTGTTTTCAATCTGGTTGATCTGAGTGTTGTTCGAATTAAATTAATCACTAAACTATTTACATTCTAGATCCTTTATTAATGTTGCCGTGTATCGTCCGCATGAAAATACAACTGTACAGGTGAAGCAGTTTGAAAGGTAATTAGTATCAGAGCACGCAGTCGTTCATGAAACGGAATTGAAGTTTCGAAGCTACTCTGTTCTGATATTTTCAAAAAACACTAGTTTCAATCTAGTTGTAGAACGTTTAATTTATGTCGTGCAGTCACGTTACTTGTGGTTGTAAAGTTCAAAGTTATTTCAAAACATATTTATTGGGCTTGATAGTTTGAATAGATTAATCATAAATTAGCCACAATAAATAAATTTATCCTGTAACGTTTGACAAACTATTCACTAATTACCATCAGAAGCTTACTTGTATCCACGAAGTTGTTGTGACGCAAAAAAATGGTTGATATCTCGACGCCTATTAATTGTGTCTAGTCAATATTTGAGCGTCTGCCCTATTCCCACTCAGTCCCAAGCCAGAGATAGATGAGCATGACGATAAACCAACCGGACAAAATCCGAATTATATTATATTCCACATATTCCTTTATATATACATAAAATCTGACCGCACAACAGACCAATTAGGAATCTAACGTCAATACAGGACAAAGGAAATAGTGGTAGTGAATAGGGACTACTTGTACACAACCAATTAACTGCAATTCACAGTAAGAAACAATATATTGAGTAAATATACTAAACGGAAGGATAGAGTAGGAGGAACATAACAATCATAGAAATGAAATGTTTACACCACTCACAAACAAAATAATTGTAATAATCCTCCAAAATACAGTTCTGAAAGTTCGTTACTCATCTTTAATTGCCGAACATAACAGAAGTAAAGATGGACTACATAATCCTTAAAAGCATAGGAATTACAGGTTTATGGAGTGATATTCTAAAGGGATTCTACAAACTTCTTGTAAAAAATAACTACGATGTTCCTATTAACATTTATAATTCCAAATTGTAGTCACGTAATAACGCAGTGAGAACTCAGAAGTAGTAGTGGTAGGACTGTATTATAGTAACCAGTAATAGAAATCATAAGCAGTCAGCAATCAATGAGAGTAAGGCAATCCAGTAATGCAAGAAACAAGGAATCTAGCTAGAAATACATACATGCAGTAGGTATAGCAATGTCCCGAATATAGATAATAATAAACAGGTGTGAATCGGATAACCAGTGGCAAGTGACGAATGGGGTAAGCGAAACATACTTTGTCAAAACAATATAACACGGGACTGAGTAAGCGGACACACTGGGAAGGGGGGGGGAATACATGAATTACAAAACATAGTAGCGCATTTATAAAAACATCAGGAACAAAAGTACACGGAGTCACATGATACTCTGGATCCACCTGAACTAGATATTGGATACCATCTCCGCTTTCTTTCGCCCTGGCTGTCGTATGAATACTCCAATCTTTCTGGACGTATATAATGATATATTAACATCTTGTTGTATTTCTATTATTTGATACTTCCTTGATATGACTGATTAACGCTGAATTACAAATACGTAGACTGCAGAATAAAAATGGGAATAAATAGCACAAGATTTTCAAAATTAATTGAAGTAACGAATATGATACAGTGAAATCGTGAGTACATGGTTTGTTAAACGATCTGGATCTGATCAGATCATAGCGATACAATTCTATACTTTATTTGATCACATTAAGGCTGTTCATAGGACCCTTAACTTCATTTGAGAATTTATCATAACAATCTGATGTTGTGTTATCAGTATCCAAACCATGAATGGAATCCGAACTAGTAATAGTATTAGAAAATCTTATATTTTCATCAATTGAATCAATGTTCTTTATAGGAAATTGGATTCTAGAATATGAATTATCTTCTTTATTAGAAATAATTAAACTCGGCTTGTTGAGATTAGAATTACTGTCTAACATGCTGACATCACTTATCTCCATCTCATTATTAGCATCATTAGAGGCGTTAATTGAAACAGAAGTTGAATTAGATACATCATTAGAAATTTCGTCTGAGGTAGGAATATAATGATTCTCATGTGATTTTATCTTCTCAGAAGTACCAAATAACCATTCATATATGAATTATTCATCATCAGTAAAAATGTCAGTAGTACTTAACATAGAAATATCATTAGACTTCTCCATCATAAATGAATTATCATCAAAAATTTCAGTTAAGGGAGGAAATGAATTGCGAATTTCAAATGCTTGTAGCAATTCATAAAGAACATGGGAAGGATAAATGCCACCATTTAATTTGGATTTGGATTGATTAGCACAAAAATCATAACGATTACTTCCCACTTCAACATCCGAATCATAATCAGAATTACAAATTAGCATTATCATTAAGAAATTGCATGCTTCCACCGAGTAAATCAGTATTCTTTATAGGAAGTAGGCTTTCAGAATTATTTTCTTTACCAGAACTGACTGAATTCGGTCTATTTGAATTTGAATTATTGTATAACAAACAGACATCACGTTCCTTTCTCATCTCATAAGAAACATCACTGGAATTTTCGGCTGATTTATGAACTGGATAATGAGAATTACGTAAATCAGTTTTCCCAGAAATTTCATCAGGATCAGAAATTACATTAGAATAACTTTCAGAATTTATTTCTGATCCAGACTGATTATCAGCATAATTTCGGAATTGGTGGACATCGGTACCACCAATTTTTAGTTTTCCAAAAATGACGCTAGGGACGATATATTCGAACACGAGTCTTTAATTCAGAATATGACTGATGAACTAATCGAACGGGATATAATGTTGATCTCAATAAAGAGAACCAGTCTTTTCTCACGGTTAGAATAGTGTGCATTCATTTTTCTCCCTCACCCTCCCATTTGTTGCATACCATGCTTCAGTATCCTCGAAATGTCGAATTATCTCACTAGGTGAAGTGAAACATATAATGCATAGAAGAATTCACTCATTTTGAATTAGATGGATTATGAATTTCAAATGACATCACCAACGCCAATTGTAATATTTAAATAACAGAACGATCCTCTGAATATATCCTGGATGCCACTCGAATTGTAGAAGTAAAACCGACTACTTGACCTGAATTAACCACCTCGTGAATGAAATTAGAATTGTAGTATAATCGTAGATCAATTAAACCACTACGTGATCCTAATTGCTACACCAAATATGATTCTCTAATTAGCACATAGAATTACGAATTGCAGTCACGTAGTAACAGTGAGAACTCGAATGTAGTAATAGTAAAATTGTAATGAAATCATCAGTAACAGGAATCGCAAGCAATCGGCAGTCAGCACTCAGCAATCCAGGGACCAACAACTACACAATCTAACAATGTAGTAATTCAGGAATACCGTTTATAAGGCATCTAACTAACTAACTAACTAACTAACTAACTAACTATATATATATATATATATATATATATATATATATATATATATATATATATATGCTTGTATGCTTGTAGGCACAAACGGGTGAGAACTAGACAGCTAATGATAAGTAAGGAATGAAAAGATCAGACTAACACAAATCACCAAAACAACATCACATAGGGTTGAGCAAGTAGACACACAGGGAAGAGGAAATACATGGATTACGAAACAGTAACGCAGTCATAGAAACATTAGTAATGAAAGTACACGGAGTCACAAGATTGTCTGGATTCGCCTGAACTAGGTATTGATGATCACCACCAATGCCTTTAACCTCCTTTTTAGGCCTATATATAAATACATGTCTGCACCAGCTCGCCTTCGACTGCATTCTGTTGATGCTTTCTAAAGCAGAGTTCTGAGATCAACAAGCCATTTCCGGTAAACTGTCAACTATCTACGAGATTCCCTTCTTGATTTTCATGGAAATGCCTGGTAGAAGACATATTCTAACAGCAGCATAATATATTTCGTTCTCCCAATACTCCTTTGGCTGTCGTCAATGAGTTGATTGATTGTGTGATTGACTAGTTTATTGCATATTAGCCACTGAACGTAATTTATTAACAGGATTTAAATAAAATGAAATAACTGCAAAGTTAGAACAAATAGAGCATCAGTTAAATGTTATTAATTTTATGTTGAATATTGAGTCTAAAATGTACTTCTAAAGAAAAATGACAACAGACTAACGTAGGGTACATAGGCAGGCTATGAATCCCATTCATAGGTGAGTTGTAAAAATATGCACTGACCAATAGAAGTGAAATAACATACATCAATTGTCATATGATAGTCTGGCCTTAATAAATGTACCTTTTTTTCTATTCGTTGATCCATTACTCAGTGCATAATGCAGTAGTAAATACATATTGATAGGTATTTGCAGTGTATTGGACTATCACAATTAAAACCTCTCGACTGATTTGTAAAATATCTACGTGAATTATCGTAGTCGTAAAATCTTAATGCAATACGAAATACAGACCCAGACACACAAATACCTACAGGCATTTTAAATTTCGAACTCATTTTGATCTGTTTAGTATAAAATAATAGGTCATTTTAGTTTAAAAATAATGATGACATAAATATTCTCTTCGGGTTATTTATAAAATACAAATGTTAATGTTGACATAATCATCAACATGCAAGTTATGAAACGTAAATGACAATTGAAATAGACATGATTATTAATCAAATTTACATATATAGGTGGGTGACAATGAGATGGGGTGGTAGTAAAATACGATTACGTCAAGTGTTTGCAGACAAAGGCTGAGTCCTACTTAAAGTGAAATCGAATAGGTAAGAGATTGCAATATGAAATGTGTGATAATCAAAATTTATCACATAGTAACAATAGCAATAATAGGAAGAATTATAATCAGTTCATTTGTTTTAATAAATGTAGAACCTGATGAGCATTTACCGAAAAGATTTTTATTCGTTCAAACGTCTTTTTGATAAATATGGGAATTTTTAGACAATTGAAATCTTGTGATAAACCCATTGAGTTGAAGGTACTCAACAAGTTCATGAAGTATAACGCAAAGTTTACGAAAACGAATGCTACACTGGGATTCTTAAATGATTGCATCGAATGAGGGCACTATTTCAAACATTTCTATAAATCTCTGCGTCGTAATGGAGTATATCCTAATCGGAAGACATAAAAGAGGTATTCGTTAAATCGAATCGACTCATTACAATCGGGTATGAAAGAAATCGAAATAAGTGTTACCCGCAGTCAATTCGCTCTTGATGAGTTACTAGACAATCTTAAGGTCCAGTTCATGGATTACGTCGCACAAGTTACTAAACTTAAAGAAGAGAAAAAGCGTATAAAATTACTCAACAGCCTGGAAAACCAACCGGTCGAGAGTAAATTTCCATCGGAACCTAAAAGGTATGCTAATAATTTTTTTTGAAATTGAATTAAGTAAACAATAACTTGAAGTGTTGGGGTTAGGTCTAAAATTCTGTAACACACGTAACCATGTAAATCACGTAGATACCGACGTTTAATTTGAAAATCTGTATGGCCAGACAGTGGGTCTAGTTCCAACTTCCGAAGAATTGGAACACTTCAAGTCTAACCTAGTTGACTGCTGTTATCAATACTAGAATTCTAAATTCAACTATAGCAGCATTCTAACGAAGAAACATAAGAATGCCATTAATGGACTTATGAATAACGAAAACTTGATTATTACTAAACCTGACAAAGGAAATGGAGTACTCTTACTCAATAGAAAAGATTATACAGAAAAAATGAATGATGTTCGAAAAGATAATTTGAAATTCCAGAAACTAGTTAACGAGAAAGATCTCACTAACAAAATAGAGAAGGACATCACAAAATCTCTAAACGGCTGAAGGACCAACATTTAATACCATCAAACTTATACGAAGCGATTAAACCATTAGGAACACACATACCAAGACTTTACGGTTTACCAAAGATATATAAACTGAGCTTTCTAGTCAGACCAATCCTAGATATGCAAAATTCCCATTATCACAGTGTAGTGAATTGGCTGGTACACCTACTGAAACCACTCTGCAAACAGATAGTTAAACACAGTGTCAAAGATGTATTTCAATTTGTAGACATGGTCAAGGAATTGAACACCAAAGAGCGATGTATGCTATCTCCGGACGTCACATCCTTATTCACAAATGTTCCACAAATTGAAACGGTTAACTAAATCTGCGACCAAATAATAGAAACCGAAATAGACGTCCTCACCCTAATAGACACACTTAAAGAACTATTACTAAAGTGTACAATGAATGTACATTTCATGTTTAATAATGATATATATAGACAAGTGGATGGAGTAGCAATGAGCTCTCCACTGGGTCCCATGTTGGCTGATATTTTCCTGGCCAAACTAGACAACGGTCCACTCGCATAACTCATTGGTAAATTGCCATTCTACTGCCGATACGTGGATGACACATTTTTCCTTTTCAAACAGGATATTAGTCGGTCTGATATTCTCAGGCAATTTAACAAGGTTCATCCGTCTATTAAATTCACACGCGAAGAAGAAAGTGAAAGCAAAATAGCATTTCTAGACCTTCTGCTCACAAAAGAAACAGGTGACTCATTAAGAAGAAACTTGAACAAGAAAACCACATGAATAGGACAATACACAAACTTCGTTAACTTTGTACCTATACAATGTAAAAGGAATATATTGAAAACCTTGCATTATAGGATAATAACGATACGCTCTCCTGATGTGGTTGACGAAGAAATTGACGGGTTGCACAAAACTCTCAGGGAGAATGATTACCCCATAAAGTTTATAAATAAACCTGCTATCTTCAAAAAAATAGAAAGGTGTTTCAGACCGTATATAGAAAGCCACTTTTCATTAGACTAGCATTCAGAGGGGACGCGCCCAGCGAAATCCTAACGTTGAGGTTACACAGTTCCATTCGGAAAACATTTAACTCTGCAAAACTACACCTGGTGTTTCCTACCCGCCGTATGGTGATACCGAGAATAAAGGATAAACTGCCTAGACTTGCCACTTCATTTTGTATCTATCAGTTCAACTGCTCCTGTGGAGCATGTTACATTGACAGATGCTCAAGGAATTTACTCCTCGGTGTTCGGAAGCACCTTGCGGTTTGGTTAACCAAAGGTGTTGTCAGAAGTATCAACAGTTCAATACTAGCTCACCTAATTCAAACAGGTTATGCAGCAAGCATAAATCAGTCATTCACAATAATATTCTGTGTAAACTGTTATCTGCTACCATCGGTTAGAGGTGAAGTCCTTAAAACGGCAGAGGCGATAGCTATACGGGTCAAGAGGCCAGAAATGCGCATACAGAAGAAGTACGTTCAACTCCTTCTCCTGCCATGGCCGACGCCAGATCCACTAAGTCAATCTCCACCGTAATCATACGACGATTCAATTTTAGTATTGAACATGTATCTTTCTCTGTTTATGTGCATTTTTATAGTTTTTGTCTACCTTATCCAAATACTGCTCTCCTTATTCACAAATATGCAATATTATTTATTTATTTATTTATTTATTTATTTATTTATTATTATTATTATTATTATTATTATTATTATTATTATTATTATTATTATTATTATTATTATTATTATTATAAACCAAGGTACACAGAATGAATTTGAATATCACTCAATCTTCTCTGCTAATTTTATTGAATTTGCAACATTTTAAGACCAAACAAATAAACTCATTATAATTCTTATAAGACATATGAATAGAATGTATTTGTAAATATTCTCAGCGGATGAAATTAAAGAAAAATTCCAACGTTTCGCTTGGCAATCTGGTCCGAGCTTCTTCAGGGAAATAACCAAGATCAAAGTTATCGAATCGATAACTGAAGAAGCCCGGACCAGATTGCCGAGCGAAACGTTGGAGTTTTTCTTTAATTTCATCCGCTGAGATTATTTACAAATACATTCTATTCATATGTCTTACATACACTCGGCGCCCAAGTTTTGTAAATATCTTCGCTCTTTGATGGACGAAAATACCTATAAAATCATTATAATTCTTTCTATTATTGTTATTGTTACTATGTGACGAATTTCAATTATCACTCACTCATATCATTTTGCAATCTCTTATCTATTCGGTTACATTTTAAGTAAGAATCAGCTTTTGTCTATGATATGTCGCCTACTAATATGACGCAACGTAAACATTATACCCCGGCAGCACTAACCGCAACCTTAACTCGCTGAACTATCTACGCGAACAGATACTTGCAAGCTTGAGGAACAATTCGACAATCAATTACTCGCCCAAAGCCAAAACCAACAAGACACAAACACAGCACTGAGAAGATCCGACTCTATTCTGTCCCAATTCTGTATATATAGTTACAACAATGACCTTGTGACAATTAGAATAATTAGCACACTAAAAAAGCACTACAACCAATCACAAAATACAAGGTCAATCCGGAGAAAATAAACGGCAATACCGGTTACCGTCCATCATATAATTAATAAAAAAATATCAAAGATAAGAATAATTACATGAAAAATAACTAGTTCTGTCTCTTCCTAGCACTTCTCCTTTTTTGAAAGAAGTTCGCTTTCATGAAATCTTACTGTTGATCTTCGTTTTCTTTCGCTGCGTCGTAGTGACCGTTCTTCTGCAAGTGTAGGTTTCTCGTTGTTTGCTGCAATTACTGTCGGTTTCTCAGTGAGTAGCTTGAAAGTATCAAGGAGAAATTCAAGTGCTAGGTTGGGTTCATTCACCTTTTCTTCGCTGAACCTTCTGCGTAACTGATCGCGATATCGAACCCATATTTGTCCTTCCACTACCACTTCATATATCACCTTTCCTCGTCTTCTTCTGATGACCCTCTTTTTCCATGTCTCACTTCCAGGTCTGTAATTTCTTACATACACCTCCGTCCCGTTCCTACAGATGTCATCTTTCTTGTTTTCTACTTTTGCTGGTCTCATCACCTCATTTATTGTTTTTAGTTTCCGGCCCATAAGTGCTTCTGCCGGTGATTTCTGTTGTGGAACACTGATGTTTGGAGTGCTTCTGTATACAAGTAGGAAAAGCTGGAAGTTTTCTGATAGGGTCCCCTCCCCCTCTGCCTTTAATGCAGCTCTTTTGACGGTATCTACGAACCTTTCTGCTTGTTCACTCGATTGTAGATGGTACGACGGGGAGCGAATATGAGTGATGGCATTTTTCCGACAGAAATCATTGAATGATTGTGATGTAAATTGAGACCCGTTATCGGTGACGATTGTCTCTGGGAACCCATGGCACGCGAATAACTTCATCAGTCTTTCTCAAGTTTTCTGCGTAGTCGGAGGAACTACTAGGTGGATCTCTAGTCATTTTGAGTACGTGTCTACTAGCACCAAGTAGAAGGTTCCTGACATGAGTCCAGCAAAATCTAAATGTACTCTACTCAATGGTCTTGGTGAGTCTGGCCAACTTACTGGTTCAACTTTCGGCGGATTTTTCGATGTTTGCTGACAGCGGTCGCACTTTCTCACCACGTCTTTGATTTGAGCGTCCATTTTTGGCCAGTATACGTAGCTCCGTTCCACTGATTTCATTCCGTCTGTTCCAGGATGCCCAGCGTAGAATTGTTTGAGCACTGCTCTGTGTAACTCACGTGGTAGCACCACTCGTACCCCAAACATAAGAAATCCTTCCACTATGCACAGAGCTTGTCGACGTTGGTATAGCTGTCTCAGTTCATCATCTAAGGAACATGGCCATTTGTGCTGCATATAATAGATCGCCCGTTGAATCGTTTTGTCTCTTCTTGTAAATTTAGCAACTTGCTGGGCGGTAATGGGGAGTGTTCATACAGCCTCAATAAAGCTCTCTTTAGCATAATCTCTCGTATCGATGGCGGCGATCCTCAACTCTTCACTGGTCGTGGGATAGGAGCTTACAAGCCAAAACAGAGCATCTGCCTGACCGAAATCCTCACTCTCCATGTACTGTATATCGAAATCGTATCCGAGCAAGGTTAGTGCCCAACGTGTTAATCAATTCGCCGAATGTGCTGGTATTCCAGACTTCAAACCAAAAACTGCCAGCAGTGGTTTGTGATCAGTTAGTATTGTAAAGTGTCGTCCATACAACATTTTATAGAAGCGACGTACTGCAAAAACGATTTGATTAATAATCATGTTTATTCCAATTGTCATTTACATTTCACGAGTTACATGATGATGATTATTTTAACATTAACATTCGTATTTTACAAATAATCTGATGAGACAAAATTTATAACCAAATTATCCTTGATATCTAAATGGTGTTGTATCTGCCTCAGAACTGGCTATTTTTTTCACTAATAATTTTGGACTAATGATTGTAGAACCTGATGAGAATTTATCGAAAAAAATATCTTCGTTCTAACGTCTTTGTTTTTTGACAGACATGGGAATTTGTAGACAATGATGACATAATTAAGGATGTACCCAACTGATTAGTGTTACACATTAATATGTAAAGACGGAACTATTGCTCAACAGTAAAATGAATATTTTGCATGACATATAGTCGTAGCATACTTTTCAAATACTCTAACTACAACGGTGTGATATGTGTATTTTTTTAACGGTAAGGTTAACTTTACATTTTACATCTTCAGTACGTTTCACAATAATGAATTTATTTGCAAGTGATAATATGAGGCATTTCTGTCTAGACAAGTTATCATCTTCAATAAGGTATATTTATCTGTACATATATTTGAAATTACTATTGCATCATACAAGTCATATCCATTGTGGGAAATGGTAGATTGTATAGACTGAAATACTTCTCATTATCACTTGAAAACGCGTCTATCATTTCCATTGTATATCTGTATTATTTATAACAACACCGATAAAACTGCCGTATAGTGTAGCTATTTACGACTTACAAGTCAGGTGCCTTCTCATACAAACACTATTCATAGTAAAATTAACTGAAACACAATCAACAACTCATTATTATTTGCAATCCTATAATTAAGTGTTTTGATAGCTCCTTACCAGATAGCGCTTACGGATAAAAATTGTTGTTACTTATATTATCCAAAAATATGGAATACATTTGTATAGCGACAAGCTTATCTCGTAGATTGTTTGCTAATCATCAATATAACTTCGGATTTAAATTTCAATTTAAAAAATACCCTGATAGTTAGTTAGTATTGCACTTCTTTTATAGAAATCCGTTTTCCTGTTTTAGATTGTAGAGGCCATAGTTACCCCTAACACTGATGTTTGTACTGTATGATTCTTTATTGATATTTATATTATAAAGTTTGATTGCAGTGTAAAAAATTATTATTATTGGCGCGTTGTACAACTGGTGACGCTGGATTCTCCTGGTTCAAATATATATCTGTCGCATCTCCGTTCCTGACTTCTTGATCATACGCTCAATTGATGATTGTTGTGCGTGTATAAGTCTGGTTATTTACAAAGACGAAAATACGGGATATATAGTTGTTGGTTCCAACGAAGTTACAAATCCAGCAGTATAAAATAAGTCAGTCTCATAATCTGAAGGTACCAACAACATTTCATTTGGTTTCTAATGCCTACAAATTTAAAAAAAATCCCTTTGTTTCTTAATAGCTTTTACGTAATGAAAATGTTGTTACGGAACATAGGACTGTGTGGTTAATTATATTTCGGTTATCATAACTCAAAGAATATCTTGTAATAATCCGGAAATATTCGTGACTACAATTACTAGGCATACAATTTGTTTCATAAATTAGATTGATACTCACTTACATATTTAAAAGGGAGTGCAGTCGTCACTGCGTTGCAAAAATAAGCAGGAAAATTACCGATGCAGTAAATTGCAGCATTCAACGATTACACGTTATGTATGATTAACAATCAACTGGTGCGTTTTGTTAACAAAATTGTAGCCAACTACGGCAAATAGCAAGTAGCATACAATATACACTGCCTCATACTGTTATGTTGGGGTGATTAAAGATGAGTAACGAACTTTCAAAACTGTATTTTGGAGGATTATTACAATTATTTTGTTTGTGAGTGGTGTAAACATTTCATTTCTATGGTTGTTATGTTCCTCCTACTCTATCCTTCCGTTTAGTATATTTACTCAATATATTGTTTCTTACTGTGAATTGCAGTTAATTGGTTGTGTACAAGTAGTCCCTATTCACTACCACTATTTCCTTTGTCCTGTATTGACGTTAGATTCCTAATTGGTCTGTTGTGCGGTCAGATTTTATGTATATATAAAGGAATATGTGGAATATAATATAATTCGGATTTTGTCCGGTTGGTTTATCGTCATGCTCATCTATCTCTGGCTTGGGACTGAGTGGGAATAGGGCAGACGCTCAAATATTGACTAGGCACAATTAATAGGCGTTAAGATATCAACCGATCAGTTTATTTTTCGTCGTGACACATACATTTGGCTGATGATGTGAAGAGGCAAGCTATTTTGGATCACTTTGCAACGTTCCCATGTGAAAACTTTATGACTCAACTTAATTGTCTGATACATAGAACAATGCGTGATTCAATTTAGGTTGCAGCGCGGATCTGTGAGGAAGAAGCAACGGTAGCAAAAGTGCCGAATCATTCGCGATTACAAACTGACAATTACAACCATAGGAAAAGATTCTGCACATTCCGTAGGATCAGGATATCAATATCTCAACCTTACCGCGCGATAAGTGTGAATGGTAAGTCAGGTATAATTACCGATATTTCAAATAACAATATGATACTACTCCGACCGGTCAAAGATCCGAAGACACTGTTTATGAGACCACTCGACTGAATGCTTTCTAACATGTATAAATGCATGCAAGTAGGCGCAAGAAAGGACTTTAAGAGATTGAATATAAGTGCTGACTGTCTTAAAGACATTGTATTTTGTGAAAGTTTATCAGTGTGACGTATGTTGTAAATTCTTGTTCTAACATGTTACTAATTCATACTGTACTGACATTGTTTTAATGTATCACTAATATAATTGTACACTCATACACTTTACCCTTGACGCCTTGTACCTGCTGCTGTCTGAAGCGTAAATATACTGTCGCTGCATTATTCTTCGTTCTGAACTGAGTTTTCTCCGCCGATTGCTTGGATGAATAATTGAATCTTTTTATAGCATCGGAACTGAATACTTAATGTCACTGTCGCTCTTCCCAGTTCAACTGACTAGAACGAACCTACACTGGACGCTTGGAAAGATACGTACGTGTGGTGGTCATTTGGAGTATCCGGCATTCATCTCAAACTTTGCCGTTAAATCAAGTAAACTACATTCTGATAGACATTGTACTCATTATATATACTTATATTAACTGTTAATATAGTAGTTGTTTGCATTTGTGTCCGTTTATAAGGCCTTATTGACTCTGTAGAGTTTCGTGGCTACTACACTGCATGTTGATGGGATTAAGGTCATCTCTATAGCTCATACGTTTAAACTGGGATCAACTTAGTAGCTACCATATTACATGTACTTGAATTGTAAATATAAGTATTTTCCATGGCTCCATTTCTTAATACGTAGCTCATTATAGGAGATATTCCTAACGTCTCCATTATTTTATATGGCAGATTCAGTATTTATTACAGTATTTCTAAAATCTAATTGCGATTACGTTGTATGGAATGTATTCTCTACACACACAATTTAGGTGAAGAATAGGTAACTGAAAACACAAAGCCTGGAGTTGGATGGGTAGTGAGAGAATTCAGTATTGCCGGGGGGAGCAGGTATGTCACTAATTTATTTCAAGTTTACATCAGTTAACATTTCTATTCACAGATACGTTCGGTGAAGCCAAGATTATTTTAAACCGTGTCAGATTGGCATACCAAAAGTCAATAGCTTGTAGTTCTCAGTCGTCAACAAGCACTATTCCTATGCCAGGACCACCGAGGAGGAGGTTTGTCTATTATTAATACGTCAATCGACAATTTGTTTTCACATGATGAGATGAATAACGACTGTCCATCACCCATCACTAACAATAACCCATTCATATTCAGTCAGACCGAATACAATGACGTTGCTCCTCAGTTATACAAGTACGTTCATTTCGAGTAATCATCTCATCTTACTTAGCCAAGAAAGTACTTGTAAATGTAGTACACTTCTAACGTAAGTTACCAATACCTGTAAAATACACTTTATAAACCTCACGCTAGTAAAGAATCAGCTTGTCAGTCGTCAAAAACACAATCGTAAGTCTTGTATCTGCTTTTAGTTACACACATTTTAGTGGTAAACAAAACAGTCTTGAAAATGTGGTAAGAAATTTGGGTTCTACCATAGAACATCTAATTCGTAAGTTTCCAATGCAACACAAATAGATTATATTACAAAGAATCAGGAAAAGATGACACAACTGTCGAAAAAATTGTATAACAGCAGAAACATATCGAATGTTCCAACTTTAATTAGCAGGTTACCGATAGGATCGGATGTACATTTTCGCCAGGTTGAGACTCGGCTTGAAGACGATGATGCAGCCAAGAAAATGGTCAGTAGCCGCTTTTAGCCAATTTTCTACAGTTCACACTGGTCTATTTGGTGATGACGGGGGGACATTAAAATGTCAGTAAAGAAAGCCTTACAACTGTCTTTCAACGAACGTATTACGCGATATGTGTTGTGGACGAGTACAACCGACAAGACGATAATCAGCAAAGAGTGTGAGCAATAATAATAATAATAATACAATTAAATAATGTTAACACAGTATGAATTAGTAACGAATTTATACAAAAACCTATTACATACGTAATACTAATAAACTTTAAAAAATACGAACTAATTAAAACAGTCAACTCATGGCTCCTCCCCACAAGAGTGTCCGAAAGTTACACTAGAAGAACAATAGGTAACAAACAGGAGATCGAAAGCTAAAGAACGTGTGGTAGAGTTAGGTATTTGACCGACCCTAAATTGAAACTGTTGGACATGCCCCTCCTCTAAAATAAATCTTTTGATGGTTACTCACTATTTATCTGTGGCAGGTGTTTCTTTAGTAACAGAGCATGTGTTGTATTTGATATTTCTGGCTGCTCAATTCTTCTTACTATATGTTGGCAGGAGAGGCTTACATCCCCGGGTACTGACTAAGCTATGACATTGTCGAGAGTATATTGTGGTTACTGCTCGTTAAGGTTTGTCTCCAGACGTCTCCGACAAGAAGCCAGCCTCTAGGTAGTAGGCTATCTAGCCTTGATATTGTTTGTTGTGATACCATATTGTGTCATCCCCTACAGTGCTGTCCCTCCGTGTCCACAAAGTCTTGGTATGCTTCGAGCCCAAGATTCAACAAAGGTTGGAGACACATTCTCATTAGTTAAAGAGTTTGAAGGCTTCCTTATCTTGACCATAAAAATGTTGGCGCAAGATGTTTTGCTCTCTATCCTGCAGAAATTTAGTCCGTGAATGTACCTAGGTTTATTACGATACTAGCAAAGACAGGTATGCTAATTAACAAACTGAAGGATAGTGTCTTTAATTAGATATTATAATTCGTCCACGTAGATAGGGTCTTGTTTGATCGGTCGGAGTGTATTTTACAGGCCTGCCTTAAATGTATTCGTTGTTCGTATTGTGGTGAATCATTACATAAAGTGAGTTCCGTTGGGAGCTGAGAGAAGGATAGCTTAAACATTTGGAGAGGATTGTTGCTAATAACCATTGGGTTCGAAATTTCCATATTGAAGACCCTAGTTTCTTGATTAGTGTAAGTGCAAGCTAACTTATGGCGTTTTTCACTTGGCATTCAGCGAGGACGCTGAGAAACGATATGGTGTCGGTAAAGGTGTAGAATTTGGGGGAGGTCGACCGTATGCTAGAATGTGGTATGCCAAAGAAAATACCCAACCACAGCTCCAGGAGCCTTGAATATAACAACGACCAAGTAAAAGACAGGATTTCCCCTCACACTATAATAATTATATTTCGAAATTTACTACAGAATTCACGCCAGTTTACAGGTATGGTATATAAGGTATGATATATAAGGGTTAACCATAACATCAAAGGACATAACTGTGACAGAAATAAGCTCATGGGTAACAATAACACATACAATACACTAGATGCAAACGTGGGAAGGTCAAATTGGGAGTATAAAACGGTCCATAACCAACCGGAGGAAACTTTGCATTCACGGAGGTTTGAGGGTTACGTGAGTAGAAAATATTTACTGATGAATGCAATCACTTAAGGTGAGGAATGTAGTAAGCGTGAAACTATACAAGTCAGATAATTGTAAGTGGTTTTAAATAGTTGTTTATGCCGGCTTACCGACGACGTTTGTTATACGGAACATTCAACGCCCCACCCTTCCAAGATGATATGACAACTGCTCACTATAACTGAAGCCAGGTCGAGCTTGGCAACACATACAACGGTGACTGCCATACCACCAGCGATCACCTACTGACAGCTACTAACAGACTGTGTTATGGAATATCCTTGTCCAAGAACAGTTAATGCAGACCTTGCCTCCTACAGGGAGGGGGTAATGTGAGCTGTTGAAACCGTGTACGACTGAAGTAATGTTACTTACATGTTCATCTATTGCAAGACACAGCAGCATCAACGTGCTGAGAGTAAAGCTTGCCCTGAGAGGACTACACATTTCTTTCTATTGCCTTTTTTGATAGTAGGCACTGGTTCGGGTATTACTGCGACCACTTATAATCATGTGTGTTCTTATGCCTAGTCCACACCTGTTATGACTTTTCGTCCTCTACATTCAACCTGATCGCTTTTGAAAGAAAATCTACGTCTTCCCGTGGTACCATTCTCATATAGTAATATCCATTCCTTATTTCTGTCGTGCATATATCACCACTTGTTGTCACTGCTTTTTGTGGTTTCAGTAGTTCAATGTATGCAGTTGACATTATGTCCTGTCGTCACCTGGCTGTTGCGGTCTCCGCACATCAATCTGAACAACGACCTTCTTGTTGTTTCTTGAACAGAAGAACAATGTGCTAACAAAGTATTCGGTGGTTTCATCCTCCAATTACCTCTTCTTTCTTTCAGTCTTTCCCCTAGCTTTCCTCTCAGTTACCCCATTCGTCTATTTTCCTGAAACGTCAACTACAATTAGTCGATATTATTTTTAGAAAGCAATGGTTTGCGCAGTCTTTCAAATAACTGCCCCCCTTACCGTCCTGGTACGCCAGTCTGGAGTATCAACGAGGACCCACCTAAGAAGCTGCGTCTTCTGTCAGTGCTATCAGGTACAGGTCGATATTCGGTGTCTAAAGAGACGATGCTCTCCTTTTCAGTGCTCAGGGATCTCCAGCCGCTGTTAGTGGGACGGGCTGTGGAAGAGTACGTATACATTGATCACCTTTCATTGACTGACAGAAAAAATCTTCCTTAGTGGCGGAGTCCATACACATTGACTGTGAACGTTGGGTTAATAATACATCGAGAAAATATCGTGTCAACTAGCGTTAGGAGTAGGCGAAATGTCGCGAAATGTCATATCAGGTCTCCTGAAGCCGCGCTCTAAGCTTCATGTTAGCGCCTTTAATGTGCCTACTCTATGTCAAATTGGTTAACAAGCTGCCTTAACTCAAACATTAGAATCTCTTGCAATTGATGTATACTGTGTTTCCGAAACACGCATACAGGATCCCAGCATGGTTATCCGTTTGACCTCACCTAGTCAGTGAAACGGAACAGCACAATTCAATCTTCGTTTATCTGGAGACCCTACAGCAAGCTTACGTGGCCTTGCTGGTGTAGGCATAGCACTAAGCTTACGGGCAGAGCAGGCACTTATTGAGTGGATTCCTGTAGACAGTCGTTTATGTGCTGTCCGTCTAAGTGGCACAGTACGAACTCGGAAGGATAGGGACACATGCCGATGCTTTTTTGTCGTCCCTGCTTATGCCCCCACTGACTGCAGCACAGATGAAGCGAAAGACGAATTCTGTATGAAGTTCTCTAGCCTCCTTCAGAAAGCTAAACACTCAGACATAGTAATTATAGCAGGAGATCATAATGCCCCGGTAGGTAAACTAATTCAGCCTGAAAAGCACCTAGGTGGGTTACTCGGCATCCCAGCCAGGAGAACAGACAAAGGAGATCGTCTGTTGCAGTAACGTTCAGACTACCGTTTATTTTTAGCTAGCACAAACTTTGAGCATAAGGAGAGACATTGTTTAACCTGGCAACCCCCAACACCTACTCAACGATGGACACAAATTGATCACATCGGCATCAGCTATCGTTTTGGAGCACGTGTTTAAATTCTGATCACGCCCCAGTGACTGCACTATCTCTGTGCGTTTTGCTGGTTGCAGAAAGGTCACATCAGGCAAAACCTTTAGATATCACTTTGAGACTGAAAATGCTAAGATTGCATTAAGGAATGGTTTGGCTAAGCATTTAGTCACCCACAACCAACAGGTTCATCTTGAAACAGCTCGGAATGATTTTAAAGCAGATGTAAACGCAGCAACGTTATTTACATTTAACCCTAATCCAAAGATCATGAAAGACCACTGGATCTCTATAACCTCTAGTGAATTGATGGAGGCTCGAAAACTCGTTCCAGCAGGCTCGGAGTATGATGAAGAGCGACGACAATTGAAATGTAGACTGACAAAGAGTCTGTGTAAGGGTCATGAACAGTGGTGGGCAACAAAAGCAAAGGCGATAGAATCATCTGCAGCGACAGCAATAGTAGACGGCTGTTCCGACTTATTAAGGACAGCGGTATCAAAAAATCGGCAGTTAGTGAAGTCATCTCTGAAAAAGATGGGTCGATGATCTACTCTCAATCTAGAAGATTAGAACGATGGGCAGAACACTTTCAGGAACAGTTCAACTGGCCCCCAGCCACTCTTAGCTTACCCACAATCTCCAAGCTACTCGAATGGAAAATTGACGCAGGCCCCTCACTTCTCTGTGAGGTTAAAAACGCCATAAGTAAATTGAAACGAGGGAAAGCAGCAGGACCTGATATGTTGTCTACCGACATCTTTAGGGATGGTGGTCTAGTTTTAGCCTGCAGGTTGACTGATATATTAGCCAAAGTCTGGGAACTGAACACCATCCTATCTGACTGGTCTCGATCGCTGATCGTTCCAATTTACAAAAAAGGATAAAAATCCTCTTGTGATAACCGCAGAGGAATCCTTTCGACTAACATAGTATCTAAAATATTAGCCTTTATAATCATTCGACGTTTAACCAACACTGAAGAACAGCAGACTCGAGAAAACCAGGCTGGTTTTAGACCTGGACGAGGTCGCATTGATCACATATTCACCCTGCGCCAGATCCTTGAACACAGACATATGTACCAACGTCCAACTATAATTGCATTTCTTGACTTGAAAGCAGCGTTCGACTCTGTAGATCGTGAAGTCTTGTGGCAATGTTTGTCATTAAAAGGCGTACCTCAAAAGTACATTAACCTTGTAAAGGTTCTCTACTCGGTCACCACTGGTCGGGTCAGAACATATGGCAAATTGTCACGAGAAACTTCATCCTCAAGCGAAGTCCGTCAGGGTTGCCCCTTATCCCCATTTTTATTTAATTTCATCATAGACTTACTCTTAGAAATCTCACTCACTTCTTCTAACTCCTCAGGAATCAATCTCCTTCCAGGAGGTTCTCTTGTCGACTTAGCATATGTAAACGATATAGTCCTGTTTGGTGAAGACGCGCACAACATTCAGGGTCTCTCGAACACCCTGAGTAACAATGCAGGCATATTTGGGATGCGTTTCTCCCCTCCAAAATGCAAAATGTTACCCCAGGACTGGCTTGTTTCTTTTCCTAAATTAGTTACAGGGAGTGAAGTAATTGAATAGATTGATCGCTTAATTTATCTCGGAAGTCTCATCACCCCTGGTAAGTCAGTGTCTGACGAAATCCCAACGCTAATTCAGAAAGCCCGATTGGTGTTTGCCGATTTACTGCACCTGTGGAGTAGACGAAATTTCCGTGTCTCAACGAAAAGCCGGGTGTACTACGCAGCAGTCCGCGCCATTTTAACATATGGCTGCGAAACGTGGGCCATAAACCCAAGATATGCGTTGACTCCGGATATTTGACCATAGGAATCTTCGTAACATCGCTCGTATTCCATGGAATAACCGGATTAGTAATAGTGAGGTTAGACAAAAGGTTCTTGGGAAACACGGTAAATCAGTCGAAGAGGTCACTAACCTTCATCGACTGAGATGGCTGGGACATGTATTGCGCATGCCCGACCACCGTCCATTCCGTCGCGCGATGTTGGCTAGGGTTGAAGTAGGATGGAAGAAGGGTAGGGGCGGCCAACCCAAAACATGGCATCAGTCCATGAAGTCCTTGACTATTGGTCTAAGCCATGTAGGTAGATGTAGACTAACTGGTTGGGGTCCGCGTGATGATCGCAATAAATGGCGGGAGACACTAGGCGATATGGCTCAGAATCGGTCACAGTGGCGCAAGTGTATTCACTCTCTAACCTCATCTAGATCTTGAATTCTATTGTTATTTTCTGGACATCTTTACTTTACTCTTCCCTCTTGTATTCTGTCTATACGTTACCTCAATAATCTCGTAGTGCAAGTGTGGTATGGCAACTTGAACCTACGGGCGTATGTGCCCGGTTCTACGTTGCTGATGATGATGCACCAAGAGCTACCTTGCACTTGCCACATGCTTTTATCGACAGCTGTCGAATTCCATAACCTAAGGCCTAGTACTGCAAAAAAGCCCGGTTTGTTGTAAGCAGCCTGCTGTATTGTGGTTAGTTTTACTTCAGTTATGCTGTTAGGTTCTCTCAGGTCAACACGTAATCATTACCTCCCACTGAGTTTCCTTACTAGTATAACTGGTGCGTCGTGCAAAACTTCTAACCATCCTAGTCAATGTATTTCGCAATATCTCTTGTAATTAAACATTTGTTTCCATTTGTAGACGGACTGGAACCCTACTTCAATAGGACGTTTTCCTTATGCGATTCTTTATAGTCTTCGTGGGTCATTACCGATGGGCTTCTACATTTCTGGTGATTAGGCTTCTATATTTTGCCTCCACTACGCTAACATTTAATCGGTTGTGTTGCGTTATGATTTCCGCTTATGCCTCAACGATTTCACTGTTTTCATGTGTCACGAAAACGATGTACTTTGCGATGATCTATTTTTTGTATCAACTACACCCTCCCACACAAACTCCTTTTGAAAAGCTTGCTTTCAGTATGGATTGCTGTATACCTT
Source organism: Schistosoma mekongi (assembly GCA_034768735.1). Lineage (NCBI taxonomy): Eukaryota > Metazoa > Platyhelminthes > Trematoda > Strigeidida > Schistosomatidae > Schistosoma > Schistosoma mekongi. Next base: position 38,177,619 of record CM068305.1, on the reverse strand, counting down.
AAGACAAAAAGTAGTATTGCTCTACACAATCACTAATTTTGACTGTGCAATTCGACAAGCTTAGAATCTCAGTATCATTTCCTTGTTAGCGCTGCTAGCCTACATGCCGTCATCTTTCGACAAAGTCCTACTTCTATTAGAAGTATTACCAAACCCATATGGGAATGTCAAACTGGCGCTTTCTGCTTGCTTGCAGTTTATGTCTTTCCGGGCAATTACTTCTGCACTATCCGGCTTCATTACGTCGATAGTATTTATTCTTCACTTCCGTGGGTACCCAAATAGCTGCAAATTGTTGCTGAAACTCATAGATTTGCTCCTAGATGGAGACAATCCTGCTGTCCTTCGTCACAGAAGAAAATGTAGCTCTTGTCAGATGTCTACGTGCCTTCACCACTTTCATAACATCCATTAGTTGTTCGGCACTTACCAGCTGCAGTTGGTACGATATAACCTGTGGGATATATTAAGGCAACTAAGAGGCCAGCAACCTCCTTGGATCGTCGCCCAGTGCAAATAAAGCAAGCTGAGAAGGGCTTTATTAGTGGACGAGAAAACTAACAGGTGTCTGTCAAATACAGGATTCGTGGTCCTGAAATGCGTTAATACCATCTGTCGTTCAGCTGGATAATCCAAGTCTACATTAAATCTAGACACAACAACCTCTCACATGGAGCTTTATGCTGACAAATACCGCTTTACCACAACCTCTCAGTAGCATCACTGTCACACTCACCGTGGGCCTCCACTGATTCGGCGATGGCTTTAAACAACCATACCTAGGTCCTGATCCTTAAAGGTCTGTGACCAGGGCACCCTCACCTTTTTGGAATAGTAACGCATTGGTCAAGGAGCGCGCGTTCCTTTGTATAATATACACCATGCCACAATACATATATTTAGTGTCTTAGTACTGTAAACATTGTTGCAGTTGGTTTCGTTTTTAATTCAGCTGTTTGTATGTTATGGATGTTTTTACAGCGACACTGTCGAAATATTTGTATGTATGTAAACTCACATCATTCTGATCATACCTGTAAACTGGCATGCTCTCATGTAATGATGATACTTGGGAATAAAAGCTATTTATTTATTTATTTAAAAGCAGAAACATCAAATGTGAATACTACCCGTTAAACAGGAAAACGACTTATTTGGTGGAAACACAGAACCTCATAGATAATATGCACATGGCCTTCCGTTCATAATTATCACATCCCTTTTCGTTCCTCCATACCAGTTGGTTCTAGACTTCAAATAAGATGCAGTATGAGCATCGGGGACAACTGCCACTTTACTGACAGTCACCGACTTGATTTTAAATGACACTTTCACATAGTCGCCTTTCTGACGAGCTTGCTGTGTCGATTGGTAAGGTACCATTAGAACCCTTAACATTTGGACGATCGGCCAACCCTGACGCATACGGCTGCGACTACCTAGGGGGTAGGATAAACGTCAAATATTTTGTCCGCTGACTCAGCTAACTCCGATAAGGGCATGGAGTTCGCGGAAAGGCTAAGAATTTGTTGAATAATGCCTGGGGGGCGACTCAACCATATGTGCTTAAGTACCTGTTCATCAAATTTGTAAGGACCTGCCAACTGCGACATAAAGCGTAAAAGTTGTGATGGCTTACGGTCGTCAAGAGAGCACGCCGTTAATAACTGCTTCAGTCGCTGTTCATCCGATACCGATGTTCACCGTATAATGGCACCTTTAGGTTTTGTGTAAGGGTTAGTCGCTGGCACTGGAACTATAAGATCCAAAACCTCCTCTGCGACTTTTTACTGTAAGGACCCTACCTTATAAGCGAAGCGAGTAGCTTCAGTGTTGATGCGTTTAGCCTGGAAGAATGCTTCTGCCTGAGCAAACCAAAGGCTACGGTCGTGTGTGTTAAGTGGCAGAAGGCGTAAATCCGTTACGGCACGTATACTAGGTGTTGGTTGCATAAGAGACAGAGTATCTTCAGTGGGTTGAGACGAAACTGAGTTTGTTTCCATGAAGTGAAAATTACGTAATAACAGGATGATGTGAAAAAGGACAACAAATAAAAAACGTTCAACTATGGTGAATAATGCCAAGAATAGTCTAGTGCAACTATAAACACAAAAAGTTAGCGTAGTAAAAGAAGTCTGCGGCCGAAATACAACCCGGAAGAAAAAGAAAAGAATATCTGGACTAAAGGCTAATGTCTGTAAAATGTCGCTTAGTAATAATAACAATACGAGGACACTAAAAAGAAAAACAACACTTATAAGTATAAATGTATATTTTTTAATTTAACTAACAATATGTAAAGTAAGAAAACGGGCTCACCATTAACATGTAATGGCCGCGGAACACTACAGAGTCAATAAGGCCTTATAAACAGACACAAATGCAAACAACTACTATATTAACAGTTAATATAAGTATATATAATGAGTACAATGTCTATCAGAATGTAGTTTACTTGATTTAACGGCAAAGTTTGAGATGAATGCCGGATACTCCAAATGACCACCACACGTACGTATCTTTCCAAGCGTCCAGTGTAGGTTCGTTCTAGTCAGTTGAACTGGGAAGAGCGACAGTGACATTAAGTATTCAGTTCCGATGCTATAAAAAGATTCAATTATTCATCCAAGCAATCGGCGGAGAAAACTCAGTTCAGAACGAAGAATAATGCAGCGACAGTATATTTACGCTTCAGACAGCAGCAGGTACAAGGCGTCAAGGGTAAAGTGTATGAGTGTACAATTATATCAGTGATACATTAAAACAATGTCAGTACAGTATGAATTAGTAACATGTTAGAACAAGAATTTACAACATACGTCACACTGATAAACTTTCACAAAATACAATGTCTTTAAGACAGTCAGCATAGTAGTAAGTGGCTAAATTTTTGCTTGCCACATTTATAAACTTATAATTCTGGCAATTCCTGCCGATATGACCTTAATTAAAACACGTAGACTTACCTTTCTTATCAAATCCATCTGCTGTAGAAGACGGAGGGCGATAAACCGATAGCATATATCTAACGTATGTCTGCCCTTGCAAAGAATACACTCATCCTTCTTCTGTACATAAGTATTGTCTGTAGTTACAAACCACCGACGACAAACTAGTTTATCAGATTAGGATGGAGTACATACTAGCCCTGAGAACCTGTTCAAGGGTTGACACACTCTGCTTTACACCAATCTTAAGATATTCAAAAGTTTGGGTTCAATTCTTTGTTCTTCCATTGGCTCATTTAACTCCACCTATTTCTCTTGCAATCTAGTGGGAAAACGTTTGACCATCGTCTCAATTACAGAAATTGGGTCCAACTCATGTGCTTTACCAAGTAATTTTGAGGTGTTCTTCTAAATAATATTGAGTCCACCAGTAGTACGAACGTTCGCTTACTCGTTCCAGAACCACTGGTTGCTAATAGTGAAACTCGATTCAACCAAACAACGTTCAGTGGTAACAGTGTTCAACTTCTTTAACAACACTTCCTCAAAGCTTCGCCAAGGGTGTTGTGGTACCCACACCAATGTGAGTTTCCCGTTCCTCAGATCTAGATGAAGATCTTTTTCAAATAGATCTTCGTTGTCGAGAACCGCTTGGTCGATGCCGTTCCCGTAAATCGAGGAAACCAGTTGACGAAGGAAACCGTCATGTGTGTTCATCAATGATTTCTCCCATGCGCGTCAACATTTCTGTCACGAGACCGTTACCAAGCATGAGGGTGTGAAACAATCTGTCAAAACACTGTTTATCGGGCAAGTCTCCACGTCTGAGAATAGATCTGTTGAAATTGTCACATGGTTCTAGACAGTCGGGGTTGAAAAAGAAAGGGGTGTTGTACCTGTTTAATTCACGCGAAAGTGACCTTAATACGTCAAAGAATGAAATTCACAGACCTATCACGCTGTAGTCTTGAAACTCTGTGTAGATTATCTGCCCAAAAGAGGATGAGCTACTTGGTCAATCAATCAGAGATAATGCACGATACGCTACTACATTTGTCGCTCTAGTACGAGCACAACGTTTAATCGAACTTACATGTTTGTTATGATATCTCGTTACGTGGACACCCAGACTGCTAAGCCGCTACCTATGAAGTTAAAGAGCACTCAATATATGACCAAGGTACGTTTGCGGTATTACCAAAGCAACTTCTAACGATTGAACCTACTCTTACGAATGAGAATAAATAAAAAGGCAATGAAGGATGGAAGAGAAGTTATATTTGATCGTAAATAGAGTGGCAATGGAGTAGCAACGTCTAAGCTGGCAAACTAGAGAGAGAGTTGCTTCCCACGGTACGGCGTGACGTGATCTGGTAGTGATGCGTGACTGAGCGCCTTCAACTAGTATTGTCCGCTAAAACAAACATGGTCAGCATCAATGTTGAGGACCTATGTAACTATTTATTTTGGGGATTATTTACTGCTACAGCTCACTCGCCCCCACCCCTAATGGGTTCGTGAGGACCCTATGACTTACTAGCCAAAGGATAAAACCAATGCGTTAGACATTGGTAAACGTTCCTTTGATAGCTTGCGATATTATGCATCAGTGATTATGCTCGGGTGTCGTTACATAAAACATTTGTACAAAATATAATCGTTCTCTTCAGCGTTCTTCTGGTCGTTTCCAGACGGCCTGGAAATCATGAAAAGAAAATTTTTTAATATGTGCATTTCATATATAAATATAACAAAATTTGGCAGCCAAATGCGACTACGAAGACGAATAAAATGTCAACATCACTAATATAAATAAAAAAGGGTTTTTAATATTTTTGGAACATATGAAAATGTGTAAAATGCATACCACAAAGTTGAAGAAGGGTAGTTTTATTCAATTTTTTTTTAAAAACGAATAAACTTTACAATATACAGGGTGGAAAATTATAAAAAAAATTAATAGACATAATATTCGTTTGATTGTTCTGGAAATCGTACATTTCTACCTGAACGTGTAGCTCTCGGCGTTATGGAGCTCTTCGAAATTTCCACTTGCTTGTTGGTTGTTGCTTGAGGCGTGGCGATTTTGTTCATGTCATGTTTCGAAGGTGTTGTGGCAGGTTCGACATCGAAATGTTTACATTCTAGGTAAGGCGGTCAATGATGACGTTCTCCTCGTGGCCATTCGTGTCGATCGCATACTACTTTGTTTCCTGTTTCAAGACCTTGTATGGTCCTTCGTAAGTCGCATCAAGAGGGCGGCGTAGTGCTTCACGACGTACGGAAACGTGTGTATTATATATTAAAGCGGGTTGGATAAAAGTGTCTGTCGACTATTGTCGAGTTTGGACTGGCTTTATTGAACGCATAGCATTTGTAAGACGGTTCATGTAAGAACTCTCCATTAATATAACTCTCTATGTATTTTATATGGTTAATAGTGCATACTTTCACTCTGTCCCAATCTACTTTATTATTAGTATTATAATTATTATATGTCTACTTTATTATTATCATTGTTAATAACATTATTATTATCTGTCTACTTTATTATTATTATTATTATTATTATTATTATTATTCACCCTTCCAATATCACCTGAGTGACAATACACAATTTCACCACACTGTTAATTGCACTGTTTGATCTCTCCATTACTATAATTCTTTATATATTTTACATGGTTATTAGTGCATATTTTCGCTCTGTTCCAATGTACTTTATTATTATTACTATTATCTGTCTTCTGTCATCACTTATAAACCGATTCTAAATATTGATTACAACTTGACCTTTTAATTATATTTGGTTTATTAGTTGGCTAACAAACCTATTTATGCAAAGTCTAAGCTACGACTACGCATTGAACTCTTTAGAATTATTCTTTATTTTTTTCTTTTTCTTCTTTTTTTCCATTTTCGTTTTTTTTTCGTTTTTTCTTTTTTTTCTTTTTTTATTTACACGTCCTACATTACATTAGCGTTTATACTCTTAATACTACTTCGCTAATTTGATTTATTGAATTATTATACTCAACTGATGAAGCCCAAAATGGTTTCTTCACAACGCTTAATGTAAATGAGTAGTATGTGATTAAAATAAATAAATAAATAAACTGATATCTAGGTTTTTTATTGAGGTGGTAGCGATTTCCAAAAATTCACCTGGTAGTCCAAGAGTCGTTCCGTAGACTACTTCTGCAAGGCTGCACCCGACATTTTCTTTTACAATGCTTCGAGTTCCGAGTAAGACTACTGGCAAAGCCTCTGTCCACTGCGGCATGTTCGTAGCTGAAAGTGATGCTTTCAACTGTCGATGAAATCTTTCTACCAACCCGTTAGATTGTGGGTGGTAGGCAATTGTTCGGAAGCGCTTTGCTCCAAGAAGTTTTGTCAGAGAGTGGAACAATCCAGATTCAAACTGACGTCTATGGTCTGTCGTTATTGTAGATGGACAACCAAAATTCACTATCCATCGTTCGACGAAAGCGCGAGCAATCGTATCACTAGTGATGTCTGTCAGTTGAATCGCTTCTGGCCAGCGTGTAAAACGGTCTACGCATGTCAAAAGATAAGAAAATCCATTTGATTCTGGTAAGGGTCCTACCAAATCAAGGTGTACGTGGTCGAATCGAGCGTCGGGAGTTGGGTAAGTGCCAAGAGGGCATTCATTGTTCCAAATTACTTTGTTCTTTTGGCAGGCCACAGCGTGTGTAAAATCTTATTTGCCTGCATAAAAATCCCTCCATGTTATTTTTTGTATTGTACAGCTCCTTTGCTTGTATTTTAACATTTTGTTGTCTTCTGACTCTTTAAAAGATCTTGTTTACTTTTTGTCTGACCATTTTTTATTGTGTTAAATTTGCTCACAATCAGTTTCTTACATATCCCTTTGTTAGCATATGCTCTATGCTATTGGTCTTCCGTTTTGTTTTACTGGACGTCAAGGTCTCGTTGTAAGCCATATTGGTTTGATATCTTACTTGTCTATGCCTGAGTGACTTGACTCAGTTGGTTGGCTTTATTTGTTATGACAAGTATCTATTTTGATGTTTATTTACCACGTATTTGTTTTGTTATAGAATAGTTGTACGACTTGCTTGAATCCCTTTGACTGTATGGGGAAAGGGAACTGTTGAGGATTGTGTACTAAATTTGTGTTTATTTTTAAACATAGTACAACGTTTTGCACCAGTAAATTGTGTTATTGGATATTCTGTTGCGAATTCGTGCGTGACTGAAGAACCAGCTAGCCTGATACAAAAACAATATTAACTTTCAAACGTAATTGGTAGTTTTAGTCATAACAGAGTGCCCATTCTTTGATGTCTTTATTCATCCTTGGCCAGCAGAGTCTCTGATCAATCAGTTTAGACGTAACACGAACTCCAGGATGAGAGACGTTGTGCAACGTGTCAAAGATGATTCGTCGATAACTCTTGGGAACGATTAGAACGGGCTGTACCTGTAGAAGAATCACAAGCTATGGTATCCCTACCTTTCCAATCGTTTTTGTTTGCAGTTTCAGCGTTGTTGTGGATAACTCGTGATGTAGATTATTGTCTTCATTTTGAAGTCGGGCTAGTTCAACAAAGTCGATACCTTGGATACGATTCAAATGATGTATTCGTGATAAGGCGTCAGCAACTACATTGTTATCTCCGGATATATGTCGTATATCAGTAGAGAACGGGGAAATGTAGTCTAGATGACGCCACTCTCGTGGAGAGTACTTATCTGAAGATGACTTCATAGAAAACACCAGTGGTTTGTAGTCAGTGAATATTGTAAATTCCCGGCCTTCGATGGAATGTTGAAAATGTCGTACAGCACAGTACATGGCTAACAGTTCATGTCTAAAAGTGCTGTATCTCGATTCGGTAACGTTTACCCGTCTTGAGAAGAATGCCAAAGGTTGCCAAGCTTAGCCAGTTCATTGTTGCGGAACTGCGCCAGTTGCTGAGTCAGATGCGTCAATTGCGGTGCTGACAGGAGCTTCAGTATTGTGATGTGCCAGCATAGTCGTATTGGCTATTGATTCTTTAGTCGCAGTAAAGGCATTCTTTGACTCTGCATCGATTGTGACCACCTATTTATTCCTGCGAAGCTGATCCGTTAGTGGTTTCATTATAGATGCACAGTTCGGTATAAACCGTCTGTAGAAACTCACCAACCCATTGAAAGCCCGCAACCGTCCAATGGTGGTTTGTTCCGGGTACTCCAGAATAGCCTCCACCTTGTTTTTTTGAGGTTGTATACCATTAGCATCAACAGTATGCCCCAGGAAGTCCAACGAGGTTGTTCCGATTTGGCATTCCTGTATTTTTATGGTAACTCCTTATTGTTGTAGTCTTTTAAATACTGTGTCCAAATGTTTCGTTGGTGTTACCTCGTCTGGGCTTGCTATCAAGCAGTCGTCGAAGTATGCATGGACATAGTCAAGCTCGCGGAACACGTCATCGATGAAACGTTGAAATGTTTGTGCTGCATTTCTCAACCCAAAAGGCATTCGAAGGAATTCCTAAAGGCCAAAAGGGGTTACAACGGCGTTTTTGGGTATGTCATTTTCAGACATCGGTATTTGGTTGTAGGCCTTTACCAAGTCGATTTTGAAAAATATTATCATCCTCTTCAGAGTGGCCGTTAAATCGTGGATGTGCGGTAACGGGTAATGATCGGGAGTAGTTTGTTCGTTGAGACGTCGGTAATCACTGGTGGGACGCCAATCATTGCCATCTTTCTTCGGGACCATGTGTAATGGAGATGACCATGGGCCACTGAGTGGATGGATTATTCCCAAATCTATCAAACAATCGGATTCACTTTTTGCACTCTTAAATTTTTCCGGCGCAAGTAGGCATGCTTTGGAGAATACAGTTTGACCTGTAGTCGTGATATGATGTATAACAATCCTGGTTACACATGATAATTTCGATGTTACTCTATTCAGATCTAAATACATGTCGAGTTTGGGCTAAAAATAAAGGTTAATTAAATGTTCAAAACGAAGTGGACATAAGCTACAACTTGTAACAGTAGTTTCATAGACGTATAGTTATGTGTTGCTAACCACTAGCCTCATCACTAGGGTTCACAAGCAAGGTATGGAGGCTCAGTAAATCAACGCCTATGATAAGTATTTTCATATCGGCGATGGTGAAAATCCAATGTACGGGTCTTCGTCAACACACGTTCAAGTAGACGTGGATATTTCTTTCCTATTGGCTGCCTGTAGATCAAATGCAGCTTCATGTTGGCGATCAGACAAAGTGGCAAGAAGGACGCTAACTTTTGCTCCGCTATCGACGAGGTAGCGAACCTTCCTTATCACGTCAGTGATAAATAAAAAGCAGCTGTTTCCACCGGCTACGGTTGCTGCTAACGTGTGCCAAGTGGATAGTTTCCCAAGGTTTCAACAGTGAGTTAGTGGCCAGGGAAATATCAGGGGTCTCTGCACTTTCTTGAGGCTTTGCTAGAGGTGTTGTGGTACCAACAACGATGTGAGTTTTACCTTCGGCGAGGAAGAGATGATAGTTTTCTCCATGATGGGCTCCGTTGAAGAGAGTCGTTTGGTCAGTGTTGCTCCTGTAGGTCGAGAAAACGGGAGAGTGTTACACCATTTTGTTACCTTGTTTTCAGTGGCATGAAGTTTTTCTGTAACGAAATAAACCTCGATGTCGCGAGTTCTGGTGATCTCCAGAATTCGATCAGCAGATGAAGTCAGTTCATCAACTGGGTTGTTAATAAACGTTACCAGAACTGCTTGCACTTGTTGTGGCAGTTTTGGTAGGATGAGTTGACGGAAAAGACTTTTGTTGAAGTGAATTGACTAATCACTTGTCTCATGCGCGACAGCAATTCCGTCGCTGAACCGATACCGAGTTCGATTATGTGAAACAACTCATCAAGACGTTGTCTGTCGGACAAGTCTCCGCGTTTGGGAATCGATCTTTTCAGCTGGACATAAAGTTCTAGGCAGTTTAGGTTAAAAAAGAAAGGGGCGACATACCCGTTCAGTTAATATGGAAGTGACCTTACGACGGTAAGAAATTAAACGCGTGGATCTGTCACGCTGTAGTCTCAAAACTCGGCTTCTGCGTAGCAGAACCAGGCTTCTATGTTTTCTGTCTAGGAAGGAATGAGCGGAAAGTTTGCAGCGGGGGTAGTTTTAATCTTAATGAACTTAGGAGTCTGATCAGTCATCATATATATGAAATATATGCAAATGCAAAAATAGACGCAGTGAAATTATGCAAGAAAATAAATCACATCAAAAAGACTGCTTAAAACTATAAACAAAAAAGAATTCACAGTCATGATCGCGTCAAATCACGTCGAGCTAAACAACGAAGCTCAATCAATATATGACCAAGTTACGCTTACAGTATTACCAGAGCAACTTCTAACGATTGAACCTACTCTTACGAATGAGAATAAATAAAAAGGCAATGAAGGATGGAAGAGAAGTTATATTTGATCGTAAATAGAGCGGCAATGGAGTAGCAACGTCTAAGCTGGCAAACTGGAGAGAGATCTGATAGTGATCTGGTAGTGATGCGTGACTGAGCGCCTTCAACTAGTATTGTCCGCTAAAACAAACATGGTCAGCATCAATGTTGAGGACCTATGTAACTATTCATTTTGTGGATTATTTACCGTTACACCCCTTATCAAGTTTGTCTACTTGATATCTCATCTTCAGACATGTGATGACTCATTAGCATGCAGAAATGAACAATTTACCATCCTCAAATCGAATTAAATTCAAATCCACCTTAGTCAGATAGCAACAGAACTTCCTATCTGGAGTAATCGAATTATTATTATCTATAAGAGATGAGTACATAAGACATTGGTTCTTTGCTTTCCCTTAAGTAACCAAACGTGGCTTACTAGGATTATTATTGTAATAACTATGCCTGTGCACTTCACCCTTATGAAACAACAGCAGTTATATGATCGGCTATTTTGTAAGTCTGCATATGGAAACCATTATCGTGACATTATATACTATTTAGTTACTGTATTTACGTATATTGAGTACCTTATACTCCTGTACCTTTCCGGTTTTGAATTTAGAGGTGGACAGAACTTGTCTAAATGAACATGACGGTTACCCTTCATTATGCCCTTTTAAATCCACTGGTTGCTTTTCTTATTTGATTATTGTAATCAGTTATACTAAAAATAAGCATTTAGTCAATAAATATAGGCCATAGAATTTACATTATCACGAGGACGCATCAAGAGTATTGCTGTCTAGTGCATTAAATCCGCTTTCCTTCTTAACCTCGCCAAAGACGTTACCAGATGTTTTTCCTAGACTAAAAACCAAAAAAAGTGTGTTAGAGAATGTTATCCCATTAGTTGTGTCAATATCGTCCCCATCACATGACACCCCAATATATGAATTATTTGCTCGAATAATATTAAGTGAGCTAAGTTTATTGTAATTGGCATTAGTTTTCGATATATCCCTATAATTTGTTCACCCAATCACATGCGAAATGTCTTAAATTTAGTTAAAATAGGGGCTAAATAATGGGCATCATCTAATTACATTTCTTTTCATGGGATATGACAAGAAATCACTCCAATAAAAATCCGATATGATCACCATAATATGCAATACAATGTATGATAGGATTAGCATCGAATTTTGACTGACGAAAAACTGCTTCATGTATTAGAGTCCGAATCTGAATCAAGCATACATTTTTAGTCACTCCCCCCTTCTCGTGAGAAATGTCAAATATCTTTCTAATGAATAGCTCCTTATCATTATCAGTAACAGAAATCTTATTAGGATGTGTTCTGAAATTTCAACTGGAACTCACACTTTTCGTAATTGTATCTTGAAGTTCATTGAACTTTGGGTCATTTCTTCCTTCGCTGTCAGGCATAACATTCGAAATCGGATTAAACGTGGGTTTATGAGAAACCGAAACCAGATTAGGCAATTTGGAAACATCATTTGTTTCTATTGTTTCATATGAAATGAAACCAGGAATCGACTAACAATGACATCCCCTCACATTAGTAGGAATAAAAATTTCATTAAGATGGATTTTGGAATTCCATTTGAATCAGATTAACAAGTAGCTGAATTCTAAACTTGACGGAATTCGTGGTCACCAGTTTTTAATTTTCATCCAAAAGCCACTGGAATCAAACTGTTTGAACAGAAATCCGTTTTCTCCGAAACAAGATGGATTATAAAATTACTAGTTGTCTAATTAACATATTCACACTGTAGTTGTTATGGATACCCATTGATCTTCCACATTACGTATTTAATTATGCATGCTCACTTTTATTCAGAATTTTCTGTCCATCAACATTACTTTCTTTGGTGTCACATATGTATGATAGTACATACTGACGTTTTATTTTGAACCATCTTTTGATATGTAAACCCATTTTAACCATTGTATACGTAGGCTTCTTTGATGAAACCCAAAATAGTTATTTCACAACACGTCCAAAAAATAAGTTGCATGCAGTTTTAATAAAATAAAGAATTAAAAGACAGACGACCAGGTGGATTGCAGATATACAGAGTAAGTCATACGAAGATAAACCTAGAACAATCGTCCTCTTCTATACAAGTCGTGGGGGGTATCGAGGTGACCTGATAATTACCTGTGAGATTATTAGTACCCTCTCATCCCAAGAAGCACTATGTGGAAGGTCTGTCCTATTTTTCGTCAACCAACCTGACCTTAGAGGCAACCTTGAAAGACTTCCCTTCGAGAGATGGTCACAAGTGGGATCTCAATTTTCTTTACTCAGGGGCTTTACAAGGCATTCACAGAAAGTGTCGCAGGCCCCTACGGCCGAGTGTTCCGAAGGGCTAGACTAACACCACACTCTTAGAGCGAGAGCTAAGGTAGTAATTTAAATCGGAACTGCCACTAGGCGATATCAGTCCACTTCCCCCCCCCCTTTGACTGTGAAGTGCACCCGATATATGACCAAGTTACGCTTACAGTATTACCAGAGCAACTTCTAACGATTGAACCTACTCTTACGAATGAGAATAAATAAAAAGGCAATGAAGGATGGAAGAGAAGTTATATTTGATCGTAAATAGAGCGGCAATGGAGTAGCAACGTCTAAGCTGGCAAACTAGAGAGAGATCTGATAGTGATCTGGTAGTGATGCGTGACTGAGCGCCTTCAACTAGTATTGTCCGCTAAAACAAACATGGTCAGCATCAATGTTGAGGACCTATGTAACTATTCATTTTGTGGATTATTTACCGTTACACCCCTTATCAAGTTTGTCTACTTGATATCTCATCTTCAGACATGTGATGACTCATTAGCATGCAGAAATGAACAATTTACCATCCTCAAATCGAATTAAATTCAAATCCACCTTAGTCAGATAGCAACAGAACTTCCTATCTGGAGTAATCGAATTATTATTATCTATAAGAGATGAGTACATAAGACATCGGTTCTTTGCTTTCCCTTAAGTAACCAAACGTGGCTTACTAGGATTATTATTGTAATAACTATGCCTGTGCACTTCACCCTTATGAAACAACAGCAGTTATATGATCGGCTATTTTGTAAGTCTGCATATGGAAACCATTATCGTGACATTATATACTATTTAGTTACTGTATTTACGTATATTGAGTACCTTATACTCCTGTACCTTTCCGGTTTTGAATTTAGAGGTGGACAGAACTTGTCTAAATGAACATGACGGTTACCCTTCATTATGCCCTTTTAAATCCACTGGTTGCTTTTCTTATTTGATTATTGTAATCAGTTATACTAAAAATAAGCATTTAGTCAATAAATATAGGCCATAGAATTTACATTATCACGAGGACGCATCAAGAGTATTGCTGTCTAGTGCATTAAATCCGCTTTCCTTCTTAACCTCGCCAAAGACGTTACCAGATGTTTTTCCTAGACTAAAAACCAAAAAAAGTGTGTTAGAGAATGTTATCCCATTAGTTGTGTCAATATCGTCCCCATCACATGACACCCCAATATATGAATTATTTGCTCGAATAATATTAAGTGAGCTAAGTTTATTGTAATTGGCATTAGTTTTCGATATATCCCTATAATTTGTTCACCCAATCACATGCGAAATGTCTTAAATTTAGTTAAAATAGGGGCTAAATAATGGGCATCATCTAATTACATTTCTTTTCATGGGATATGACAAGAAATCACTCCAATAAAAATCCGATATGATCACCATAATATGCAATATAATGTATGATAGGATTAGCATCGAATTTTGACTGACGAAAAACTGCTTCATGTATTAGAGTCCGAATCTGAATCAAGCATACATTTTTAGTCACTCCCCCCTTCTCGTGAGAAATGTCAAATATCTTTCTAATGAATAGCTCCTTATCATTATCAGTAACAGAAATCTTATTAGGATGTGTTCTGAAATTTCAACTGGAACTCACACTTTTCGTAATTGTATCTTGAAGTTCATTGAACTTTGGGTCATTTCTTCCTTCGCTGTCAGGCATAACATTCGAAATCGGATTAAACGTGGGTTTATGAGAAACCGAAACCAGATTAGGCAATTTGGAAACATCATTTGTTTCTATTGTTTCATATGAAATGAAACCAGGAATCGACTAACAATGACATCCCCTCACATTAGTAGGAATAAAAATTTCATTAAGATGGATTTTGGAATTCCATTTGAATCAGATTAACAAGTAGCTGAATTCTAAACTTGACGGAATTCGTGGTCACCAGTTTTTAATTTTCATCCAAAAGCCACTGGAATCAAACTGTTTGAACAGAAATCCGTTTTCTCCGAAACAAGATGGATTATAAAATTACTAGTTGTCTAATTAACATATTCACACTGTAGTTGTTATGGATACCCATTGATCTTCCACATTACGTATTTAATTATGCATGCTCACTTTTATTCAGAATTTTCTGTCCATCAACATTACTTTCTTTGGTGTCACATATGTATGATAGTACATACTGACGTTTTATTTTGAACCATCTTTTGATATGTAAACCCATTTTAACCATTGTATACGTAGGCTTCTTTGATGAAACCCAAAATAGTTATTTCACAACACGTCCAAAAAATAAGTTGCATGCAGTTTTAATAAAATAAAGAATTAAAAGACAGACGACCAGGTGGATTGCAGATATACAGAGTAAGTCATACGAAGATAAACCTAGAACAATCGTCCTCTTCTATACAAGTCGTGGGGGGTATCGAGGTGACCTGATAATTACCTGTGAGATTATTAGTACCCTCTCATCCCAAGAAGCACTATGTGGAAGGTCTGTCCTATTTTTCGTCAACCAACCTGACCTTAGAGGCAACCTTGAAAGACTTCCCTTCGAGAGATGGTCACAAGTGGGATCTCAATTTTCTTTACTCAGGGGCTTTACAAGGCATTCACAGAAAGTGTCGCAGGCCCCTACGGCCGAGTGTTCCGAAGGGCTAGACTAACACCACACTCTTAGAGCGAGAGCTAAGGTAGTAATTTAAATCGGAACTGCCACTAGGCGATATCAGTCCACTTCCCCCCCCCCTTTGACTGTGAAGTGCACCCGATATATGACCAAGTTACGCTTACAGTATTACCAGAGCAACTTCTAACGATTGAACCTACTCTTACGAATGAGAATAAATAAAAAGGCAATGAAGGATGGAAGAGAAGTTATATTTGATCGTAAATAGAGCGGCAATTGAGTAGCAACGTCTAAGCTGGCAAACTAGAGAGAGATCTGATAGTGATCTGGTAGTGATGCGTGACTGAGCGCCTTCAACTAGTATTGTCCGCTAAAACAAACATGGTCAGCATCAATGTTGAGGACCTATGTAACTATTCATTTTGTGGATTATTTACCGTTACACCCCTTATCAAGTTTGTCTACTTGATATCTCATCTTCAGACATGTGATGACTCATTAGCATGCAGAAATGAACAATTTACCATCCTCAAATCGAATTAAATTCAAATCCACCTTAGTCAGATAGCAACAGAACTTCCTATCTGGAGTAATCGAATTATTATTATCTATAAGAGATGAGTACATAAGACATCGGTTCTTTGCTTTCCCTTAAGTAACCAAACGTGGCTTACTAGGATTATTATTGTAATAACTATGCCTGTGCACTTCACCCTTATGAAACAACAGCAGTTATATGATCGGCTATTTTGTAAGTCTGCATATGGAAACCATTATCGTGACATTATATACTATTTAGTTACTGTATTTACGTATATTGAGTACCTTATACTCCTGTACCTTTCCGGTTTTGAATTTAGAGGTGGACAGAACTTGTCTAAATGAACATGACGGTTACCCTTCATTATGCCCTTTTAAATCCACTGGTTGCTTTTCTTATTTGATTATTGTAATCAGTTATACTAAAAATAAGCATTTAGTCAATAAATATAGGCCATAGAATTTACATTATCACGAGGACGCATCAAGAGTATTGCTGTCTAGTGCATTAAATCCGCTTTCCTTCTTAACCTCGCCAAAGACGTTACCAGATGTTTTTCCTAGACTAAAAACCAAAAAAAGTGTGTTAGAGAATGTTATCCCATTAGTTGTGTCAATATCGTCCCCATCACATGACACCCCAATATATGAATTATTTGCTCGAATAATATTAAGTGAGCTAAGTTTATTGTAATTGGCATTAGTTTTCGATATATCCCTATAATTTGTTCACCCAATCACATGCGAAATGTCTTAAATTTAGTTAAAATAGGGGCTAAATAATGGGCATCATCTAATTACATTTCTTTTCATGGGATATGACAAGAAATCACTCCAATAAAAATCCGATATGATCACCATAATATGCAATATAATGTATGATAGGATTAGCATCGAATTTTGACTGACGAAAAACTGCTTCATGTATTAGAGTCCGAATCTGAATCAAGCATACATTTTTAGTCACTCCCCCCTTCTCGTGAGAAATGTCAAATATCTTTCTAATGAATAGCTCCTTATCATTATCAGTAACAGAAATCTTATTAGGATGTGTTCTGAAATTTCAACTGGAACTCACACTTTTCGTAATTGTATCTTGAAGTTCATTGAACTTTGGGTCATTTCTTCCTTCGCTGTCAGGCATAACATTCGAAATCGGATTAAACGTGGGTTTATGAGAAACCGAAACCAGATTAGGCAATTTGGAAACATCATTTGTTTCTATTGTTTCATATGAAATGAAACCAGGAATCGACTAACAATGACATCCCCTCACATTAGTAGGAATAAAAATTTCATTAAGATGGATTTTGGAATTCCATTTGAATCAGATTAACAAGTAGCTGAATTCTAAACTTGACGGAATTCGTGGTCACCAGTTTTTAATTTTCATCCAAAAGCCACTGGAATCAAACTGTTTGAACAGAAATCCGTTTTCTCCGAAACAAGATGGATTATAAAATTACTAGTTGTCTAATTAACATATTCACACTGTAGTTGTTATGGATACCCATTGATCTTCCACATTACGTATTTAATTATGCATGCTCACTTTTATTCAGAATTTTCTGTCCATCAACATTACTTTCTTTGGTGTCACATATGTATGATAGTACATACTGACGTTTTATTTTGAACCATCTTTTGATATGTAAACCCATTTTAACCATTGTATACGTAGGCTTCTTTGATGAAACCCAAAATAGTTATTTCACAACACGTCCAAAAAATAAGTTGCATGCAGTTTTAATAAAATAAAGAATTAAAAGACAGACGACCAGGTGGATTGCAGATATACAGAGTAAGTCATACGAAGATAAACCTAGAACAATCGTCCTCTTCTATACAAGTCGTGGGGGGTATCGAGGTGACCTGATAATTACCTGTGAGATTATTAGTACCCTCTCATCCCAAGAAGCACTATGTGGAAGGTCTGTCCTATTTTTCGTCAACCAACCTGACCTTAGAGGCAACCTTGAAAGACTTCCCTTCGAGAGATGGTCACAAGTGGGATCTCAATTTTCTTTACTCAGGGGCTTTACAAGGCACTCACAGAAAGTGTCGCAGGCCCCTACGGCCGAGTGTTCCGAAGGGCTAGACTAACACCACACTCTTAGAGCGAGAGCTAAGGTAGTAATTTAAATCGGAACTGCCACTAGGCGATATCAGTCCACTTCCCCCCCCCCTTTGACTGTGAAGTGCACCCGATATATGACCAAGTTACGCTTACAGTATTACCAGAGCAACTTCTAACGATTGAACCTACTCTTACGAATGAGAATAAATAAAAAGGCAATGAAGGATGGAAGAGAAGTTATATTTGATCGTAAATAGAGCGGCAATGGAGTAGCAACGTCTAAGCTGGCAAACTAGAGAGAGATCTGATAGTGATCTGGTAGTGATGCGTGACTGAGCGCCTTCAACTAGTATTGTCCGCTAAAACAAACATGGTCAGCATCAATGTTGAGGACCTATGTAACTATTCATTTTGTGGATTATTTACCGCTACAACTGCCTATATTTCAACATTACACTACATTGTTATCACCTTCCGCATATCTCTCTTCGTTTTTTTAAAATAACCCTTCTATCTCATTTCTAAATTCCTATCTGCCTGGAATTACGACGGACAGTGTCTGAGGGTTTATGCACATGTACTAAAAGACTGCTTAGCAGGTAACACGAAAACTAGTAAAGTGACAGGAAACCATTCACGAACCAGACGTCTGGAAAAATATATGTATAGTGAGAGAGGTATAGTTATCATTAAATACGTAGAGAAAATATAAACTAGAATGATGCTATCTCTCTATGTCTACGCTATCAACAAGACATGCAATCAACAGGACATCAAAAATCTAAATTTGAACAAGAAACCACAGAACGGGAGCGTAAATAAACCCCTTTGTTTGAACTATCTTGTTATATGTTGAGTATTGGAATACGACAATTACACTGAGGAAAGGGGAGATTTCAGACAGAGTATTTACAATGTGATCTGCTCCTGAAGAGAATATAATGCTATATTTATAGCAACTAGACTATCAGGATAATGCGTCATTCGACAAGATTAAGACATTAGACGCAACATCTAGGGAACTATGCCCTATGTTACATAGGCAATAACACGATCCAGTGCCGATAGTAAAACTTTTATGAACTTGAGCTGCTGTTTATTTGATTTTAACGTAAGCTAAGCCATAATCAAACAAACGGTTCATGATAAAGAATGATGTTATTGTTAAAAAAAGTACCAAAACAAAGTAAGAATCAAATAAACTCAATAATTTTATATAAATAACAAAAATCTCGAGGTTATCTAAGGTTTGTAAGCACTTAGAATCGTAGTGACTTCCAATTGGTAACCACCCACGTGGCCACAAAGCGTGTTTACACTAGTTCATTTATATTTATGAATTTAGTTTTCTAATCTAGACCACATAGCGTTTGTTATTTTCATGAAGGACGAATACCTGACTTAGCCCTGATGTCTACGCACACTAAGAATACCTGCTGGAAATTATTTTGTGAGTTAGTGGACAGTATGTTTCCCATTTATTATTCAGAATTTCTCAAGGGGCCTAAGATTGTACGTTATCACACCCTCAAACAACTGAAGCTAAAAAGATATCATTGGGCAGATTACAAAAGGTTAGACAATTACAGCCCTCCCTATAAACAAACCAAAAACATGCACAACTACTCCAAGTAAAGATGAACACCAGTATTAGAACAAGTCGACCGATATGTTTGCCACTCGGAGAGTTTGTTTTGTCATGTCGTTTCTCGCTTTCCGACCCAAGCCCGATTCGTCTAGGTTTTGAGTACAGATAGATCCATTTAGAGCAACACTGACCGTTCCAGGCTTCTGGTCACCCAATTTGGTCTTAATTCTAAGAATGCATGACGGTCCTAATCAGAGAGCCACAGGGATTTCTGAGGTTACCTTACCTTCGGGTTTCTCAAAAAACTGGAACAGTCGAACGGACCTACTTTACCCGGCTCGAATACAATCCATTCATCTATCTAAAACAGACCCAGTTCTTGTCAGCTCCTCTCAGTAAACCGTTCACACACGGACTAAAGGAATAGTTCCGAACAAGTAGAGGCCAGCTCACATCACTCCAATATTCAAAGGAGGCCGGTGCAACCATCGAGAAAACTGCCGAGTGACCGTTCCTTCGAAACATCTAGAGATCACGGGACCCCTAGTCTACACTAGTTGGCGTAACTACAGGGAATCCATCAGTTTATTTGCATTCTAACGACCTGGTTTTAGGAAAGGACACTATTGTATCACAAAGCTGCTGTCCGCGGTGGACCAGCACCTTTGACCGGAATGGTATAGCCAACGCTGTATATCTCCACTCCTCAAAAACCTATGGCCGAGTTAGTTATGTTTATCTTATCCATATCCTGGCACAGGTAGGCAGTAAAACCCCGCTACCAAATAAGTTTAGGTCTTACCTCGATGAGTGGCAATTCAAGATAAGGATAAGCTATTTATTTTCTCAGGTTGTCATTGTGATGTTTTCCAGGGTTTAATCCTGGGACAGCACCTTTTCCTAATCTATATAAACCACCTACATCAACAGGTAAATTCGACCTACCAGTGTTTGTTCACAATGTTAGACTACTGAGGGTAGGTTAGCTACCAGGAACATAGGTTGGGACTACAGAATAATCTGACTTAACTTCAAAGTTTGGCAGATAAAAATGGCCTAACTTTGAACCTGAGATAGTGCAAAGTAGTCAGGGCAAACTTTACAGGGACTTTTACGGAAAAACTAGACCTATTCCTATCATGCTAACCTAGGTGCGTATTTGGTGGAATTGGCGACCTACTGCGACCAGGTAAGGAGGTCAATGGGATGAAAGCTATTCCTGTTCTGTTCCCAACTATCTGACTGTTTGAGGGGACTGTTTCAAATACCTACAGAACCGGAACAGAGTTATAACACTTCTGTAAACTTCCGTCTACCTACATTCACCATAATCTTTCTTCTAGGTAAGGCTCAATCAAGGAAGTTGCTGACATTGATATTTTCATCAGGAATATCCAGGAAGCCGTTAATATGATTAGTGAAACCACGAGTTATGGCTCTGAAGTCATTATTCGCTTCTTGATTGTTTATTACCGAGAGTTGTTAGTCTTCGAGACTTTATTCAGAAAAAATCAAACGCTACACCTTTTACGCCAGTTACCAACAAAGTGGATTTTTATGAATGAATAGTTGGCGAGATCTAGACCAACACTAACATGTAAATTGAAGTTATCCAAACGCAATGAACTTAAAGTATCTGGTGCATAGTGGTTGGCTAAGTTCATAACGCTTTTTCACTAACATGAGACATAAGCCGCCATTACGTAAATATCATACTATACTCATCCTATTTTCAGGGACCGCTAACAGTAACTCCTTTAGACTAATTTACTAAGATGCATTTCACCAGGCCCAGTTGATTATCCTCAATTTATCCGAGGACTAGAAAGCGAATAGCTATAGTATTCAGGATATAGTTATTTCGATTTAGCTTTCTGAGATAAATATGTTATTTACATGTTTCTAAAATGGTTCAAGGATGCCTTAGATAATTGTAGTCATTTTTCACTAGTACGTAGGCTTGCACTCCGAGCATTCGATAGCTATCCCGTTCATTTAGTGGTTGATTACTGAACATTACAGTATAATTTTGATTATAGACTTTATTTTAAGCTCTAACTTTTACAATATCTACATTTTTTATCTTGAGTATTAAGTTATTCTGTATTGACATATTTACAGAAATCAGCTTAGAATATCTTTAGACAATTAGAATAAAAGTTTAAACTATGCAAAATTTACCTACTAGATGAACAAAAAAGCAACCCAAACGGTGGGTACAACACGCCTATTGGACAATGAAACGTTTAAGACAACCATCACAAGTTTCTACTTATTTTAATATAGTTTAGATTGCAGTTGACACGTACATCTCCCATTACCAAGTGTAATGTTTCTCGAAATTGGAGTGTTTACTTATTTGGTGAAGATGTACTTTGTACACTGATTATCGTTTATAATACACCGCGGTCCTAGAGTGACCCCTCCCCCCTCATTACACTTGTCTACCAGGTCGCAGCTAAACAACACTCGCGCTTATACAGCTTGATGTCTCTATACTATTTTAATCGAAAACGGATTTAATCGTGGCAAAATCTAAAAGGTAAACGTCGCAACACTAAAAATAAAATGTTAAACAATGCCAAACGATCAGAAACATAACTAAAAACCTTCAACCGAAAACGAACATCTGTAAACAGCGACAATGAATGATGATTTGAAAAACCGAAAGCAAACAATAACTAGGAAACAACAGGCAGATGGTAAGCATTTACGCCTCATTGAAAAAAAAATAACTGATAGCAGAAAAAATACCTAAAAAGAAACAATATATAATAGATAACAACGGCCAACAAATAACCGGCAACTACAATCAGCATACATATAGAATCACCATATAACAATGAACAAACAAATATCAACAAGGAGATCCCAGTAACATAGTCACTAGTAAACGAGAAATCAAAGAACAATTGCCAGTTATGTACATCTAACAGGCAATAATGACTGAAGAACTAAAACTCAGAACGAAACGTTAGCGGCAGTGAGTGAACCACGCAGAACTAAATTGTTAACTACAATCAAGAAAGGATAATTAAAGAGTCGTACAGTCAATATCCAAAAGCTGCTTACAAAGGACTCACAAGGAGCGACTACACACTAATTAGTAACCATGTGGCAATAGCTGCATTAAGTGAGTTTTTGATATACTAATCGCTTCTTAATGTCATCGTCAGTTGAACTCGAAAATACCTAAAAGCAATCATTGTGGTTGTTATTATCCTCTGCATGATCTATTGCAATATAACACATCAATCTCATCCTAAGAACAGATCCTATAGAAATCCTTAAAATATAGGACAAATATACCACTAAATAATCTCTTACGCAAAACAACCTTGCTAGTGAGCTCAACAGTTTTATTTTATCAAGTGACAGAAAAATATCAGCCAGGACTGTTATCAAGAAACAACTCGTAGTATATATGTCTGTTTAGAATATCCACTTTCAAACACGAAATGAACTTTGTCAGTAAATAATAAAAATAAACTTTGCAGATGTTCTGGGGAAAAGAATAATGAGGACAATTACAAGATATATATTAAAAAGATACTAATGGTCTTAATTAAAGGTACATTATTAGAGTTAGAATCAAGAGTGCAAAGTATTTTCCTGAATACGAATGTCATCAAGATCTGTTAACTTAAATGTAGTTTATAGAGAAAACACATAATTTGTTGCAGGTTTAGTTGCTTATCAATTTACTGGTTACAGTATAGGTGAATGGCAACAGATAATATTAGCCTTAATGAATTATCCAGTGCGATTTTAGAGGTTAAACCCAACAGGCTTTACAATACTGATACCCTGTTACGCAATAACATTCACAAGGTTGGATTTCCTAGTTTTTAATTCACTAACATCAATTTATTAGGAACAGTACATGAGTTTTTACAAACATTTATTTATAAATGAACCTGTTTTGGCACCTCCAACAGTTATACAGATTATTCGAGAATGAAATATGATACAACGCAAAAATTTAAGGTGTATCTATAATATTACGTTGACCAGTGATGTTCATATTCCTAATACAAACGACGGCCCACATAAAACATTTAGGTAGCAGTCACACACGCAAAATTCGAAAATTAAGCACAAATGCACTCATTATAAAACATACCAAGTGATAAATTTTGTTAAATAATATATTGTGATTAAAAAAGTAGGCGTAATAACTAGAATCATAAGTTTTAAGAAAATGCAGGTATTATTGAACAGACTCAATGAATGAAGTTGAAAGAAAACTTATGTCGCGCGAGATACTTTAACATATTGATTTGTTATGCTGCTGACCCTACCTTGACTCTGCTGTTTATTTGGTATTCTGTCAAGCTGACGTATGTGATTAAAAAGACCCGTTTATTATGAGTTCAATAATAGGTTAGAATTAATATCACAAAGGTTTAAAAAAACATTAACAAGATACAAATACTCTAGAAGAATATGCTAGCATATTCCTGTCCAAAATATTAAATTACAAGCTATCTATACAACAACAGTATTTTTACTACGAAAAGCTAAAGACATTTAGAATCACATAAAAGCCCCTAAATCACAGTAATGATATACTGACTACGGACACATGTTACAAAGTCCGCTTAGTGTAGTGTACCTTACTAGTTTCACGAAGCATTTTCGCAGCTGTTTCTGGCAATAAATCACGCTGTGTTTCAGCCAATAACTCAAAACCAGACATGAATTTTTTTACTGTAGACGATCTTAACAAGGGAGGTAGAAATACAGCGTGTAACTGCCAATGTTTGTACTTACTATTCAAATCTTC
Source organism: Schistosoma mekongi (assembly GCA_034768735.1). Classification (NCBI taxonomy): domain Eukaryota; kingdom Metazoa; phylum Platyhelminthes; class Trematoda; order Strigeidida; family Schistosomatidae; genus Schistosoma; species Schistosoma mekongi. The sequence continues at coordinate 38,153,249 of CM068305.1, read as the reverse complement.
CGAGAATTCCTCTTCAGAAAAGTACATAGGTGCCTGATACCAACCCATAGAATATGGGAACTCTGTGTTGAATAGATTATCATAACGAACAAGCAACTCCTGCAACACAGAAGCGAGGTCACGCTTCTCATCTTCACATAACTCGTGTAGCCATAGGATGTGACGTTTACGTGGTAAAATCATTGTTTCAAAAGGCCAATATGCCCACCATGGTACAACAGCGAGCCAATGAGTTGAACAGATAACTGTACGCGAATTGGATGGACTATTATTCATATTCATTTCTTCTTGCATTGCATAATCTAGTAACAAAAGTTTACCATTATGTTTAAGAGCATAATTTTGCTGATTTTTATCACGTCGTGACACTAATGAAGGCATAAAATCACATGCCCATATCTGTAATAAGAACAGAGATAACTTGGCATTAGGAAACAACAATTTAGTAACAACAAGCGGATGAATTTGAAATTAATGAGGTATATGTTAAAACAAAAAAGTAGTTATATTTCTTTGAGATAAATGGTTCATTTTTATCTCTAGTTATACAAGATAAAATTATGATCCGAATTCATTTCGTGGACTCTTACACGAGACAATTTTCATAATAAAATACCAACATTCCTAAACTACACATTGAAACTTTTACCCAACTTCTAGTCTACACATTACATAAACTGACTCAACGTCCTAGTTAAGTAAAATATCATAGGGAGCTTGTTACAGTCATTGTCACCAACGTAATACCAAAATATTATTTTGCCATATACACAAACATTGATAACTAATGCCATAGAACTATTAACAAAGGTGGATAAGAATAGTGTTGATTAAAAAGCCTACAATAGAGACAGATGATACAAAGTATTCATTCTTAGAGTAAATTACAAATACAAACAAAGAAAAACAGTGCTGCCTGGGTCGATGAATATATTTCTAATTGACAATAAAGATAAAAACGAAGAAAAAAGAATGAATGTGGTAAGCATCTCGTCTTGCAGTTAAGTTGTCATAAACAGTACAGTCAAAAATGATGGATGACGGATACAGTTAGGGTATTCTAAAGCCGGACTGACAGTTCTATTCCGCGTCAATATTACAGAACTAATTGAAATGGAAATAGATTGTGACTTAGCAGAAAACTAGTTTTATTGGTTGTATGCACCAGCCATTCCCACTTTTTGTCAAGAAATAAACTAGAATCTGAAAATGTGACGGAATATAGTGATGTCGAAAATTTAGCATATCTGCTAGTAATCTTAAATTCACATACTTCGCAAATGAAGGTTTTTGCACAGTATAAGACTGTGAGAAGGAATTTATCGGAAGATACACATTAAGTAAACTGCATTAGGAATAATAAAAGTAGCTTTATATTGATGTCAGAAGTAAATGAAAAACCATAAGCAGCAAGGAAAATCAAAAGGCATAAATGGGAAAGCAATTAGAGGACATCACTTACCTGGGAATGAGGATGCGTATTAGATGAACCAACAGCTGCGCCTCGGTTTTCGAAAATTTGCAGCCATCGATGTCTTTTCATTTTAAAATATTTCTCAGAGATACGACACCATTCAGAAATGACTGATAATATTTCATGCTGTTCCATCAGTGTTAAAGTTTTGTTAGAATCTGGATGAAAACAAGTAACTAAACAATCACCATGTGCAGGTGAATATGCAAATAGTGGGTTTTCATCAACAGACTTGTAATCTGTCAAGCTGTTATTTTCACAGCCCCAATTATCACTAACCTAAACAAGATTAAACCAACCAACATAGAACAGAAGTAAGAGTGACTGAGTAACTGAATTTAACGTGATGATGTCCAAAAACAAGGTCGTGTACCAAGTTCATGTGGGACGTTTATGGCATGCTATTGTACGAGAATGTTGTTTACTGTAACTAGGTTACACTATGCAATGTCTATCAAACTCAAGTGCTCAATTAAGTGTTCAAACCTGCGACGTCTGCTAGCCAATTGCTAAAGTAAATAACCTACAATTGTGCAGTGTGTATAAATAGTGCAACAGAACACATCCATGAATTATATGTCGACTCCATCTAGGGATTTCAATAAGAAACTATTCAAGAAGTGCATGTAAGCTGAGTATAACAATAAAAGCATAAATTGCAAATTCAATGAATGCATCTGCTCTTACTAGTTCCACAGCAAGCACAAACCGGTTCTAGGTGCGTATCCCTGACAATATTTAAAAGTAAATCATATTATTGGTTAAATTGTATAAAGTTATGAGGTTTCATGAGGCAGTGGAAAACTACAAAATTAACCGACAGTAGCTTAAAATAGCGCTTGTTGATATATCAACCAGACTGCTTAGATGTGATCTTGTTTTACGATAACGTTCTAATAGTGCACTGAGGCAAAACTCAAGGCCTTCGTTCCATCCAGTTTGGTCCATGTATAATAGACGTACTTAGATTCGCGTTATCACAACGTCAATTCGAGTAGTAGCTCCGGGAACAAGAATGCTATTTATAGCAATTTCCGTCTCTCTCTTTACTTTTTTAAGGTTTTCACTGTGCCAGTACTGCCATAAATCATACTTTTACTCCGCTAATGGAGTTTTATAGTAAAGAAACTAGAACCGATATACTACACTTACAGTCCCAATGTTTGATATCAACCTGGTTATAAATCAACCTAATCACTGAGTTTTTATAGTCATACACAAGGAATCGAAAGAATTAACACTAAAACAATTTACCTCCGATTGAAAGAAAACTAGACATAGTGATCAAATTTTTTCATAGCATTTTCAAAATCTCTAGGACACAATTATTCAGTTTAGCGCAACAGAGACGAAGTGCTTACTAAAGCAGGAAAGTCATTGTAAAACGTGTAAACAGAGTGATAGTCAGGCGTAATTATACCACTTGCACGGACGGATCCGGGTGGCAAAGGATTTTTAGCACAATTAGTAGAAACCTCTGTAGATTCTTGACTATTAGATTCTATTTGCCCAATCCATGGACGTTGGATTCGTTGGGGGGAGACAATAACCCATTCGTCTAATAGTGGGTTATAACGTTTGTGACCAAAAGTTAATGGACTAGTCATCTGAAATTAAGTGCATATTGGATCAAAAATGGTCACTTCACCTAAAGATCAATAAATGTGGAAAAACTAAGCAGAGTGAAACACACTTTTATTTCGATTTGTAGTCTAAACATCAAACTTTCTTAAAATTTTAAGGGTAACAGGTCAAATCCTTTCAGAGATTCTTTCCCTTCAAGCTCATGTAACCAGTTAATATCTTCCTTTAATTGATTCTTCAATTTCTGGATTTCAGAGTCATAAACCTTAATGTCCTCTTCGATTGCTTTCTTCAATCGATCGAGTGGGAAAAGAAAGAACTGATCAGATAAGCAAGTCCACTGTTTGTTTTGCGAATTTAGTTGCATTAGCTTCCGCACAGCTTCACGCGATTTTTGTCGGTTTCTGTCGTAAACTATGCATTGCTGTTGTTTTGCCAGTACCATTTCACCAGCTTCTTCTATTTCTTCCAAGTGTTTGATTACTTTACTTTGAGAAGTAAAATCCATTTGTCCAATAGATAAATGATAAGGACGGATGACTAAAGCTTCATACCTAAAATAATAACGATCAGAATAACTAGTGATTTGAAGCAAGAGAGGATTTACAATAATTTAATCTACAAGGCGAGAAAACAATTCTAACAAATATATTGTCTCACTGTACTAACTGGATAAGTGAGGTACAATTTCTGCATACTGTACTACGGACATATGTTATGTCTTTACATCCAACTTAACACAAGAAATTAAGGCAAATGAAAACTTCGAAAATTATATGCGTATAGAACACTGCATGCTGGAGATCTAAAATTTTTGGGGATCCCCTTGTAAAAATATACATGTTCCGAAGACCAACATTAACAAATTTAGTCTTGATGATACGGCACTTTATACTTGAAAATCGCCACTGAGTTTGCTAGCGTTTCAGCTCGAACTAGTCTTTGACACAAAACACATTTACCCACTGTTACCATATTCAACATTTGATAGGTGGTAAATAAACAGTTTAAAAACACAAGTAGTAATGTACATCTGAGTCAGATCCGATCATTATAGACAAAAAAGTAGTGGTTCATGCAAAAAACCAAGATATTTCTAAAATCGAGGCATACGTCCAAATAAACATGAATAGCTTTAAAACCATTACGAACACTGTAACCACTATTATGTATTATAACTTATTTCACGACTGCCATCCACTTTAGTGAGGAATATCCAAATTCGACAAGTACTTACCACTGACTCTCTTTACTGTTTATACCACTTTTGTTACGTTGTGGCATAATACTACTACATATATTGTCATTCAGTATAGTTCCGAGGGTGCTTCTGTACCTCTTTGTACAAGACCGGTAACTTCATTCTGGAGCCTGGTAGAATAGGAAACTTCCCTTGGAGATAAAGTCGCCGACCAGTGTCCTGCTTCGTTACATCAGCACACTTTTTCCAGACGAAGTGGCAAATCAAGTGGGGAGAGCAGTAGTAGAGCCATACTGACTTCATACAACTTTTAAGCGTATTTTCTTAAACATAATTCGATGTTACATAAGTGTGGCAGAAAAACAAAATTAGCATCACTACTACACTCGCGTAACTTATATTCCAGCCAGCATTATAAGCCTATCAAAGTAACTTCTTGGACTACGATTTTCGATGACACCATTACTAGATAAGACCTCAATATATTTTTTCCACGCTATTTCTCTGTACTTTCATGCTTAGCAAATTTTCTACAGAATATATAACAGAGCTTGATATCTTAATAAATAAACAAATTTGGAACCCTAGAATCAATGATATCTAACTTTCTAAGTGACTCGAATTAATTCAAGCAGAAACGAATTATTCGGCCTCTCCTCTTTGTAAGATTTATCGATAGTGAACGGTGATGAGGTGTTGGTCTTTCCGAATAGCAAAAACTGGCTAGTTTTTCCTAATGGCATCTTCATCACACAAGGTCAACGTCCAATGTCCAGTATCCAAATGATGAGCAATTTTAAATCAATTGATTTCTTTGTGCTCGCATCTTCATTGTCACGATTTCGGTTCCCGTTCTTCGACTCCTTTCTGTAGTTGGCTGGCTACACATCTGTAGCGTTTTCAAACAGTTTGTATGGTGGTGACAAAAGTTATAATTCAAAAGGACTGAATAATAAAAGCAATCAGTTGGGCTAGTTCAAAAAATGAAATAACTGTGTTGTGAATGTTAACTAACACCAGGTAACATCGACTTATCAGTAAACTGGACTGTTTCGGATTTTAAATGCGGTTAGTGGGTCATCTCTAGCTCATCTGTATCTAGGCAAGCGACTGAGGGAGCGTAATCAGTTTTGGAAGCACTTCGTAAACTGTTTTTGCACTTTCTTCAGGATATATGAGTCTCGTTTAGGAGGAGGGAGCGTGATGATGTTGTAGTTTTCAAGACAATGCCAGATATGCTTCGTAGGTGGAGAGGAGAAGTTTATTAGAAACTATCTCACTGTCGGGTGAAGTGAATGTTATCTTATGCTTTTACTGTATTCTTCCAGTTATGGTTGTCGCTTACATCAGGAGTGAGGGTGAGAACTTATTCATGCTCTGTTGTGTTGCTGGAGTGATTAAAGTACTTATTCTGTTACTTAAAGCAGAGAACTACATAGTATTGAATTTATAAGCTTTATGTTGCTGCTGAGTGACCAGCGGTCATTGTTCGAGATTAAGACTTACTTGTTTCGTCTCATTATTGTTCCACATCGCTATCCTATTCGAGGACTGGCCAAGCAACTCCACTAGGTTGGTCACCAACTAACCGAAAGATAGCAAAGGGTTCGGAAAGGGCTCCGACAAAACTCCTGATAGTATTGTTCATGTGTTTGTCTATATTTTGTTTGCCTTCGTGCATAATTTACTGTCTACCAAGTAATCTTGAAATTTAGATAGTGACGGACTGATAAAACATTTACCAAATATATTTGCCAGTCAGGCGTTGCGGTATTCTGTATTGGATGCGTTTACTCAGTGTAGAAATGCTGTGTGTACGGAATGTTTGTTACTTTTTGCTTTCTGCCTAGCTACCCTACATGACACAGGATTATCTTTTCCTGAAACCCCGTATCGCTTAATGTGCCATAGGTGGTTCGTCAGTTGCAAACACCCCTTACACAAAAGCTGTTGGAGTCAACAATTCCCCATGGTAGATAGATGTGTAATCGTTCACCACCTACAGTTTAGGTGCGCTTGGTTACAACTCACCACTGATTACGATACACCGAGGAATAGAAAGCAAAATTTTGTCTAGGTAGCTAGCATAGACATGTTGTAGTAAATAATCCCTAAAATAAATAGATGCAAAGGCTCTCGAAATTGATACTGACTACGTTTGTTTTAGCGAACACGACTAGCTGATGACACTCGGTCACGTATCCCCAACAGATCACGTCACGACACACCGTAGGAAACATCTCTCTCTATTTTTCCAGCCTAGACGTTGCTATCCCATTAACGTTATATTTACGATCAAATATAACTTCTTTTCCCTCCTTCATTGCTTTCTGATTTGTTCTCATTCGTGAAAGTGGGTTCAATCGTTGAAAGTTGCTCTGGTAATACCACAAACGTTACTTGGTCATATACTGGGTATACTTCAGGCATCAAATAACTGTTCATGTTTTATTTGCGATTAAGCAAGCTTTCCATCACAATCACTACTGTCCGTTTTATTATTATAACTTGTTCATCTAAACGTTTAAAGTATTTTTGAAAGACAATACACGAAAGTTAGCTGTAATCATGGTGTCCTCAAAATGTTTGCCAAAGTGAATGAAACGCTGAAATCTGTCCTCTCTGTTTTCATCGACAATTATAATACCAGAATTATTCTAACTTCTTTTACATAGAGCGTAGATCATGCTGTAAGTTGCAACTCAAAAAGCAAGCGAGACGCACAAACATACGTTAGCTCCGAAACTAGATCCAATCTAATCGTAGATCAGACTCGGTATGACAGACAGCGCCGACGGGACTCATAAGGTAATCACTCCTACTGGCTTCGCAATTCAACAGGGAGCTTTTTTAGTGGATATTATCAACAAGACCCTATATAAGTGGAAAAGTGGCCACAACGGACAACCAAAGATAAAGGTAGAAAATCGTATGAATAATATGTAAGAAATAAAAAAGACAGAAAGAGGCAGTACGAGGCCACCCTGGAGCGAAGAAGTGGACGATGTGCAAATGAAAAATTGAAGGCAAAATGTACACATTTTATCACCATCTATAAGTTCACGAAATGTACCATTTCTGCTGGTCATCAAAATTTAGTCTTTTATTAGGATATACGAAAAAAGACCAATACCAACACGTATGAGATTCTCGTCTTCGTGAGCAAACCTTTGGTCTAATTGACGCCAAACAAATTTTACATCTGTTTTCAAATAAAGCTGCTGGATGTTCCCAACATCCCTACACCGACTTTCAACGTTTACAATAGTCTGAAGTGATTCTTTCGAGTTCCAGTGATTGATTTTCCTGTCCACAAATTAGCTTCACGAAGCACCACGCAGCTGACAGACAGTGTAAAGTAAAAACCATCCTGTCCCGCAGCAGAACTCTAAGGCGGCTACCCAGTTTTAAAGACGTGTAATTTCTGTTACCGTCTCATATAACCCTTTACTCACTTATTACAATCAATGATAGGCTTGCTTAAAGGATGTCTCACAACTAGAACGTCCACGGCAGATACATACACTTCCTCTCAGAGGATTAAAAAGGCTCTGGAGAACACCATTATGTTTTAATACATTGACCCAATCCCCGACTAATGACTCATTTTATGAACTGCTGAAGTCGTTTCGCAGCAACAACTGGTGGATGATTTCACACCCCAAATACTCTTTTCTGAGCTGCAATATTCCATGCAATTAGGCTATGGCAGGTTTGATCGAGAGTTAATAGTTGTTTATTTGGTAGTCAAACATTTTTGTCATGTGTTGCTAGGATACAATCTTATTCTATTGACTATTGCTTATAGCGTAGCCTCTGCTAACTCCAGAAGCCCATAAATGTCCTACAGATTCTATCAACCCTTGATCTACAAATAATGATGAAACAGCAGGCGGACGATACAGAGTTTCTGGGGGGGGGACAAAACAACCAGTAACGTTTGCAAATTAACATCGTTTCTGTGTAGGGCCAGCTGGTTCCTGAGTCGTGCACGAATTTGCAACGGGATATCCAATAACACAATTTCTTGGAGCAAAACGTGGTACTATATTGAACAATAAACACAAATGTAGTACACAAACCTCAACAGTTCCCTACCCTATATAGCCAAAGGGGTTCAAGAAAGTTGTACGGTTAATTTATAACACAACAAATAGATGGTAAATAGACATCAAATTAGTTATTATTTCAAAATAATTGTTCCCAACAAATAAAGGAGCCAAATTATGACTACAAGCAACTAAATGAGTCGAATCACCCAGGCATAGACAGGCAAAATATCAAGCCAATATGACTCACAACAAGACCTTGAAACCCAATAAAACAAAGCTGAGGACCAATGACACGTAACATATGCTAACAAAAAAAGATATGTAAAGACCTGATTGTAAGCAAAATCCGTTATAATAAAAAGTGCAAACTGAAAGAAACAAGGTCTATTACAGAGTCAGGGCACAACAAAGTGACAAAATACAACGGACTGTTCAATATAAAAAACATGAAGGGATTTTCATACACGCAAATAAGATTTAACAGTTTCGACTACATGTGAGAAAATCAACCTTAATCCTCAAAAATGCACCCATCTTGTCTTAAAATTTTGCGGTTGTTTGCAGTGTATCTACCTGCGTCAACAGCCCTTTGATTTCCCAGGCTTGTAGGAGAGATCTTTTCCAGCATCACCCTGTCACATCCAGATACATGAGCGACTATAAAACTCATCTCAGGACTTCCCACTTGGTCTAACATGAATTCTGACATTTGTTGATTGACAAGCACCTGGTTACAGTGTCAAAATTGAAAAGTTGACTGGCATAAGCTCACAGTTCAAGCAGATTTTGCGACACCCGAAAAACGCTTCCAGTATGTGTGAGTTGACGTGAATGGGACGTTCTGACCACCAAAATACTTTATGCATGTTTTCAAGAAAATTTGTACCAAAAATTGATTCGAACTGTGTGTCCTACTATAGTAATCAGGGTGACATACCTTTAATTTAACTGGTAATGGTGTTTTGGATTTTTAGGACCCCGATTTAACTTATGTAGTTTTGATTCTACACTGGAAATCACACCCAAGGTTTGTCGTATGTGGCAAATTATTTGGAATACTACATTCTGATTGAGAGTTGTAGCCGTTGTCAAATTTAATAATAATAATAATACATAAAGTAAACTGATTTGATATAATGGCGTTTCAATTTATCGTATTTGGAATAACAGTTAAAAAATAATTATTCATTGGCTTCGACCGCTTTGATTCAAGCATTTTTGGAGGAAACCAACAATATTACAAGGGACATGAACATTCAGCACGATTAGTAAATAAACCACAGTTTAGTAGTGGCATTTCTAGAGACAGCTATATATTCACCTATGAGACTAGCAAGATTTCAGATCCAGTATTAATGCCTACCCTCAAACGAATCCACTTGATATGAGTTTTCTCACCGGACTCTCAACTACTTCATCTATTTCGCTAACACTAACCTACGATATGCATTTTCGGTTCAAATACGTGACAGCCTTGCCGGCAATGGTTTATCAGTCATTTGATTCTCTCGGAAATTTTATAAGGATATTTAGATATCGATTTTATTAGTTCTTATAATATACTCTAGTGATAATCACATTAAAGCAAACAACACTGTGACCTACATGTTTTCCCTCCCATTTTGTGCGATTTCCTGTTTAAGACTACATGTTATTTTCGACAATAAAATCTGGGTTCAAATAGTCCAGTCGGATTATAGCAATCAGTGAATTTACAATTAGAAACTGTGTGATAAACAAACGAAAATATCATTTTTTTTACAGGTATTTTAAGTTAATAAAAATGGGGCAACACGTTAGTTACTGTTCCGGAAGTTCCTCACCTACCAGCTCAACACAGCGAGGATCCTAAGACCAAATAAACTTAAATACATCATGGATATAAACCAGATGTAATAATACTGCCCCTATGTATGCGAAAATAAGCTGTAAATCGAGTCGCGGAAAAGTAAGAATATCTAAAACCGATACAGTTTTAAACTCCATCTGGAGCTTCTTTAGGGTTGTTGCCAGTTTCAAGCCAGGATAAACGAGAACGGCTGGACAAGGGGTTGGCAACCCCATACCGTAAAACAACAACCTTGCTAAAAAAACGCAAATTACGAAAAGCATTTTTGGCCATTTTAACTCTGCACTGGAGATAATAAGGTATTCATTTCAAAGAGTAATGACGCCTAATGGTGAAGGCCAAGTTCCTTCGAAAGCCACTGGGCCGATGCCCCTTCTGACAACCAGAGCAACAAGTAATATAGGTACGTTGAATGTGAGCATGATGTGGGAGACAGGAAAAAGATTACAAATAGCTGAAGAAATGAAGATACAACCCAGAGATGCTTATAATAAGCGAAACCTTTTAGCTAGAAGCTGAACAGAAATGATTATCTTCAAAAAAGTGCCCTTATACTCCCGCCATGAAGAAAATGCCTCACACAAAAGAGGTAGCAGTAATGCTGTCCATGAGGCATGGAAGGCTGTTGTAGGATGGGAACCTCGGGGACCTATGACCATCAAAACATCCTTCAAGACGAAGAAGGAAGGGATGAAAATGAATGTCATCCAGTGCAACGCACCCACCAATGACAGCCACGAAGACGACAAAACCAGTTCTATGCAAGGCTGCAGTCAATCATAGAGAAATGTTCAGCAAAAGACCTGATCATTCTGATGGAAAACTTAAACGCCAAGGTTGGAATGGACAACACTGGATATGAAGACAACATGGGATAACATGTCCTGGGAGAAGGAAACGATATCGGTGAGAGGTTAGCAAACCTATATGCCTTCGACAATATGATTACAGGTGCCACCATATTCTCTCACGAACGCATACACAAAACTACATGCGTTTCACCGGAACACCTTACGGAGAACCAAACCGACCACATCTGCATCAATAAATTTAGAAAGTCCATGAATGACGTAAAAACAAGAGGAGGAGCTGACAGCTTCAAGTCACCATATAACAATGGATAAAATGAAACTGAAGAAGCAACGGACACCTGGAGCAGCAGTATTATAAAAGTTTAATACAGCCCTTCTCCGGGATACTAACAAACGCAACGAATTCAAAATTATTCCCAACAATAAGTTCCAGGCATTTCATGATCAACTAGAAAAAGGTGGAACTAATATGGAAGACAAATGGGGAGAGATTAAGGAAGCAATAACTTCATAATGTCAGAAGGTTTTGGGTCCCAAGAAACAACACCAAAGGGAGTGATTTTCTGTTGATACTCTGGACAAGATCCAAGAATGGGTGAACGGAAAGACAGCTTAATCCCAAGATCCTTAGGATTTCCTTATTACATACATACACCATACAACACTCGAAAGTATACATGGCCAACAAACCTTTACGGACTATCTGGTAGATTACTTGAAGCACACATCACCTCTCAGATTTATTAAATACAATGCTGCACACACCCACTAACCACATAATCATTGTCGCACATATAGTGACTGATTCTATTTACTAAAATTACGAAACGATACATTATCCGTCATTCCAATAAATCACACACATTATCTCTTTCTTGGATTTATTGATTCAATTCGGTGAGTTACTGTGCTTAACTCGTATATTTTCTTATTATTTGTTTTCTATTCCACATTTGCCATAAAATAAAAGTATATCCACTCATATTATTATCTAGTCGCATCCTTTGTAAAACCTGACTGGTTATAATGTCTACGGAAATCTTCCCAACATCTAGTCCCAAGCGTCCGGCAAAACGCAGAAAAAGGCTTCGGTCCTACACCCCCACCGATCCACAACTAAAAAAATCCAGCGTCCCACACAATGTAAGTCAAATAGAACCTAACGAACATGTTCCTATCGTCATCGTCGAAGACGTGATGAAGTCTTTCCTAACTAGACAAGATGCAGGTCATTGCAAGCATAGTGACGACTTGAAAGGCCTTTATGATAACCTTAAGATTCTCAGCCCTCTCAAATGCCTCATCAATCCAGATAATACTGAAACATCATATCATTTTAATGTAATGAACAATATCATCGACTATGTGGCCTCCGAAGTATTTGAACGCATTAAACGCTCTAACAATGTTATAATCTTAAATGCTTCCGATGCCTGTCCTCTAGAAACTATGAAATGTAACCTTCTTAAAGCTAGCAATATGACTAACGCCCCATGCTCATGTACAAGACTGAATAAAGGCCCCCATGGCCTAAGTACACCGGTACTATTCAGATTCAACACACCAACGGAAGCAAAAGAATTTCTAAATTCATCCAGTATGATCCGACTAGACCCTGTGTTCAAAAACATAAAGTTAGTACCAGATAGGACTCCCTGTCAACGTATGTCGGGCAAGTCCAGCAAGAAAGATCTATTATTTAAGCGTCACGATAAATCTAACATCGATAGCTTAAAAAGTTTACTTGACAAGAAGATTATAATACCGCATCCCTCAAAAGCATCGGTTGTACCCATTAAAAGTCGAAATATTGTAAAAGCTATTGAGGAAGATATCAACAATACGCCTAGTACCCACGTTATTGACTTGGATTTACCAGTTCCAAAAAGCAGCACTCTGCGTAATAATGTTGGCAGGAAACTCAAGATGAGCTCAGTAACACCAGTTTTACGCTCATCAGATAAAACTACTAATAGCTGGGATGCTGCAAGAAACATTAAAAATAATAATAGTAGCTACACACTAAACACCCAAGCAGTTGACTTGGATTCATTGGAAACAATAAGCAATGAGTTGGCCCCTGCCGTTAGCTACAACACTTATACTAAGCCACAAACCCAGACATCTGACGACGATTTCAGTATCGTACACTTTATTCAGCCTGAAGGGCAAACAATAAATGGTAAGCCACAGGCTTCCCAAAAATCATCACAACATCCATGGACAAATAAAGAAAACGCACCCTCCAGAAAAATCTCTATAACACAAAATATACATAAATTCGACTATACAACATTGATAAACTGTCCTCGCAGGTGTGAGGGCATTCTTGGGCCTGCCCCACACATACCTGAACTCTGCTCGGCCGGCCAAAGAAACCGCATAAAACAGAACCATTTTTTTGCAATCACGCCGGTTCCCCAACCGGCGACCTCATCCACACTAGGATTCACTACAAATATTATAAAATTGCTTCCACTGCTTGCAGCTACCCTACTACTCCAGACGCAACTTTGACAGACGAGACAACCCAAGACACTTCATCAAAGATCCACTCGGAGATACGAACATCAGCCAACCTATCAATGAACCGGCTGGCCGTATCGATTGAAACATCAGGTACCCAACCCGATGATAGTTCCAAGTCATTCACCTCGATTAATGCTTTGACACCCAACTCGTTCAAAACACGTGTTCTGTTGCAGGACCTTACACATCACGAAAGGTCACAGTTGCTCGTCGTCTCAATTAATGCTAGGTCACTTATAAACAAAATCAACTATCTCAAATCTATTATGATCATTACTAAACCCAGTGTGGTATTGATTACCGAAACTTGGTGTAAATCAACTATATTAGACGACACAATTAATATCGATAATTATACCCTCTTCCGAACTGATAGGCAAAACACTAGTGGAGGTGGCACCATAATCTACACGCGTTCCGATCTGAAGGCCTGTAGGTTCAATAACGAACAACTAGGTGACACAGGGGATTCAACATGGGTAAGTATAGCCATTGGCTATCAAAAGTACCTACTTGTAGGATGTATATACAGACCACCCAACGCAGACAGCATCTATGACAAAAATCTAAGCACTCTGTTCTTCCTGGCCTCACAGCAACCCCACGTATCCAAGCTAATCGGTGGAGACTTTAATTTGCCGAACATCGACTGGATGTCGCCACACACTTCACAACGATTCTCAAAATTGATAGAGATGATAGAATTCAGTGGATGGACACAACAGGTTCAAATCCCAACTAGGGGCAACAATACCCTTGACCTCCTTTTTACTATTAACTTTAACCCAACCTCAGTTAATGTCAGCTCGGAATTTCACAATAGCGACCATAAAGTAGTAATAAGCACGTTTAATTGCCAACCCACAAATAATCTCAACCCGAATGGACCTAAAAAATACAAATATCGAAGGTACACCAATGAAACGTGGAAGCATATCGAGGCACTCATTCGATGCATAAGATGGGACTCTTATCTCACTACTGGAAACATCGACACAGCCATCTCGGTCTTCTACAGCAATCTGATCAGTTGCTTAGACTGCATAGCCCCATACGTAGAACGAGTGTCTGATATTAACAATGCACGCTCACATATCCCGAAATGTCTTAGGAGAAAATTGAGGCACCTGAGGCTTCGATACTATAAGCATCATGACATAACCGCACTATATAATGTATTCAAAATAGTCGAAAATCTCGACAGTGCCCAGCACAAATATAAAGAGAGCCATAGCCACGCTAAAAAAATCTAATGACAATGGGCCTGATGGCACCAACGCAGACAGCATCTAGGACAAAAATCTAAGGCCACTCTGTTCTTCCTTGGCTCACAATCAGTCAAACCCCACGTATCCAAGCTAATCGGTGGAGACTTTAATTGCCGAACAGCGACTGGATGTCGCCACACACTTCACAACGATTCTCAAAATTGATAGAGATGATAGAATTCAGTGGATGGACACAACAGGTTCAAATCCCAACTAGGGGCAACAATACCCTTGACCTCCTTTTTACTATTAACTTTAACCCAACCTCAGTTAATGTCAGCTCGGAATTTCACAATAGCGACCATAAAGTAGTAATAAGCACGTTTAATTGCCAACCCACAAATAATCTCAACCCGAATGGACCTAAAAAATACAAATATCGAAGGTACACCAATGAAACGTGGAAGCATATCGAGGCACTCATTCGATGCATAAGATGGGACTCTTATCTCACTACTGGAAACATCGACACAGCCATCTCGGTCTTCTACAGCAATCTGATCAGTTGCTTAGACTGCATAGCCCCATACGTAGAACGAGTGTCTGATATTAACAATGCACGCTCACATATCCCGAAATGTCTTAGGAGAAAATTGAGGCACCTGAGGCTTCGATACTATAAGCATCATGACATAACCGCACTATATAATGTATTCAAAATAGTCGAAAATCTCGACAGTGCCCAGCACAAATACTTACTGAATATGGAAACAACAGCACTGAATAGTATCAACCCAATTTCATCAATGATCAAGCTATTTAAATCTCGCCTTGATTCAAAATCTAATAAACCCCCCACACTATTCATCACAAAAGACGGTATTGACGACGACCCAGCTTCCATTAGCGAACAATTTAGTAGCTACTTCTCCTCATGCTGTTCCACAGAACCTGGAGCCACCGCAAACCCCGTATCCATGATGACATCTAAGTGTCTCTCTACAGTTGAATTTACCAGCACAAATATAAAGAGAGCCATAGCCACGCTAAAAAAATCTAATGACAATGGGCCTGATGGCATTCCTTCTTCCCTCATGAAATATGGTGGAAAAGATTTACCACTTCTCTGCCTGAAACTTTTTACTTTATCTATGGACAAAGGGCATTATCCAGCCATGTGGAAAACATCGTTCATAACTCCGCGATTCAAAAATGGATCACGCAACGTTATAGAAAATTACAGGCCAATTAATACGACATCCGTGCTGTCCAGAATCATGGAGAAAGTCATTCATAAACAGTTGTCATCATTCTTACTTTCGGAA
The DNA here is from genome assembly GCA_034768735.1 of Schistosoma mekongi. Classification (NCBI taxonomy): domain Eukaryota; kingdom Metazoa; phylum Platyhelminthes; class Trematoda; order Strigeidida; family Schistosomatidae; genus Schistosoma; species Schistosoma mekongi. Next base: position 38,137,215 of record CM068305.1, on the reverse strand, counting down.
AATCTGATCAATCCATCTCAACATGGGTTCATGGAAAAACGCTCTTGTGCTACATGCCACTTGGAATTTTTTGATTATATAACACTTGGAAGAGACAAAGGTTTCTCAATTATTGTACTTTATTTTGACTTCAGTAAAGCATTTGATTGTGTCCCCCACAACCTTCTCCTCTCAAAACTACACTCCTATGGCATACGAAATCCACTATTAAGTTGGTTTAAATCATTCCTCACAGGGCGCCGCCAAATTGTAAGAATCGGCTCTAGCTACTCAAAGCCAGTAAATGTATCTAGCGGAGTTGTACAAGGAAGCGTAATTGGACCATTGCTCTTTCTTCTCTTCATCAACGATGTGTGCCAGCAATTTGTGCATGGTAAAATCTTCCTCTTTGCAGATGATCTAAAGGTTGCCTATTTATTCCCACCCACTACAAATGAAAACACTATTACTAAAATAATACAAAAGGAAATTGATGACTTATCAGAATGGACCAAAATATGGCATCTCCCCTAAACGTGCACAAAAGTGGATATATTTCCACTGGTCGCAGATGGAACCTCAGTCTCCACCTATGCGAAGTGCAAATAAAACCTCTAAGCGTCGTTCAAGATTTGGGGCTAAGATATACTGATAGCATTAACTTCTCGGAGCATGTTGCATTTCAAGCTTCCAAAGCGAGAAAGTTAACTGGGTTTATAAGAAAAAATTTTCTCAATTTACACTCAAAAATATTACTATACACAAAGTGTGTTCGTCCAATATTAGACTACGGTTGTCTACTCTACAGCAACTGTAGACGCTTAGATTTGATGAAAATTGAGCGAATTCAACGAACATTTACTAAGAGCTTATTATTTGACTACAGTACACAAACTTATCGCCAACGATGCAATAAACTAAAGCTACAACCCCTTTGGCTCCGACGCTTAAAACTAAACCTTACTCTCATGTACCGCCTTATTAGTGGCGCAACTTACGCGTCGACATCACAGCCCATCCTCTACGCCTCCACACATAACCTACGTAATAAGGAAAATACTATTACTATCCAGCGATGTCGCACTCAGCTACGCCAGAGCTTTATCACAGTGAGATATGCGACTCTATGGAATAAACTTCCCAAGCATATTCGCTGCAGCAAGTCGTTAGCCGCGTTCAAAACATTACTTCATGAATACCTCTCAGGTGAAGGTCTATGTAACCTCCTCAACTACCCTAAAATAACTGATCATATATATAAACATGGTCCCAACTCCGTATAAACAGTTTTAAAATTTATCAAATATATTCATAATACACCATATGCCTAAGGACTCATAATTAATAATGCATATTTTCATATTGTTCCAATCTACACGCATACACCTTAATTCACTTATGCGAAAGCTGATAATTTGATTACACCGACATTTAATCTTATCCATCTTCTATCATCAATTATACACCAATTCACTACTTCGATGACAATTTGACCTTTTATTTATGTTGGGTTCATTAGTTACCTAATAATCCTATTCACATTGAATCCATACTGTAATTATCCATTGATTTTCAACACCATATACTCATTCATGTACACACACACACAAGCACACTTCTTTATTCAGAAATTTCACCCCTTTAATATCACTTGAGTGAAAATTCACAATTTCATCACACTCTTAATTGCACTGTATGATCTCTCCATTAATATAACTCTCTATGTATTTTATATGGTTAATAGTGCATATTTTCGCTCTGTTCCAATGTACTTTATTATTATTACTATTATCTGACTTCTGTCATCACATAGAAACCGATTCTAAATATTGATTACACCTTGACCTTTTAATTATATTGGGTTTATTAGTTGGCTAACAAACCTATTTATGCAAAGTCCAAGCTACGACTACGCATTGAACTCTTTAGAATTATTCTTTATTTTTTTCTTTTTCTTCTTTTTTTCATTTTCGTTTTTTTTTCTTTTTTCTTTTTTTCTTTTTCTTTTTTTTTTATTTACACGTCCTACATTACATTAGCGTTTATACTCTTAATACTATTTAGCTAATTTGATTTATTGAATTATTATACTCAACTGATGAAGCCCAAAATGGTTTCTTCACAACGCTTATTGTAAATGAGTAGTATGTGATTAAAATAAAATAAAATAAAACAGCTGGACAAGAGCAGAGAAAACCATGGCACAGACCGAATACACCGAAGTCAACAAGGAAGTAAAGAGGAGCATCAGGTCGGATAAACGGAAATTTATTGAGGACCTATCAATGGCAGCGGAAAAAGCAGTAAGAGAAGGCGTCAAGGAGGTTGAACATTGGAACCACTGAATGTTGTTTGGCTGCATCGAGTTCCTTTATTATCAGCCATTTGTTCTGGAACGGTTGACCGAACGTTCGGGTTACTGTTGGAGTCAATACTGTTCAGAAGTACACTTCTAATTACTTTGTATATTTATTGCTCTATTGTAGACCATTGTTATTGCTATTGTTGTTGCGATTGGTATCGTTGTTGCCATCGCTGCTATTGTACACAGTAATTAATCGTTTTCCGACGACTTCTTGTTATTCCTTGGGTTTTGGGGATAATGAACAAGATCGATACTCGATTAATTGGAAATCTTGATTAGTAGAAGCAAGACAGTAGTGTTCTGAACTCCAGTAAGCGCTCAATCGTAGCAATTCAGTCGGCTGATTGGACAGTTTCTGAATATTGGCTCGTAATTACTTTCCTTTGGATCGGTCGCTGATTGCGTAAAAGAACCGTGGACGATAGATCTCAACTCTCGCGCTGATTACGACAGACATGCCTGGGTCTTCTAAGGGGTGTGGGCGAATGGTTGCTGGCACGGTGAGTAACGGTGACATTAATTATGTTGATGTTAATTCATGTATTGATGCGATTAATAAGACTGATACTGATTTGTCACAGAACTCTATAACTGATAAGGGGATATTACCGTTTAAGTTTCCGAAGTTCTCACCCAGAATTTTCGATGGTAACCCAGTTGACTACCCGATTTTTACAAAGGAACTTGATGTTATTCTAAGTGACTCAAGCATTTCAGAGGATATGAAGTTAATGTTCCTGACTGGGCAGTGCACCGGAGCAGCTGCTAGTGCCATCCAATGTTGCCAGTTTTTACTGTCGGGGGCTATGAGGAGGCCCGACGTATACTGAAGCAAAGATTCGATCGACCGTCAGTTATAGTGAACAAGGTGTTTGAAGGAGTGAAGGATAACGGTCGACAATTAAGAGATAATTCACAAGAGCTGGCGTCATTCCTAGATAATTTGTTGGTATATAGGAACACTGATTTCTCTGGGAAGGACGCATGAGTTGGACTCCATTTCCGTAATTGAGACGATAGTCAGACGTCTTCCCACGAGATTGCAAGAGAAGTGGGTGGAGTTAAGTACATCCATGGAAGAACAAGGAACTGAGCCCAGATTTTCCGATGTCCTGAGATTAGTGGAAAATAGCATGAGTCAATCCTTGAGCAGGTTTGCCAAGTTAGTGTATTCTCCATCCGAATGTGATAAGCTAGTTTGTCGCCGCTCGTTTGCAACTACAAGTAACAGTCATGTACAAAGAGTGGATGAGTGTCCTTTTTGCAAAGGTAGACATGGGTTAGAGAAATGTGATCAGTTCATCTTTTTAAGTTTACCACAGCGACTGGAATTGGTGAGAAAGCTACGTTTATATTTCCGGTGTTTGAGTAAAGGTCACATCGGCAAGAATTGTCAGAATCATAAGCTTATGGACGAGGACAAGAGGTAGTTTAGACACCCACTTATTGAAGGACTCGATCAAACCCAGAGTAATGTTAACCACTTGACCACGGAACCAAAGAAAAGAGTGTACTTGGGAGTCGTCCCAATTAAGCTTCATGGTCCATTTTCCTCTGAGGATACATACGCCTTGATAGACGATGGGTCTGACGTTACGCTAATTGACGCAGGTTTAGCCGATCGTCTAAACATTAAGGGTACGTGAGATACCTTGTCAATTGACACAGTAAGTTCCTCAGAAAGGTGGTTGTGCGAGAGAGTATCCTTTACAATTGAATCGGTAACCGATAGTGCAAAGGTAAATGTTCCTGATGCATATACTACATCGCATATGAAGTTGGGTAATGCAATAGTACCGGACAATGACGTGCTCCAACATATACCCCACCTGATGGATCTGCATATCTCTAAGCTATCAAATATGAAGGTAAATGTACTGATAGGTTGTAATGTACCGGAGGCCCACAAGGTTATCGAACAAAGGTTTCGGAGTGGGATCGAACTCTATGCGACTAGAACGCCGTTAGGTTGGTCGATAAGCGGACCACATTATCCAAAACAACGCAAATGTACGAGATTGAAGGCTAACCATGAAAACGAGACAATGATAAGAGATATGTATAATGAAGAGTTCAAGGATAATGCCCAGTTAGGGAAGGAATGGTCAGTGAATGATGTCACGGCTGTTAGACTAGTGGAGCAATCGTGTAAATATGAAAATTGGCAACTTCTCGATAGGTCTCCCTTGGAAGTTTGGAAGGAAAGTATTGGCATGTAATAGAGACCTAGGGTTTAAACGATTACAAAAACTGGAGACACGTTTCAAGGTATATCCTAAATTATGGGTAAAGTATAAGGAAGTAATGCAGGCTCACGTTGCGAAGAGGTATGTGGAGATAGTCAGCATGGAGCCACCGGGAAAATGGTATTTGCCACATCATCCGGTTGCTAACCCGCGTAAACCGGGTAAAGTTCGAGTTGTGTTCGATTATTCGGCGAAACTTAATGGAATGTCACTAAACGATATGCTCCTTAGTGAACCGAATCGTGTATCTTCGTTATTAAGAGTACTGTTTATATTTCTGATCACCCATTGCTATCGCCGCAGATATAGAAGAGATGTTCTTACAAGTCAAGATTCCTGAAGCGGATCGTGATTATTTAGGATTTGTTTGGTGGGAAACTGATACGAGAGATAAAATATCAGAGTATATATATAGAGTGAGTATAGAGTATAGAGTATATATATAGAATGATGGTTCATCCCTTTGGTGCTACCTCTTCGCCATTTTGTGCCAATTATGCTTTGCGAAAAGGCGGTTTCTGTATTCACCAGGGATACGCCAGAAATGAGACATGTGGTAAATAAATGTTTTTACGTGGACGACTGCCTAGCATCCTTCGACGAAGTAACTTCCGCGCAACCTTTTGTAACCGAGGTTCGTCTAGCTCTTTCTAGGGCGGGATTTAAGCTAACGAAGTTTGTATCCAACAGCGAAAGAGCTCTGGAAGGAGTCGAACCATGTGACCGAGCACCTACTATCAGAGATCTTTTGGTGGATGCACTGCCCGTTGAAAGAACTTTAGGGTTACAATGGAATGTAGTCACTGATACATTGGGATTCGTAGTAAACGACGCGAATAAACCAATTGCTAAGAGAGGTATGCTGTCCCATCTGTCGTCACTATTCGACCCACTAGGTTTGATCGCACCCTTCGTGCTTTGTGCTAAGCAAATGTTCCAAATGACGTGTAAGGGCAAATTGGGTTGGGACGACCCTGTTGATGACGTCGTCGCTAACCGTTGGTTAGAGTGGATACATAACCTGAGTGGGATAAACAGGATATCTGTTCCACGTTCTTTAAAACCGTTAGGGTATAGTCAGATAATTGACTTACATGTATTCTGTGATGCTTCCGAATGCAGATATGGGGTAGTTATGTACGCTCGCTCAAGGGTGGTAAATAAAATAGAATTGAGACTCTTGTTTGGAAAGGCCAGAGTAGCACCCATGAAGACTGTCACGACTCCCCGTTTGGAGTTAAATGCTGCATCGATGGCTGTTAGAATGTATAGTGTGGTTCAAGAGGAGCTTAACATAAATCCAGATAAAACAACGTTTTGGACAGATTCCATGACTGTAATTTGCTATCTGAGAAACGAGTCAAACAGGTACTCCTGCTACGTGGCAAATAGAGTAGCCTTCATTAGAGAAGTTACCTATAAAAATCAATGGTGTCACGTACCCTCAAGACTGAATCCTGCCGACTTAGCCTCAAGAGGCACGATGGATGTAAAGGTACTTAACGAGAAGTGGTTAAGTGGTCCACTCTTTTTAAGGGAACCGGAGGATAAATGGCCAAATAAGGAAGAAGAACCAATTATGTGTGAAATCTCGTTAGAATTCAGATCGAACGTGGCCTTGATTCAAACTGTTGAGAGAAGTTCATGTCTACAACCGCTATTTGAGTATTATTCTAGCTGGTATAATCTGATGAAAGCTACCGCTTGGCTTCTAAAATACGTCGAGTACTTGAAGATAATCTATGGTGGAGGTCATAACAACAGTTTGAAGGTGGGGCGGCTAAGTATCACGGAGTTGCGAACAGCGGAAACAGTTATTATAAAGGCTACACAGTCGGAGGCCTGGGGGGATGTAAGAACAAATACTAGCTCAGACTATTTAGCACTTAAAGTGCGTCTAGAACGTCTAAATCCAATAGTCATAAATGAAGTAGTCTGTGTAGGTGGACGTTTAGACCATAGCATGTCACCTAGAATTACGCACCCGATCATTTTGTTAAGTGATCACCCAACCTCACATTTGATTATTCGCCATTACCACAGTATCGTGGGCCATTTAGGAACCACTCAAGTACTAGCAAGTGTCCGAGCCAAGTACTGGATCCTCAAGGGTGGAGCAACGACGAGAAGAGTAATAAGTAGGTGTATGGAGTGCAGAAGGAGGGATGTTCGTCTATGTCAACAACTGATGGGCCCACTTCCAAGTTGGAGAATGGAGGTTGGTAACTACCCCTTCAAGTATGTCGGAATAGATCTATTTGGACCATTTGTAGTAAAAAGGGGATGAGGAACATGCAAGAGGTACGGTTGTTTGTTCACGTGCCTCAAAATGAGGGCTGTACACATAGAAATGGTTCATACCTTGTCGAGTGATGCTTTCCTCTTAGCACTTTTGAGGTTTATAAACCGCAGGGGGGTTGCCAAAGGTAATACTTAGCGATAGAGAGACCAATATGGTAGGCGGCCACACGGAGAGACAGAAATGCTTAAAGAACTCTAAAGAAAAAATTCACGAGGAGTTGGTGAAGAGAGACATCGAGTGGAAATTCAACCCTCCTTATGCTAGCCATCGAGGTGGTCTCTGGGAAAGGCTTATAGGAATCATAAAATGGGTCTTAAGTGCAATGATTAAAGGTCAGAACTTAACTGATGAAACACTGGGAACCTTTCTAAGTGAAGCGGAGAGAATTTTGAATAATAGACCGTTGCAACCAGTTACCGATGACATTAGAGATTTTGATGTTTTGACGCCTAATAAGTTACTCTTGCTCAGATGCAACGAAGGTTTCTGCGTAGACGATTGTCAGGAGAATCCACTTGCCCGGAGATGGAAACAAGCGAAACACTCAGCGAGTTCGTTTTGGCAGAGATGGTTAAAGGAGTACATTATGACACTGCAAACAAGAGATAAATGGAAGACGCCAAGAAGAAATCTGCGGGTTGGTGATGTCGTACTAGTAGCTGAAAGGGCAACGTCAGGTCGATGGCCACTCGGTATAGTGGTTAACGTCCATACAGGTGAGGACAGTCTTGTACGAACCGTAGAGGTGAAATTTAGAAATGAATTGTTGACAAAAGATGTGAGAAGGCTGTGTTTACTAGAAGACTGTGATGAGAGACATCCACGGAACTATAAGGTAGACGATTTCCTCACATAAGGAGGTAAGGGCGCATGATAAGTGTCTTTCAGGCGTACTGCTGTAAGTCCTGGAAGATAACTATCTACGCAGCTTACTCAAAGTAGTGGGTGTTAATTTATTGTATATACGCATCTTTCTCTATTGTTTAATTTAATGATTCTAAGCATGACTCATCCTACAAGTAACCCGTTTGCCATCGTCCCTGTTGCTGCATCTGTGGAGTTAGATTATTTTATTAGTGAGCTAGAGATATGTATGACTGACAGCTTATACGCCGGGGAGAAATGAGAGACGATTGGGTTCATAGTTGGTGACTGGAACTCGTGCTGTTGGCTGGGTATGTTTGTGTGTTTAGTTTTTTGTTGTAGGCCCACCCTAAGAAGCCCAGGCCGTGTAAACAAAAAAAAAAGGTCTACGTCATTTTTTGCCGAGGAGTGTCAAGGAAGTTGAACATTGGAACCACTGAATGTTGTTTGGCTGCATCGAATTCCTTTATTATCAGCCATTTGTTCTGGAACGGTTGACCGAACGTTCGGGTTACTGTTGGAGTCAATACTGTTCAGAAGTACACTTCTAATTACTTTGTATATTTATTGCTCTATTGTAGACCATTGTTATTGCTATTGTTGTTGCGATTGGTATCGTTGTTGCCATCGCTGCTATTGTACACAGTAATTAATCGTTTTCCGACGACTTCTTGTTATTCTTTGGGTTTTGGGGATAATAAACAAGATCGATACTCGATTAATTGGAAATCTTGATTAGTAGAAGCAAGACAGTAGTGTTCTGAACTCCAGTAAGCGCTCAATCGTAGCAATTCAGTCGGCTGATTTGACAGAAGGAAACATGCGGCCCCTATACGATACAACAAAGAAGCCAGCTGGGAAATTCAATACGCTAGAACGACCAATTAAGAATAAGATTGACAAACCAATCACTGAGACGCAAGAACAACGAAACAGGTGGGTAGAACACTTCGAAGAACTCTTGAATAGACCAGCCCCACTGAACCCACCCGTCATCGAAGCAACAGCCACGGATCTCCCAATAAGCATAGACCCACCAACAGTCGAAGAAATCAAAATGGCCATCTGACAGATCATGAGTAGTAGGTCAGCAGGGACAGACAACATAACAGCGGAGGCACTGAAGACAGATATAGAAACAACTCCAAAGATACTCCACATTCTCTCCAGGAAGATTTGGGGGAAAAACTAATTTCCTGCAGACTGGAAAGAGGGGTACCTCACCAAGATACCAAGGAAAGGTGATCTCAGCAATTGTGAGAACAACAGAGGCGCCACTTTACTTTCAGTACCAGGAAAGGTCTTCAACAAAGTGTTATTAAACCGAATAAAGGACCCAGTCGACGCCCATCTCCGAGATCAACAGGCCGGATTCCGTAAAAATAGATCATGTAGCGACCAAATCGCCACTCTACGGTTTATTGTTGAACAATCAATTGAAGGGAATTCACCACTTTACATTAACTACCTCGACTACGAAAGTTTACGATGGCGTGGATAGGAGAATACTATGGAGCCTTTTTTGGTATTATGGCGTACCCGAAAAGATAATCAACATTGTACAGAATTCTCACGACGGACTACACTGTAAAGTCGTGCTTGAAGGTCAGCCTACAGATTCGTTCGTAGTGAAGACTGATGTGAGATAAGGCTGCTTACTCTCATCCTTCCTTTTTCTACTTAGTGGTTGACTAGATCATGAAGACTGCAACATCTGAAAGCACACTCGGAATACAACGGACAACATAGATGCGACTTGATGACTTGGACTTTGCAAATGACCTAGCTCTTTTATTCCACGCACAGTATCAAATGCAAGGGAAGACAAACGATGTAGCAGCAGACTCTTCAGCAGTAGACCTCAACATACACAAAGGGAAGAGCATGATCCTTCGATATAAAACAGCGAACACTAACCCAATTTCACTTGACGAGGAAACTCTGGAAGATGTAGAAACCTTTACATGCTTGGACAGTATCATCGATAAAAAAGAAGGATCTGATGCAGATGTGAAGGCGCGGTTTGGAAAGAAAAGGGCTGCATTTCTACAAATGAGAAACATCTGGAATTCAAATCAACTGTCAATCAACATTGAGGTCAAAACTTTCAATACAAATGTGAAGACGGTTCTGTTGTATGGAGCTGAAACTTGCACGAAATTCTACGAAAAGCATCATCCAAAAGATATGTATTTACAAACAACTGGCCGCGTAAAATACTTCGAATTCGTTGGCCAGATACCATCAACAACAACTTGTTAGGGTAGAGAACAAATCAACTTCCAGCCGAGATTAGGAAGAGGTTTGAGGTGGACAGGACACACATTGAGATCATCAAACTGTATCACAAGACAAGCTCTAACTTGGGATCGTGAAGGCCAAAGGAAAGGAAAAAGACCCAAGAACACATTGCATCGGGAATTGAAGATAGGCACGAAGAGCACTCGGGAAGAGCTGGAAAGGAAAGCCCAGGACAGAGTTGATTGGAGAATACTAGTAGGCAGCCTATGCTCCACATGAAGTAACAGGCATTGATTGATTGGTACAGTCCTAGATAACTATATCCATTCATTGTCATCACAACTATAGAAATTACAATACCAATCACTACACAACTGAAATTGAGTGTTGGGACTGCTCCCAGAAACCTCAATGAAGCCTCCAGAACCTTTGAAAGAGCCGGAGACATTCTATCCAATCACTGATGGAAATAACCTTTTGGAATCTCGACGTGATTAAGTAATGGTTGAAACTTATAAGTTCGGATTGGATGGATTACAATACCGATTTTATTGCTTAACAAAACTATAAATATACGAGTATTTTGCACATAACTCACTCTCCATCTTAATGGAATAAAGTTTCCGTTTAATTGTTTTGTCTTCTAAATCTGCGACTAGCAGGGTCTAAGGCCTTCGAGTGCTAAAGTTGTCTGCGGCTAGTCAGATTATCAATTACGAGATATAACAGAAAGCATACAATCACCAAATTAAAATGCACTAATAAAATAAATCTTATAGATTTTGACTGATAAGCAGAATATGATTCACTACTAAATTCAAGATAAGGAACTCTACGATACACCATACCCACCATGTCAAAAAATATGTAAGCTGCGCTCATAAGATGAGAGTATTTTCGACGCGTAATTTGACAAGGTGATTACCTATATTAGATAATTAGTGATGTTACGAGCTGTGTGCAGACGTATATGAACAAAGCAGACTAAGTGTGCTAGAAATGGCAAAACTCGATTAGGATACTCAGCCGTTATGTAATCATTATTCGTCTAACCAGTATTAGATAGATATCAGCTGGGAAAAATGTCGTGGGCAAATCTTACAATTACAACTATCTCAATGAAAATTCCCATGTTTATAAACCGTAAAGTTTGAAATAAACGACAAAAATTTCAGCTAAATATGATAGAAATCGATGTTTAATATATTGGCTGTATGTAGAGGTTGTAAGCATGTAGATGAAGGAAATGTGATTTCTAAATTTTCTTGGACAAAAGTAAAGGGAAGTAATCTTCATAAGCTCTTAAATAACCCATCTCGTCAGGATGGATTAAAGGCCAGAAAAATTGCCAAGGTCCATAAACCAGGGTTATGTGTACATACAACATGAAACGTGGTACATATTTTCATCGGTTCAAGTTGCTACACCACAGCAGCACAGTAAGATTAACGCCATATTAGTAGAAATAGTAGCTTCTTCAGTCAGAAAGAAGAGCAGACAAACAAAATGTGGTATAGGGAGAAAGATTTAGTTCGCTGAAAGGTATCAAATAATTTTAAGCTGATAATTTCAGGGAAGACAAAAATTGAATGCAACTGTGCCACTGACCGATTCTGAGCCATGATACGTGTTGTTGTTAAGAATATGTACTGTGAACTTATAATCTGCTTGCATCAAAACACGACTCAAAACCATATGTTACTTATTTTACCGTCTTCTGAATAGAGTTTTGAATAGTGGTTTTAAAATACAGTGACGACGGTGAACCAACTGTCATTTTTGAAAATGACGTAATAAATATCAATAATTTAATAAAATGTCGTAAATAGTCTTACAGTTGACATTTCTTTGGGAAACTAATACAAAACAGGCTATATGTGAGTGCCATTAGTGCTCAGAGTTGTTTTCAAACTAAATAATAGTGAATAAGGAAATCAGTCGGGAGCACGCTTTATATGAGAACTACCACAAGTTAGTAAGAATAATTATAATTTAATTTGAAGCGAAAAAGAGTAAACGTTTGACAAAATTCAACTTTATTACACCATATGACAAATGATAATTCACAAGTACAATAGCAATAACGAAAGAATTATAATGTACACCTAGGAAAAAATAAACAAAAGCAACAACATTCTGACATGCAGAAATGATTCACAAGTAATAATCAGAACTTCGGAAGTCAATAATTTTTTAATTGAACTTCAGCTGAGAATGGAAATCAAAAGTGAATGCAAACAACTTGGTATTTCTCTTAGTAAATGAGTAATAAAAGAATGGGTAAATGCAAAAATTATTTACTTAACTATTTAGAACCTAGTATTTCTAAATATATTTGCGATTAAGTTCATTCATGTATTAATAAGCAATCGAAAATACTACAGGTGAGTAGTTACGTATACAAGGAAGCATGATTATATGAAAAGTATCATTATTATTCATAACTGTTGTTTACCGTAATAAATTGAGGCTGATGATTATGAATAATTAAAAACATAGCCAAAAATAATGAATTTGATATGATGAATTAGTGAATAGTGCTAACAATAGTGACGCGAATAATAACAGTTACAATCAGGGAATGGAATAAATGAACTGTTATGAGTGAAGTCAACTATAGTTTGTACCTATTTATAAGAAGAATGGGACGAGGTATGTGCTTAAAAGGAAATAAAGATGCGGAATAAAAAAGCGAAAAGTAATCACAGATTTTTTTTTGAACTGAAGCATACATTTATGACCACACAAAATCCCTCTAGATTTTCGGCAATTTCGGTGTGGTTACAACGGCATTCGATTCTATCATATAACGTCGTGCTTCTGCTTTATAATCATACTGACAAGCATGAACCTCAGCGTAACGATGAAGAGAACAGAAATTTCGATCACAACTATATAAGGGCCAAGAAAGTAATTGCAATCAGTTACAGTTGGCATGTTGAAAGTGTAAAGTCAAACGAAATACCATATTTAAAATACATAATTGTTAATATATATGTGAGATAAAAATGAATTTAATTTAATATTTTTGCACTAAAGTGTATATAATAACTTCACTTAGTTACTACGTCAAAATGAAATCTATCATGGATTATACAAAATTCAGTGATCTAAATAAGAGATTCAGAAAAGCCTCAACCTTACACTGAACTGCGATCCTTGACCACGTTAACTACGTGAGAATAATATGATCTAAAGCAGGTGCTACGTAATTGCTCACACGCAAATGTATGATCAGTAGCTGTGATACATGTCACTACTTAACACCTGTTGGTACGCCATCTAATAAAACAATACTCTGATTGAGACGACAGACAAAGTAATAATTACGACTCCTAACACGATAAAAAATATTAGTAGCCGTACATGGGAATAAAGTGTACTGCTCACAGAAAGTTAAGAATGCATAAGATTAAACCTGAGACTAATGTTAATTAAAGAGTCGCGAATTAAACTCCAATAACACACATCTCATTCCATTTACTACCTGTTATCAATATTAACCCGATTGAAAGAAAATGCTACTAAAATAAAAGTGAGTCAAATGTAAAAAGTAAAAAAATTAACTGATTCATATAAAGGTGAAGAATCGGATGTTTTAATGCAGAGAGTGGTTTATTGAGGGTAAGCACAATTGTTTCAGAGTAGCATAACGAAAATAGAGATAAAATAAAGCAAATCTATAGCACAATAAAAATCATCGCTTGACGAAACCAACATACCGACATAAGTAACTGTTGGCGAGTCCTGTTTTACGCAAGCACATAGAACATCGTTTCCGTCTAGTAGAATCAGGAGATGAAGGTGGACGAGATCCTTCAGCTAAAATGGAGGAAATATAGTAGGAAGGAGTGGGATTTGACAGCTTCTTCTTACAATTATTTAGTTTGCTGAAGCAGCCAGCAGTGGCCAACTGACTTCCTTCGTTCGTAGGTAGTTGAGATGGAATACTCGTGCCTGAATGGTCTAAATAGTTAAGGCAATTTTAAGTTAGTTAAAAATATCATCGTCATACCAAAGCCATATAAACATTACAAAGCATAAAAGAATGTAGCTTAAACTGAACAAACCTTAAAACCACTGAAGATTAGTTTTAATGAATACATTTTAGATAAATTTACACAATACGTTTATGGTGCTGTTTGTTCAAGATAGAGATGACCGCTAAATTATAAGGGGCAAAGATGGACTCGATACCCATGTTATTTAAAACAGAACAGTAAACAGTTAACAAACTACTTTGAGAGCGGTGCCAAACTATTTTTCCTTAAATATTCACAGTAATAAATATAAACATTTTGTGGACGACGCTAAAGTATTCCTAATTTCGCCATTGTTTTGTAAAACATTTTGGTGTTTAGTGATAATAAATTTTCATTGAGGTAAGATATGTTCCATGAATGATTCAGAATTACTGTTACAGCAGTCTTAATATTGTTTTAAGTAATTCGATAACAAGAAATCGTAGTATATTTTCAGATAATGAAACTTTCGAAAGAATTTACATCAAACTGAAGTTACAGTAATTTGATTTTATGGGTTTTTTAAACTGTTCATGTCACATCGAAACAAAATGAAGACAAATGATTGAAATTGTATATTCTCTTTATAAGTTTGCATACTCCATATTAAGGTAAATGTTTACAGCTCAAAAATGTTTTGGTTCTTACAACACCATAATTGCCTGAAGGCTAAGAGAAATAACTGCTTTGAAATACAAGCCATTATTATCAATTCAACTAAGATTATTAAAAATCCATCTCTGCAGTATGAAGTACGTTTTGCATTTGTTCATTTAGAAGTACCTTAACTGACTAGCCGTTACCAGTGGCGATATAGAGAACAAGTTAGTAAACAACACTAACAAATTAATAGAGAGAAAAATCACCTGCTACCAACATAAGTATATATACGGGTCAGCAGAACGACAGGAAATCGATGAAACGAGAAACATGAAATGGGAAATAATAACGAAAGTGATGGAAATCTAGAAATGAGAAATATTATGTAAAAGGAATGAACCAGACAGAGAGATGGAAAACCTACGAAGATATTAAAGATTTTAAGGAGAATAAAGAATGAGAAAAACTGTATCAGTGACGGATGTTGAGCAACAGGATCACGAGTACGAGTTATCACGAATTCTCGAGTCTACCTCTGCTTATTTATATCAGGACCAATGGTCAATGACTTTATGGGCTGATAACAGGTCTTGATTTGCTTGCTCCTAGTTTCCTTCCAACCAGCTCATACGTCAAGCAATATTTCACGTAGTGATATTTATGTGGTGGTATTACTATGTACGAGCAATTCTTCGAACACACTATTTACCTATAGTAAACGCAGGCTAATAAAAACTACGAGAGCTTTCTCTATACTAGACGATGTTTCACTGGATACTTAGCCACAAAAATTGATGAGATTTCTCATAAAAGAAGTCAACGCAGTAACAAACGTTCCCCTCTATAGTCAAACTAGGCAGTGACGCCAACCAGCCTTGAAGTAACATTTAACAGAGGAAGAGAAATACAACACAAAAAATATTGAATCGCTAGTCAAAGCGTTCAGAAGACTGAATTTTGTCAGCGTCTTCACAAAACAAAACTAGGTCGCTTACATATTCAAAGTTGACAAGTGGAACAATCCGAGTCAATTCAAACGACGAAAGTACCATCTCCAAAAGAATGTACAGCATTCTTGATAGTCAAATGATTCTGTACGCAACGAAAATGTAGTACTCACACTTGCAACTCGTAAATGTAGTATTACAACTTTTGCAATAATCATAATAGAAATAATGCAATAAAAACACAATCTGTAATATAGACACTAGTAGCAATGATTATCTATACAATACTACAAGCCACTTCAGAAATATATCATTACAGATCTAATTCCTTAATATAAGTCAATCTAAGAAGAAAGAATGGACAAGACTTGTGATAAGAAACGTGAAGGTCGCACTAACAAAGTGCTTCAGTACATTGTAGTACAGCAATAGACAAACAGATACACAGGTAAGCGCATAAATGAAGAATTACATACAGTAGTACACAGTCATGCTAATAAAAATGCTGAGTATTAAAAGAGCATCTAAATCATGTGATTGTCCGAATTTACGTGAACTTGTCATAAGAATTTATGACAATACATCATACCTCTTTTTTAAGCATAGTCTTTTTTTCATGAATGTTTTCTATCTTTCCAGGTTAAGAATTCATTACGTAATGCACATAAACAAATCAAATTAAAAGAGGAAAAAGACTGAACATGAGGAACACTGCTTAAATTTAGGAATTTGAATAGCGGTTCGTAATAGCCTCTGAATTAACTAATAGTGCTTGAAAAAGATTCTCCTGACGGTTGATGAACTAGATTGTTGCTATGTAATGATAAACACAGTCATAAGACTTATATGAAGGAGTAAAACGCAGTTAATACATATTACAGTATTTAGACGTTGGTAAGCGTCTCTGTGTTCTAAAACCTGATTTGATTAACCCACCCATGTCCAGATATATGACTCAGTTTATTAGTGACGAGAATCAGATAGTTATAGATCTTAAAATTTTAAACAAAATATTAGCCACATTAATCCTCTTGTCCATCCGTTTAAGCTGTAGATAGTGAATGAACAAGAAGTAATTGAGGCCAGTTGAGATATTCCTTAAATCGTTTACCTACTAGTTTCAGTTGCCTGGTTTGACAAACCACAAATGTTGCATCCTCTTAAGAGACAACTGATCTTTTAATACGTCTTTAAAATCTGTCTAAACAGTTTTCTAGTGTTACCAATCGCGATATTTTTCTCCATTTCCTTTGCATCCCTTACTCATCGCTGTTGTTAATCAAGACGTTTCGTTAGTTTCTTAGTATTCGAGGACATCGACATGAGTTTCCGAGAATACGTTGATTCTTACATATGGAATATGTTAACCGTTCTTAATCTTGGTTGTCTGGGTACCTATGAAAACTAAGTAACGCTGGATAGCTGTCTTATCCTATTATGGAACTCCTTACTCCCAGTGGTGCGGAGGGTTAGGCGTTCGGCAAAATGAGGGTCCTGGGTTCGATTCCCTGAAGGAATTGAGGGTGAGAATTGCCGAAGAGTTGCACATCGGGACGACACAATTGCTGAGTATAAATATTCCCTGCTTTTTAGTGGCATCCAACCGACATCAATCTGTGACAAATGAAAACAATGAAACTTAATACCTAACTCCACAAAACTACTTCAATTTTTAATGTTTTTAATCTAGGTTACTAATAAACGCCACTGTGGTTATTACATTAAACCCAAAACCTGTCCGAGTAACTCAGGATAAAGATACACATCGTCCGATAAGAGCCTAGTTAGTTTCGATTTACGTACACCCTTAATCGCTTAACCTATAAAATGAGCAGGGTCCTTTTATTTAGAACAGTTTGTTAATTTCAAGTTTGATGAACAAAATCTCGTTAGTTAGGACAGATGCTTCGCTTTTACTTAAATTTCGTATGTATGTCTAAATAGAAATATGTATGAGTTAGAGTAATACATATTACGAAAGTAACTGAAGATTAGTCAGCCACGTACAATGCAGGACATGGTACAAGTGTATCGGTTCATGTTGCTATATCCCTTTAGTAGAGTAACATAAATACCAAATCAAAACTGGGAGTAACAGCAGTCATATTTTACTGAATAGCATTCATTTAAATTTAATTATTGTGAAATAAATATTACCAAAACACTTTAACTCGTTTTTCGTCTTTACCTTCGTTGCAAACAGACACCATGCAAACAATTGTCATATCGTCACAAATAGTATGTATATAGGCAATAGAACAAAATGCCAATATCAATAAAAATGCGCTGTGCCTACATATACGCATGTTAAGTCTGTTATATAACGGACTAATGGAAATGGATGGTTTTATATGAAATTACTATTGTACGACATACACACGAATAAAAAGTACCTGATGATACAGAACTTCCCGAGTCTAAGAGAAGAGGGACAGAGGACGAGGATGAACTAATAGAAGTTGAGCGATTTCTGGTTGAATTAATAAGTTTGCAGTTGACAAACAAAGTTGATTGACCAGTTTGGAACGGATTTGATGAAGTTAATGCAGTTTGATTGACAGGAAGGTTATAAGGCTTTGATTCACTGTTCAATAAGATAGGCACAGAGGTTGTGAGGCTTTTGTTAGGAGACAAATGTTCAGCCATAAGTTGGCATGAAGTAAGAAACGAAGGGTTTTTAAAAATATTATCCTCCGAACTTTGCGAAATACGTTCTGAACAAAATAGTGAAGGATTGATAAGATTAGTGGGTTGAAATTCCTTATCTTGTGAATCTGTCATTTTGATAAGGTAGTTAATATCTGGGGGAGTGACAGTAGCACAGCGGCGTTGACGAACTCGAATTTTGGAGTCGGTGTGCGGTAACCTGTTATAAAACATGTTTAGCGTTTGAAGAAAAACGGTAATGCACAACGCATACATATTAAAAATTATTCCCTTAACACGAAAATAAATTAATTTATTCACACAATAATTTATAAGTTAGTAAAAATCGAATAGAACACTTTAAATAGAAAAGTGAGGCTTACATGACACATTGCTTTTAGTTGGATATTATACCTATAGTAATGGAGAGCATTTGACGCGCTGAACTACTTGCAAATGAGGTTGAAAAAGAACTATATCTGCTATTATATTACTGTTTGAACAGAGATATGTTCCTGTAAATATTGTATATGATTATTGTTCATGACAAATAATTAAATTTAGAAAATCATAGTGATAAAATTAGTGTACATGTATGAATTTTTCGGCTTCCTTTTAAAACATCCAAAAGACGAGCAATGAAGAAATAGAACTTTAGAAAATCGATTACAGACTAACGTCCATCACAGTGGGTTGACACTGAATCCACAGCAAACTGACTTTACTAATTTCTATAAATTCAGTGACTGGTTAAGGTGTAAATGAATCCGACTGATGGGTAAAGATTTTCCAAGCTGATAAAAATTTATTACTGATATCCGATTAGTTGATTGAATCCGTAGACAAATCTTTTCTTACAATCGGTCATGACAAAAGTTTTGGCCAAATGAAAATATAACAAACACATTTGCTAACATCCCATCAGATTTAACTACACTCAATTAATTTCCAGCTATTCAGGTGTTATATTTCCTAGATATAACGACCCAATTACTCCTATTGCTTAGTATTCTTAGACACCGAACACTCGACAAGATCCCAAATCAGAACACGTTTGAACAGGAACAAAATTATATTCCAAATAACAAGGGTAGACAAAAGTAGGAATCGTTAGTTAGAGAAACGTTAATGTATTTATAGTATTTACATAAGAAGCTTCCAGAATCTTCTGCAACAATCCACTAGAGCTGATTCGTTTAGAAATAGCCAATCAGCGTGCGCCATCACGATCATGCACGGAGCATGCTTTAATCCAGTCTATATCCCACTAACATCAGGTATCACTGAATTGATGTAGTTTGTGGGAGATTGATAATAAGTTTTAGTTTATTGAATTCATCACAGGTTGATGTAGGCAGGGTACCACTGAAAACCAAGGAGCATAGGACTGTTTCGTCCTAGCATGGGACTCCTCAGCAGTACACAACCTAAACTCGACACCAGGGGTTTCAGGTTGGCAAACGCTTAACCCTTTGCACTATTGGGACGGCATCCAATAGTAGAATCTAATCAACTAAAACTCAATACCAATCAACACAGACTACCTCAATTCAATTATACTAATCACTAGTGTGTAATTGCAGAATGTCCCTGAAGATCTAATGAGAAGTCGTGACTTGTGGAGTTCGGACTTGTCGGGAGTGAGACAGTTATCACCGATCACAATTGATGGAAGTGGGAATTCTACCTGGTTTTCAATGGTATCCCGCCAACATCAATCTGTAACGAGTTCAACAAACTAAAACTTATTACCAATCTCCCACAAACTACATCAATTCAATGATAGCTGGAAATCAAGTGGGTGTAGCTAAATCTGATGGGATGTTAGCAAAGGTGTTTGTTATTTTGTCATTTAACGAAAAATTTGCTTCATAGCCGATTGTAAGGAAAAATTTATCTACTTGATGAACAAAGAGAATTATTTCGATGATGATTGATTCCGAAATAATAAGATGAAATGGTGTGATAATAGTAGAATAATTTAATGACAAGTGACGCAGTTGATTTAAGTCAATGGTACCATTAGCTGTGTTGAAAAAACTGAACAGACAATGATTTTTTAGTTCACCACCTACCCAGCTGGCGAAAATTATTTGCCAGATCGGTTTGTCTAATGAATTATAATAAGATCTAATGTTATCACTGGAAGTAGACCAATAATAATTACAGTGAATGTAAATAAATTTGAATAAAAAATTTTGTTCGGGAATTAAGCTAAATGAGTTTCAAAATAAGGATAAGGAAATGAATAACTAGTAACAGGTTTATATTGGATTAGTTGGTGTCTTGGAATGAAATACTACTACCGTGTGACATATGCATGGTATCTAATTGTCGGCATGACGATGATGTACTTATTTCAGTCATATTTGATGCACGTACAATTTCGTAATTGCAAAAGGCCTTATCATTACAGAAGTTGCAGTAAACTATGTGATGCAACCTATATATCCTCAAGACGTAAATAATATGGAATATCCGAAAATAACTCTCATTTTTAATAGTTATTCTGAGATAACGTGCATAAATGGATACGAGCATCCGTGACTGTTCTATAGGACGAAAACAATAAAAAAGTAGTAACATTCTTTAATACATCACATAATCTTCGACAGAACAATTGTTCGGCTTTGTATTCACCTTAGATTTATTCTACTAATTACGTTTAACATTTCAGCTGATGTATAGATTATTGAAGTTAACATTATACACAATAGTCAATTTACCACTAACAATTTCATTTTGCTAACCATCCGGAAGTCATAGATTGGTAGTCTTTAACACTAATCTCTGCCTTATACTATGCTACTCATTACGTTAACGACTAATTTCGATTTTTAAGTGCATAACTTAAACAGACTTTATAAAAAAGAATGTTCTGTATTACTTTGAATACATGACTTAAAGAATTATCATTTAAACAATAAATTCTATTCTGATCATGCATAACAACAGTTTTAACTGTTTCATTTCACTTTCAGGGTTTCCTTACGTCTGACATGACCTTTAGACAACAGTAATGGCATATTATGTGGCCATGCAGACAACTAGCATATTTTTATAGTTATTTGCTTGACTGATTATGAAATGTGACGATGAAACATTGTGGTCAAACAATGTACAATTGTTAATGTTTAAAAACTTTACATTTAATGGATGGACAAACTGTTTCTAACTGACATAAGACACGATCCATTTTGTAGTAAACATGACGAACTGTTTATTGTTCTCGTCATCAGTAAATTAACCACAAATATGCACTAATATTTTGAAATGTGTCAGCTGAGTACTGGTAAATATACGCAAACAGGAATTTCTATATCAACATATGTGATTTACTAGTATGTTTTGTAATAAGTGCTGATAACTTGCCATTGTAGGTGTCTATGAAATTGACCTTTTTTGCACTTTGATAAAATATGCACATTGCCTTATGTAAATCAGTCAAGTAGAGTTTAAGCTTAAGTTATTCGACATTGTGTACTGAAGGTACACATAACTGACGAGTACTGGTTAGGGAGAAACGCACGTTCTAGATTACACTTCAATCAATCAATCAATGCCTGTTACTCCAAGTGGAGCATAGACCGCCCACCAGCATTCTCCAGCCAACTCTGTCCTGGGCTTTCCGTTCTAGCTCTTCCCAAGTGCTGTTCATTCTCTTCATGTCTGTTTCTAATTCCCGACGCAATGTGTTCTTGGGTCTTCCTCTGTTTCTGTGGCCTTTAGGATTCCAAGTCAGTGCTTGTCTTGTGACACAGTTTGATGGTTTCCTCAGTGTCCAATCCATCTCCAGCGTCCTTTCCTAATTTCTTCCTCAACTGGAAGTTGATTAGTTCTCTGCCACAACAGGTTGTTGTTGATGGTATCTGGCCAACAGATCCGAAAAATCCTACGCAGACAGTTGTTTATAAATACTTGTATCTTCTGTAGGATACTTTTCGTAGTTCTCCAAGTTTCAGCTCCATACAACAGGACTGTCTTCACATTTGTGTTGAAAATTTGACTTTTATATTGACTGACAGTTGGTTTGAGTTCCAGATGTTTTTCAGTTGTAGAAATGCTGCCCTTGCCTTACCAATCCGCGCCTTCACATCCGAATCAGACCCTCCTTGTTTGTCGATGATGCTGCCCAAATATGTAAACGTTTCAACGTCTTCCAGAATTTCTCCGTCAAGTGTAACTGGGTTAGTGTTTGCTGTTTTGTATCGGAGGATCTTGCTTTTCCCTTTATGTATGTTGAGGCCTACTGCTGCTGAGGCTGCTGCTATATTGTTGGTCTTCTTCTGCATTTGATGATGTGTGTGAGAAAGAAGAGCTAGGTCATCTGCAAAGTCCAAGTCATCTAGTTTCGTCGATGTTGTCCATTGTATTCCGGGAGTGCCTTCAGATGTTGCAGTCTTCATGATCCAGTCGATGACCAGTAGGAAGAGGAAGGGCGAGAGTAAGCAGCCTTGTCTGACACCGGTCTTCACTTCGAATAAATCTGTGAGCTCACCTCCATGCACGATTTTACAATGTAGTCCGTCGAAAGAATTTCGTATGATGTTGACTATCTTCTCGGGTACGCCGTAATGTCGTAGAAGGCTCCATAATATCCTCCTATCCACGCTGTCGAATGCTTTTTCATAGTTGATGAAGTTGATGTAAAGTGGTGAATTCCATTCAATTGATTGTTCAACAATGAACCGTAGAGTAGCAATTTGATCGGTACATGATCGATCTTTACGGAATCCGGCCTGTTGATCTCGGTGTTGGCCGTCGACTGGGTCCTTTAATCTGTTCAATAACACTCTGTTGAAGACCTTCCTGGTACTGAAAGTAGGGTAATGCCTCTGTAGTTCTACATCAACATAAATCTTCGACAGAACAATTGTTCGGCTTTGTATTCACCTTAGCTTTATTCTACTAATTACGTTTAACATTTTCAGCTGATGTATAGATATTGAAGTAACATTATACACAATAGTCAATTTACCACTAACAATTTCATTTTGCTAACCATCCGGAAGTCATAGATTGGTAGTCTTTAACACTAATCTCTGCATTATTACTATGCTACTCATTACGTTAACGACTAATTTTCGATTTTTAAGTGCATAACTTAAACAGACTTTATAAAAAAGAATGTTCTGTATTACTTTGAATACATGACTTAAAGAATTATCATTTAAACAATAAATTCTATTCTGATCATGCATAACAACAGTTTTAACTGTTTCATTTCACTTTCAGGGTTTCCTTACGTCTGACATGACCTTTAGACAACAGTAATGGCATATTATGTGGCCATGCAGACAACTAGCATATTTTTATAGTTATTTGCTTGACTGATTATGAAATGTGACGATGAAACATTGTGGTCAAACAATGTACAATTGTTAATGTTTAAAAACTTTACATTTAATGGATGGACAAACTGTTTCTAACTGACATAAGACACGATCCATTTTGTAGTAAACATGACGAACTGTTTATTGTTCTCGTCATCAGTAAATTAACCACAAATATGCACTAATATTTTGAAATGTGTCAGCTGAGTACTGGTAAATATACGCAAACAGGAATTTCTATATCAACATATGTGATTTACTAGTATGTTTTGTAATAAGTGCTGATAACTTGCCATTGTAGGTGTCTATGAAATTGACCTTTTTTGCACTTTGATAAAATATGCACATTGCCTTATGTAAATCAGTCAAGTAGAGTTTAAGCTTAAGTTATTCGACATTGTGTACTGAAGGTACACATAACTGACGAGTACTGGTTAGGGAGAAACGCACGTTCTAGATTACACTTCAATCAATCAATCAATGCCTGTTACTCCAAGTGGAGCATAGACCGCCCACCAGCATTCTCCAGCCAACTCTGTCCTGGGCTTTCCGTTCTAGCTCTTCCCAAGTGCTGTTCATTCTCTTCATGTCTGTTTCTAATTCCCGACGCAATGTGTTCTTGGGTCTTCCTCTGTTTCTGTGGCCTTTAGGATTCCAAGTCAGTGCTTGTCTTGTGACACAGTTTGATGGTTTCCTCAGTGTCCAATCCATCTCCAGCGTCCTTTCCTAATTTCTTCCTCAACTGGAAGTTGATTAGTTCTCTGCCACAACAGGTTGTTGTTGATGGTATCTGGCCAACAGATCCGAAAAATCCTACGCAGACAGTTGTTTATAAATACTTGTATCTTCTGTAGGATACTTTTCGTAGTTCTCCAAGTTTCAGCTCCATACAACAGGACTGTCTTCACATTTGTGTTGAAAATTTTGACTTTTATATTGACTGACAGTTGGTTTGAGTTCCAGATGTTTTTCAGTTGTAGAAATGCTGCCCTTGCCTTACCAATCCGCGCCTTCACATCCGAATCAGACCCTCCTTGTTTGTCGATGATGCTGCCCAAATATGTAAACGTTTCAACGTCTTCCAGAATTTCTCCGTCAAGTGTAACTGGGTTAGTGTTTGCTGTTTTGTATCGGAGGATCTTGCTTTTCCCTTTATGTATGTTGAGGCCTACTGCTGCTGAGGCTGCTGCTATATTGTTGGTCTTCTTCTGCATTTGATGATGTGTGTGAGAAAGAAGAGCTAGGTCATCTGCAAAGTCCAAGTCATCTAGTTTCGTCGATGTTGTCCATTGTATTCCGGGAGTGCCTTCAGATGTTGCAGTCTTCATGATCCAGTCGATGACCAGTAGGAAGAGGAAGGGCGAGAGTAAGCAGCCTTGTCTGACACCGGTCTTCACTTCGAATAAATCTGTGAGCTCACCTCCATGCACGATTTTACAATGTAGTCCGTCGAAAGAATTTCGTATGATGTTGACTATCTTCTCGGGTACGCCGTAATGTCGTAGAAGGCTCCATAATATCCTCCTATCCACGCTGTCGAATGCTTTTTCATAGTTGATGAAGTTGATGTAAAGTGGTGAATTCCATTCAATTGATTGTTCAACAATGAACCGTAGAGTAGCAATTTGATCGGTACATGATCGATCTTTACGGAATCCGGCCTGTTGATCTCGGTGTTGGCCGTCGACTGGGTCCTTTAATCTGTTCAATAACACTCTGTTGAAGACCTTTCCTGGTACTGAAAGTAGGGTAATGCCTCTGTAGTTCTCACAATTGCTGAGATCGCCTTTCTTTGGTATCTTGATGAGGTACCCTTCTTTCCAGTCTGCTGGAACTTGTTCATCCTCTTGCTATCCACTAAATAACGATTCCCAATTAATAGCATGTTAGATAATAATTTGATTTGAACACGGTCGGAAAGCTTGATAATGATACCGTTTAAGAGTGAACTCTTCGCACAAATTGGTAGTTGTTATTAAGTTGACTTGAGTACGCTTAGTTCAGTCAAAATGAAACATTTCGAAACTCATTATCATCGATTTGAAGTGACTAGATACAGCTTACCAGTGTAGATTGTTTATCCATTACATTACGGAAACACTATTCACTAAGTTTGTTCAGTGATGTGACAATCATAACGAGATTAAACTTATTGTCGTGTAAACGTTTGTCAAATATGTTACCTGCGTGTTATTCAATACAATGCGTATCAGATTAGTGAGCTTCTCTTACAAATCAGTAAGTTTTTTTCAGTGAAGGTCTAAGTCAAGAAATACATACTAACTTACTTAATTGTATATTATTGTTAGTGATTTATGTAAAACCAGATTGTAAGTTGACCTAAAGAAACTATGAATGAAAATGGTTTGAAAAATAGTAAAATGAATGCAAAACATCTGTTAAATACCTACTTTAGGAAATCAGATGCTTCTTTCAAAGAGCTCAGTGACGAAGTACGCAGATTTGATAGATGATTCACGCCGTTCTGTGAGATCATCATTGGAAAACCGTGAGAATTAGCAGAAGTCTCGGTAAGTTGCTTGGAGTTATTTTTCCAGTTGATAATGTCTAAGAGAATAACAAAAGACGAATCGTCCAAATAATCAAGAAAAATTACTGAATTCAGTTTACAAATTGATACACGTTTACTACTGTTTAAGTGCATGCATTTTTACTTAAAATAAGAATAAACCATTTTATCACTTTATATCATAAAAAGAACTAGAAATGCATACCATTGGATTGATTATCTTTTAACACTTCTTCTTTAAACATAACACGATCGGCATTCAGTGTATTTTTGTGTTGGCTTTGCTTCCTCAGACGTAAAATATTCATTTTACTTTTCAATTTTGTTACTTCTTCTACCAACCGATCACGTTCTTTACCCCAATCAGGACATTCATTATGGGTGAAAGTATTCAGACTACTGATTTTAGTCTCTGCAGTTCCGTGACAGCCATTGATTTGAGTATGATTACCTCTGGAAGAGTTCCGAATAGAATAGTAGGAGTATGAACGGTAATCAGTAGGTACAAACGGTGGACTACCTGATGGATAATAGAATAAGTAATCTTTCAAGCCAGCCTGACTGTCATCGTCATTTAAACTGTAAGAATAGTATCTACTATCATCAGTCTCATATGCATCAACTTCACCTTGATCAGAATCTTCTTCAAAATTGCTGGTAACAAACGAATCAGACTCTTCACTATCTAAAAAGCTAAAATTTTTTAACTGGCTTTCTTCTTCGTTTTCTAATAAGGGAGATGCCTTACTGAGCCAGTGATATGGATAAAGCGAGTGATTACCATAGTCAGATGTTGTCTGATTGGGAACAAAACCAGCTAGCAGACCAGCGAGAAAATTTGCTGTGGTGGGCCTAATTGTTTCCGTATTGTTAAAATTATCAAGATTATCAACGTCATTAACTTGCTGTTCATTGTGAACTTTGGAGATGTTTGATCTATCCTCTCTGAAATCACTGATGCTTAAAGACGTTTCTAATTCCTGACCTTTCTTGTGTGTTACAGAAAGAATATCATGAGTGTTATATGAACGCCCAACAGACGGGAGTTTCTCCTTCAGTGCAGAAGACTCAGAGTAATAAATTGATGGTGAAAATGGAGACGAATTTGATAATTCGGAGATAATATTTGAACTGTAGGTTGCTCTAGCTACTGAGTTACTTGGTTCCAAAGCTAGAATATTTGTAGCGTTTTTCCCAAATAATGGTAAACTCTGGTTTCGCCTGGACGTATGAGTGGTATCTGTAATATTTTCATTATATCCATCTAATATGGAAACGTTTTTTGAATTTGTAGGACATGTGCCGACGCCGTTCGAATTTTGTTCGTTAAACTCAGAACTAGGTAAAGAATAAGTAAAAACGAATAATCTGCTTGGATAGGATAGAAAAAATTTTAAAATGCTAAAAAATATAATTCCATACGTCCATATTACATAAACCTACTCGCATTTAGTGGTGATAATTAGACTGATCTTTTTAAGAACTAGCTAATTTGGATATTATTAAATCAGAAACAGAAGTTATTACGTACGTAACACTTCAAGAATGTTAATCGCACAGTTACTCTAATAAAGTTACTTTGAGCAACTGATTGAAGTTGTATAAACAGGAAATGAGTTAATTTTATTTCTGTGGTTACTGCATTAAACATCTCTTCAAAAGCAAAAAAATCTAATATCACAAGAAAACGAAAGTACAGAAATTAACAAATGTGCTATGACTACTGTCGTTCGCGCTGTTGCTACTACACATAACCAGATGTTTCTATTTCAGAAAGAGAATGATAATGTTATTAAATACAAGCAAAAATCATGTAAACTCCAGTTAGCATGGTTTGTGACGAACAATTAAGAGTACTATTGTATCTAAGAGTGATTAATCACACCAGGTACTCACGGTCAGGAGTGCAACAGGGAAGTATAAGAATACATTCATTCAATATTTCATGCAACCCACAAATGATGGTAGCGTACTACACGGCACTCCAGTTTGCGATACAGAATGAGATATACAACCATGATCTGTAACACTCGCTAGTCTAAAAATAAACGTAGGTAACCAGTATGGTAAAAGTGAGTAACCCTTGCAAAATAAAACAATATTTCGTTTTCGAGTAAAAATCAAGTTATTCGTAGGGGCCAACAAAACACAATCATTACAGAACTTTCATCAAATACACTTCGTCAATGTTAGTGAATAAAATTACTTTATTGGAGTATTTATGCTAACAGAATTCCGAAAATCATTTGGGAGATTAACTTCGAATGCTTTCTGCACTATAAACGCTGGGATGGTGCTACATTTTGGTAGTACATTTGCTAAAGGTTCTATAAGCTCGTCTATTTTGAAGCATTTCAAATCAGTTTTATGGGAGTTTCGTTTTGATTTGTCCGAAACAGCATCAAGATGATCTCCAATTTCAGTGTTTTGCGACTGCAATATACTTGGTTTTATTATTGGAGGTAAACTGATTGAATTCACGAAATTATTACTACATATAGAATCGGACGTCGAAGTGAAGGGTGACAAAGTGGTTTTTGGTAGATAAATAGGCGTAAGACGCAGTGGTGGAGTTCGAGGCGCATTTAGTGGGCCACCTCGAAGACTTAAAACCAGGCGCAATGTAGAACCCTCGGATATTGAGTAATCTTTCAAGCGACAATGATCATGGAGTTCGTCATCTCGCCAAATAAGATGCTGGTGAGTTACTGGAATACCTGGAACCAAAAAATTTCAGAAAAATAAACAAACTATGTCTAAAATATCAAACGAACTCTATCAATGATTTGCAATAAAGTCAACAATATTTAAATGGAAATTAAAATGACATTAAAAAATTTAAAGACCAACAACTATTGTATCAGCACATTAAAAGGTGTTTTTATCTACGAGAAACATAAAGCAGTGCTAGCATAGTAAGGCTGTTTGACTAATTTGTGCAATTCTGTAAATCAGAGGTTAAGGTTTATATAAAATGTTTATCTTCTCTCTTAAGTTGAGCTTGGATTATTATTTACAGAATTATTGTACCTTATTACCTACATACCATAAAGGTAGCGACAACCGATGATTGTGATGATTCTAACAGATAAACCTTGACAATCAACAATTCAAATTGATCAAGATTATCTCTAATAACTTTACTGCAGCTAACACATTTTAAACCACCAATTCTAGTTTATTAATTGCCTCGATCAATATTCCAAGTTAATCCTAATGACGATAATAATGATAAATGGATAGCCAAAACCAAACATAGCATTAATTCGCCCCATTCCATGGGACAATGTGGTCTCGGCGTTTATGCGGTTCACCATGAACCCGATCCTGATTTTGACACCATATCTCTTCTGTGTGTATACGACAAAGACCTGGTACATGTGGATTAGTTCAAGTTGCCACACCACACCAGCACAGTAAGATTAGCACCATATTAGTAGAAGTAGTAGTTTCTTCGGTCAGGAGAAAGAGCAGACACACAGAATATGGTACAGAGAAAAAGGGGATTAATTCGCGAAAAGGTATTCAATGATTTTAAGCTGATAATTTGAGGGAAGACAAGAAGTGAATGCAACTGAGCCACTGTGACGGATTCTAAACCATGTCGCTAAGTCTTCAACCATCCGTTACGGCAGGTTATGGAACGAAGACACATTTTTAGACGTCCAACAATTGTTGTATTCTTCGACTCTAAGGCGGTATTTGACTCTGTCGATCGTGAGGTTATGTGGTAATGTCATTGAAAGGCGTACCAGAGAAGTACATTAACTCTATACAGGCTCTTTAATTGAACACTACACGTCAGATGTAATTACTTCAAGTAGTGTTCGTCAAGGTTTCCTGGTCCCCCCCCCATTTTCATTCAATTTTATCATCTACATGCTTTTAGAGTTAACATTTTCGTTGTCTGACTTCTCGGGGCTCAACTTTCTAGAAGATAAAGCTGACTTAGAATGTGCAGATGATTTAGTTCTATTGGGTGAAGATGCTGATAAAATGCTGAAGCTACTTACTACCTTAAGCATCAATGTAAGCATGGGATGCGATTCTCCCCATCCAAATGCAAAATGCTTCTTCAGAATTGGCTTGCATCGGCACCGAAATTAGTGATAGGAAGCGAAGCAGCTGAGTTGACCACTTTACTTTTTTTGAGAGTCTCATCAGTCTTAATGGTCTGGTGTCCGATGAGAGCTTGGCTAGTGTGCAAAAGACTTAATTAGCTTCAGCCGATTCGTCACTTGTGGTATAGGGAGAGATATCCGTCTGTTGACCAAAAGATGCGTTTACTGCGCACAAGTTTGATTTGTTATACTTTACGGATGTACGACGGCCATTAAGAATAGAGAATATTCATTAGCTTCTAGTATTTGATCAAAGATGTCTTCTAAGCATTGCTCGCGTTTGCTGGGACCACTAAGCAATACCTATGTTAAGAATAAAGTATGGTAAATCTATTAGTGAAGTAATAAATCTTCATCAGTCGAAGTGGTTAGGACATTTGTTACGTATGCCCAACCACCGTCTACCTCGACGAGCAATGCTGTCTAGTGTAAGTGTAGGATGGAAGAAAGCTAGGGGCGGCTCAAAATCGTTCGCGATGGCGCAGGTGCATCCATTCCTTGACTTTTTCCAAAGTTCAAGTTTCTGAATTCATAATAATTTTTTTATTGAGTTATATCTTTTGAAGACCTTATCTTCCATCTCTAATCCTCTCTATTAATACTAACTCAGCTTCTACCTCCACTATTCTAGGATTTGATCCGACGGTTTAATCTCTACCTGCTAACTGAGGCATGGCAACCTGAACTGATGCACGCATGTACTAAGTTCTACGTTGTTACTGACTGACTGACCGATTTTGGTCAACGGTCACTCAATCCCCAACTGCTGGTTTTAACAGTGGCATGGACCCAGGTCAGGTAGATTTTGCTCTGTTGATGAAGTAGCAACTAGGAGTGATGTAGACGTGTCAGGCTCTTGTTTAACTGACGCACGTATGGTTTATGATAAAGTCGGGATGCTTAGCATACTGCATAAACAGTATGATGCTGACTTATAGAGAATTAAATGTAACACTAAGGGACTGCGAAAAGCAATCTTTGGAACTATGGAAGTGAAAATGATGTTTTCACTTTTTTAAGGAGCACATACAGGTAAATAAGGTGCCAAGAAACCATAGTGGTGTTTTGATTTCTATACAGTTTAGTTAACGTGAAACGCTGCATGTTATATGCAAGAACAGTGGTACTTATCATGCAAAGTGGTATGACGTCTGTAATTAAGACCGTTTGGAACAAACTATTAATTTGGACTAACCACTTCCCATGCTAATAGAAGGAGAATGTTATCAGTTACAACGAAAAACGGGAATTTGTCTAATTAAATAAATATGGAAGCAGTAGAAGTATAAAATGGATGCTCAAATAAGTCTACAGGGCGCAATTGGCTAAATTATCTGGATAAACATTCCAAAAATCGAGTACTTACCTCCAGCTCTTTGAATCTTGTATTTTACTGAAACTACTGTTTCAGTTGGGGAGACACGCACTTTGAAAGACGAACCAGTTAACGATTCTATAAAAATACCCATAAGCATGACTTATTTGACAACAGGCTTAGACCAGTGATAGTGTAAAGCGGACAATGTGATGCCCAAACGCATATCGTAAAGCAACACCAAAACACCCACCAGCAACTTCGCTTTACCGCCAAATATAACCATGCAGCAATAATCCATTATCCAATATATTTTAATAAGAAACAAGTACAATTTAACTGGTTGCTATGCTCTCGAGTTTGATACTTCAGCAGTAGTTCCATACAGTTAGTGTGAGAGTGTGTGTGATCCAAAAACATTTGTGTATAAGTGCAAAAATTCATCTACCAAAACATTGTTGACCTGACTTTCTCTAGAAAGCCTAATTCCTAACAGTGCGACACACTGTAATACTGCTAAACTACTTAGGTAACAATGTGATTCTAGACAAGTGGAAAGGATCCCGATTTACTCCGGTATTCTGGCGTGAATGGCACAATGATTCGAATTACGGGCAACCGACCGTTCTTTCAATATTCTTAAACCCCATGGATTACGTAATCTGTGATATGTTGCTCGCTTACTGAGCAGTAGTAAACTTAAGCACTGGCTAATTACTGCGTAGTGGCCAATTTCTTGTTTGCCGTGTTCTTTTTTAGTGCTGATCGAATTCTATAGGTCTAGTTGTAATGTGGCCACTGATCTGTGTTTTTCGATACCAGTGGCGTTATGTAAAGGTGAAAGAAGGATTCGGAGTGGTCAGCAGCACTATACAAAACTTTATAAACATCACGTTGGTAACTACACAGTGGCCAATCAACCAAATAGCTTAGTGGCAGCATTTGTTAACTGTGAAACTGGATAACCAGGAGTCTAATCCAAATGAGAGCATAAGTGCCGTTAAAGATCGCAGGTAGGCCTCACTAAGCAGTGCCAAATAGCACGAAACCCAGACCAAGGGCTCTTAGCGACTACCCTTCTCTAAACCACTGTCTATAGTAATAAACCACTCTTAGGCTGAATGGTTGTAGAAGATAACACCCGTGTACCGCTGATCTTATCACCCCCAAAGATAGTTGGATCTGCTTCCTTGGTTGTAATGACATAATTAACGTGATCTCTTTCGGCTCTTTAGAGCCATTCATTTAAGTTCATCATATCATTCTCATACAAAAAATAGACCAGACAGGCAGATACTCGCGTTTATTAGATTAGTTTAAGTTCTAACTGAATTCTTAGATATTTAAGGTAAGAGTAAACTATTGTTTCTTTCCTAGTCAACACTTCATTCCCCGTGAAGTCACTTGATATTTTGCATAAAAACCACTCCTGTTCCCAATCTAAATAAGTGATTTCTATTAACACGTGTCTTCTGGTACACCACTCTGCTAATTATGTCAAACTCCGGAAGAACTCCTCACTCATTAAGGTGGTGTACCATTACAGGAGTATACGCCTCCCCATAAAAGTTGGATGGATAACTATGGAGTGACGTTAGGCTTGATACTTTGCGTAGCTATGTATTTGAGGCACAGGATCAACACACGCACTTTAGAAATGATATTTCTGTAAGCGATTATCTTGTACGAAAGATTTAGGCGTTCCAGTCCCCTATGTTCTTAAGTCGTATCCAGGCCGTGACAATAGCACTTTCAGCTTCGTTGTTGCACAGATAGATACAGATAAATACATTTTAAGCAATTTCGGAGTTTTACCATCCGCTTTACTTTTAATAGTTTCACTCATTCTCATTATGGTAGTAAAAATAAAACTTCCCATCACCACCACTACCACCACTTGAAAAAGATTAAATTGCTGTAAAGCAGATTTAAGAAAGAGCCGGGTGATCAGCAACTTCGAGCTTCACGAGTAACGTCCGACAACATTCGACTCATGTCCCCCTTAATTAAAACGATACGATAAAGAAGTTCTGAATACTCGTGTGCACCTATTAGAATACCTGCCTTAATTTATTTCACTAAATTAAGAAGGTACACTTCATTTTTTTGGTTTAACAACATAGTTCATTCTGTTTGGTCAATAAATATCTACGACAATAAATGTTTTTCATTGAACTATCTGGATATCACAGCTCATTTAGTATTACAAAATATTGTTTCTACAACGCAAAACAATTTAAGTGTTGACAGAGGTATCATATTTGCTAGCTCACCTCGTCAAATATCTGTATGTTTGAGGTGAAACCTACATATGACCTAGTTATGTTTGTCGTATATCCAGAGTTTCCTAAACGACTAAACCCACACCTACTAACGAGAACAAATAAGAAGACAGTGATGAATGTAGAAAAGTTATATTTGACAGTGAGGGGAGCGTCAATAGGATAGCAACATATACGCTGGCTAACTAGAGGACGAGATGCCTCCTATGTCGTGTCATGATCTGGTGGTGGTGCTCGACAGAGCGCCTTTAACTAATCGTATCTATTAAAACAAACATGGTCAGCATCAATGTCGAGAGTCTATGTAACTATTTACCGCTATATATGCATTATTGAGTAAACCGCGCAGTAGTGGTGAATGAGCAAGGAACCTGGTAAGATCTCCATGTATGTCACGCGTGTCTGGTGTAAACTGATATTGGTTTGAAAGGGATGTCTCATTTTGGAGTTAATGTTTGAACAAAGCTTGATGTAAGCGGGACAAGGGATTGCTGGACTTCGAAAAAATTATTGTGAGGATCGAAACTATCAAGAAGATCACAGTAATTTGGGTAATTGAATATGGCAACTCGTTAGTGATGTGAAAAAAAGACTAAAAATTTCCAAGTATCCTGTAACAGGTTTAGTTGAAATGGTGAACTGGGAGATTGATATAGCTTGCAGAACCTGAATATGATGGACAAGACATAGGATTTTTGGGAACTAAGGCACACCGGTGCCCTATAGGCGTCATTTAATTTCCCGCTAAGTTACTTACGTTAGAACACTAAAAGGCATTGTATCCAGGCCTCTACGCAGTTTGTGTCAATGGCTTGTAAATTAGGGCCCAAAAGGTTACCTGTCGCCTTTGGGTGCTGGTGATCTTGTGTATTACTGAGTCGATTAACTTTTGTGAAGGAAATAGTAACCAACCTTACGACATAATGACGTGGTGGATATGATGCCAGTTTGACCTCTTTTTACAGGAGGGGTTTTCAAAACTCTTCTCAAAGTTTGTTTCTAACTTTCAAGAATTTTTGCGTGTTTTATTTTAATCATATCGTATTGTAGGACCAACACAACCATATCATTCACTTTGTGAGTATGTGTTTGTGAGACTGAAGATGCACTAGAAGTCCCAATATTAGACGCTGTGTGGTCTATATATATATTGTGTGTCGAGTGATTTCCAAAAGTCTGATACGATGTTTGTACGATTCATCATGTGGCACTTATTAGCTAATTAATAGTACTATTGGAAGAACCAGTAACAGCGCAAATAGG
This sequence comes from Schistosoma mekongi, assembly GCA_034768735.1. NCBI lineage: Eukaryota > Metazoa > Platyhelminthes > Trematoda > Strigeidida > Schistosomatidae > Schistosoma > Schistosoma mekongi. Next base: position 38,102,159 of record CM068305.1, on the reverse strand, counting down.
AGTATGTAGGCGTTCTAGCATCGGTTTTAAGAGTCAACGGATATTTGGTGACATGAATAAGCCCACATACCGTCGTTTCTTTACTTCGTCGGTTGGAAAAAGCCATCATAAAACTATGATGCATATATTGATTACGCAATATATTTTTATATTTTGCTCCACAACGTACTACTATGTTAACAATTCTCATTATACAGTTTCCAGCAATGAATATTAAGAACAGTATCATTTTCACTTGAATCTTCAGTAGACCTCGATGTAACATACAATAATACTTATGTGGAGATATGAAAAATGTTGAGCAAGTCAATGCAATTTGCGGGACAATCGAGATGGAGAAAGCGACGGATTATATTAATTTTGATAGTAATCAATGGAAAAATGGAAATGACGTGCATCGGCACTATACAATACGCAAATTCTTGGTCACCTACCTTCAATTCACTTGCTTTTTATCATGTGCACCACAACCCGTTTCTTTCTTTCTTCCCTTGGTCTCATATGTCCCCTCAACTATTGTCTTAGCTTTACCTACAAACAATCCAGCTTCAGAACGGTCTGCCGTGTTTTCGTCTTCTTCCACTCCTAACTCTCCTACGACCAAATTATAGTCGTTCTCCTATACTTCCGTTTCTTCGACTCTCCTTTATGTTTTTTGACAGTGAGTTACTCTCTGCCGGTCGACTAATTATACCACTTTCTTCTTATCAGTCGTCAACCAACCTTGGTATACCAAATAGTAGAGTAAAACCCAGTTTTTCTGAAAACCTAACGTCCCTTTACAAATCTTACAGCTCCCATTTATGCACCCTGCTCATTAATGCTAGATCTGTGATGGGTGTGATGCCTCTTTCTAACAAAATCGCTTTGCCATACAGCCCACCTATTCTGATGGTCACAAAATCTTGGCGATATTCTGCTACCTTGGATGATGAGTTATCCAGATTCATACACCCATTACTGTCGTGACCGTTTACATTATGAGAGAAGATTATTTCCTAGGTTATAATAATAAAAGTTTATTTTCAAGTAACAATTTGTACATCTAATCTCTCTCCCCTACACGTCTTACCAACTCAACTCCTATTAGTGTAAAAGAGTCTAAACAGGTGAAATCCATACTACTGATTAGTTGTATACACAGACCCACTCCAATAATCTCAGAAGACACACCACTTGCAAGCTTTAGTTAAGTCGCCCCTTCTCTCATCTGTGGTGACTTCAATTCTGTAGACATCAGCTGGAATGTCTACTCCTGCTGCTTAAGCACGATGAACCCTTGTACATCGCTGATATTTATGGTTGGCGACAATGTATCACCCACTCCATGAAGAGCGACAACATTCTGGATCTTATTTTATGTAACAGCATTAGTCCCCTCAAAGTGCATGTAACTCACGAGTTAACTGGATATGACCACAAAGTGGTGCTCTGCTCGTTTTGGCCCCCATCTGTACCTGCTGCAAATTATAACCATAATCCTCCCTAGTGGTTTTGAGGAATTATAGCGTTACTGATTGAGATATTTTGTATTTGTTAATCGGCCTATCTGAATGGACTTTGTTCGTTGTACGTGATGATCTCCAACTTGCTATGATTATCTTCCACTCAAATTTTGGCATTTGACTTGATGTACCTGTTCTCCAAAAGCAGTTTATTTGGCGAAGGAGCAATAGACATTTCATCCTGCCGCACTTTTGACATAAGCTACGATCCCTCTTTAGAAGATTTTTATTCATCATAACGTCTGTATACTGGGTTTTATTATTGACACACACAACTTGATTTCTCCCTATTATGACAGCAAGGCTAGGATGGACGAATATATAACACTGTCTGGTCAGCCCAAACAACGTGCCATCACACTTCTGCCTAAAAGACAAATTAAAAGCAGTGCGCAAACTATTCCTCTTTTTGTTCACAATGACAAAATATAAAGCAGTCGTGAAACTATTTTTAAAATTATTTAATAACACATCCACTGATAATTATCATAATCAATACGATTAAAACTCACTTCATCAATACTTAACAACATTTTAACTCATCAATACGCATAGTTAGCAATATTAAATTTAACTGCAGAAGCATCAGTAGAGCTATTAATACGCCAAATACTCCTGGAGATCTGGCGTGGATGGTATAAATTTTTATATACCGAGACATGACAAGCATGATGTATTAACTATTCTACTTGGAATTTTTATTGTCTTACAAGAATCATCTACTTACTAGGACGTCTGGAAAACCTCTTTTATTATTCCCGGGTATAAGTCAGGCCCTACGTTAGCAGCTACCTAGCAATTAACATTACATCTGTTGTTGCTAAGTTGTGAAAAAAATAACCAATCAGGAGATGCTTAAGCGCTCATTATCCCATAATCTAAGTGCTCCTAGTTAACACGGTTTCCTCCAATTCCAAATGTGTATGATCTGTCACTTGGGCTTCTTCAAATACATAGCTAGTATACAGTTCCCGTTATATATTTTGACATCTAAAAAGCTTTTAATTGAGTTGGTCACCTGCTTTTAATATGAAAAATTAAGATATACGATACCGCCTTCCCTCTATTAGACTGGACTAGGTCCTTCCTGAGCGATTAAGCACGAATGGTTAAGCTTGATTCCATTCTCTTCTGTCCAAAATATATAACCTTGGGGGGGTATTAAAGGCCACATTTTTGGTCCCCTCCTTCTTATTCTGCATGTTAACGATATAGTCATTCTAGTGTATAAAATTTTGAAAGACCCACTTCAGAATATTTCCCGTTTGTTGCAATTTGTATACGCAAGGGGGATAAACGCAAACTAAAGTCTGCTAATAGGTGTTTTACCTTCTTTACATTGGGAAACACTAAATGACAGGAATACCTGACAAGATGTTAGATACTTGATCTTCCTCCTGTCTGGCTCCAAAGCCTAAAAATTAACCTCATTTTTCTTTACAGATTACTCCACAAGTTAGCATTCTTCAGGCATCTGTATAGAACGCCCATCACTAAGTATTTAGTCAGTATACCTCCATTATTAATAAATATGACCTGTGCGTTTTTAAGAAGAACAATGCGTTTTGTCAAGTCAGTTGAAAATTTATGCAACTGAACATTATTTCGTTCGATTGGGGTCCATCATTAGGGCTGTGAATATAACATAAGTTACTAGCCATCTAACTTCCGTTTCCTTGACCGGACAGATTCGTGACTGCAGTTTTTGTATTTTTGGTCTGGTAGACTAGTCGTTCTTTATAGACTCTCACAAATAACAACATTCATATTTGCGGAGAAATATGACTAATAATTGGTGAGTTGGATTTTTATCTATCTGCCCATTGAATAATAGTTGTTTGGCCTGTTCATCACGAGAAATAACCGTTGATCTGAAAGCAGCCTTTAAAAATATAGTACTTAGGCAACAATTTTTCAGCTGGGAGGATTTAGAGCAAGCATTTGGAGAGTTTCAGTCTGTGAGTAAATAAAGTTATTGCAATCGTAAATTGCTTGCATTCACTATGTTCATTCGCAAAGTCAAAGGGCCTCGTTTTCGTCTTTTAAATGCATTTACGTCGTTTTTATATGTACATTTGGTATGAAAAACATTTCATGGGATTGACCAGAGTAACAAACTGTAAGGTGGACTGTAACTCTCACACGTTTAGGTCGAAATTCATTAAAGGCAAATCTGTTCCGTGCCGTGGTAAATGTTACTTAGTTTGTCATTCGTTCCTACATCATGACGCACAACCATGCCTGCATAAAGTAATTTATGAGGTGCGATCCATGGTTTAGACGTTTGTCAGAAGAGGAAAAGGAGAATAGTAACCTAGCTCGTCGACAATCAACGTCCTTTGATGAAATTATAGGATATGCGAAGGGTAAGTATCACAAAAAGCTAATATCTGATGACCTGGAAAATATAAAGTCAAAGTTACCGTTTGCGGGTGTGTAATTGTAGCCTTCGGCTCACGTGATCAAGTGTTCGATCATATTCGTGAGCACGGGTAGTTGCGTGAGTATTATTGTGTTTAAGGAAACGTGAAGAGATTAATTAGTGTGCTTTTCTACGGAAGATCAAATTCGTTTGCATCGCTTGTACTCGGTAGTGATAGGTATTGATTTGATGTGTAACATTAATAAAGCGGAGTAATAAAGCAACCTTATTTATCATAAGTTGTAGATTTTTGATACTTCAGTTGGTAATAACTGGTAACATGAGACGTGGACATACGGTAATATTTGTTTGAACGAAAAAATAGTTTAAGGTTAACATCAAATTGATTTTGGATAAATTTAAGGACATCATTTTCGTTACGTGGTGCTAGCATATCCATGGAGCAGTACTTTTACTGGAAAGTGTTGACTTTGTTAAGATTTATTAAGTTGGTAGTTGAAATTATGCTTAGATATTGTAGACGTTGGATGCACGGTTCCATCGTAAGTGTCTCAGTAAACTGCCTCACTCTATTCCCGAAACCAACGATTACTTCAAAAATAATCAATGCCCAGTGGAATGGAAGGTTAATTTTTTAATGCCTTGGTAAAAGTTTACAAAGATTAAAAATTCTACTGAAGGGATTCTGTGAAGATAAATAATAAATAAGCGCTCTTATTTTCTCATAACCTAGTGTATTTTTTTGTTGTCTACAGGTTGGCTAATTCCTTTTTTCGCTACAAATTTCTGCTTGTATCATCTAATATTAGCGAATTGTCCATTAGAAGCAGTTAATACATAATAATTGCCTTTTGTATTTTCATACTAGCAGTAGTACGGAGTGGCATATATTAAGCGTCTTAGCGTGCGCGGAAATGCATGTGTTATATCCGAGAAGCTTAAGTGTGACTATTTGATACTATGTTATAAAATATCCTCATTGTCCACTAACAAACATTCGCGGTTTGAAATTTAACAAAATGGCTAGCACTTACGTAAGAATCCGTACGAAACCGTGTTTTTGTGCGGTAAACTGTAGCTTACACACATTAGTGCATTTCTAGTAATAAGCGTAATAGCCTATACCAACAGCATACTTTCTTTATCATTGAGCTTGATTCTCATTGAATTACTGAGTGTGGTGTCATCATAGGCACAAGTTGCACCAACTGTTCATAATCAACGTTATTAATATTCGCCGTCGCAATATTATTAATACAGTGAAGTGTGTCAACACTTTTTATTTAACAAGTCCCATGAGTTCTTAACTAGTCAGCTCTGTGAAACACAAAAATCGTTCATTACAGCGATGCACAGATTATAACCTAATAGGCAAGCTTATACTAAAAGAATCCAGTGGTAGGGTAAAGATATATCCTCGCCAGTTAATGGCCTAATAAGTAAGAACATTGGATGACATTCTAAAACGAAATATTTCTCATGTGACATGCTATTATACACGTCTCCAAAGAAATGCTACATCGAAACGTAGTAATCATAAACATCAGCATACGTTCACTATACGGTTAATATTTACTTCCCCACTTTGTATTCGCTGTAACAAGCCACAATGAAAAGGCCGTATTAAAATATTTGCGAATAACTTTGCGCTAATATGTCGAATGATACACAGGATTTTGATAAGCTTTAAGTAATGCAAATTAACACAATTGCTTTCACTGCTAACCGGTACAATTATCTGTCTCCAACTTCTGAAGTTCTATATAATCACACTTGCTTCTTGATGAGGATATGCCACTAAAATCCAGTTCTCAACTGAACTCCGATAAACTTTGGATATGTTGGCCAAAGGTCGATATATATCAGTAAAAAGCCTTGATTTTTGAACTGTCGAACTTCCTTTGCACGTTTTCATTACTCGTTGGTAACCCTGTCAGGAACCCTCTTAATCGTTCCGGGAATGATTCAGTGTTTTAAATGACAATCTGACCATCCATCGGAATTATTACTACAATCTCACTCACTCTTCTCTTGTAAGTTTTGTGTTTAGCAGAAATTTAGTAAGTTTAAACGCCTTATCTGGAACAAAATCAGGCCACCACAACAGCATCTGTGAATGCAGACCATAAAAACGTGAATTGCAGTCATACAACTACTGTGCGCAAAATATGAACGTATTACATCAGTGGGTCTGTAGAAACTTAGGTTGACTAACTGAAAGTTTACTTCAAACCTTAAGCATACTTCAAAACAATAGGGCCCCAATATTCATTTACTTCCTTATTCTGCAGATGGTTTATATTTCCTATTATCTTATATTGAACGTTGAGAGGTATTTGTGTGTTTGAATAATTAGAACCGCTCTTCCTAATTCCTGCTCACGCTGGTAAAGCAAAGACCTATTCCATAATAATCTGGTTTCTTCTGTCACTAAATGGGACGTGCGTAGGCTTTAAAGGTCCTAGTTTACTCAACACAAAGTAAAAACATTATAAACTATCTAGAAAATTCCACAATCATGTAAATCCGACTCAGATTATCTAAGTGGTGTTGTAAGACGTAATTATAGCGCAGTTTGTTCTTAGCGATAACAAAATGCAATAATAATCTTTCAGGAAACTTAAAGTAACATTTCAGAACCACATACAAACTGTATTTCCAAAAGTAATAGGCCCTAGGATTCTGCGGTAGCCACATGATTTAGTGCAGTCAGTAATCATGAAGAATAGTTTCAATATGCATGTGCAGTTAAAACGTCAAGGTTAGATAATGTGAATTTTATCTGTAGCTGATTCCTGATGATTTTAGTAAGAACATGACAACCACTTACGAACACATGGAATCACTTAAGATGACATATAACCAGTCTCGGAAATACATCACAAGCTGGTAACCTTGCTGTTGTGCAAAGAATGGTCGTTGCATTTGTATTCGTCTAGTGGTTAAATGGAAAATTTTTAGAAATTCTTTTTAACAAAGTTTTTAATTTAATCCTCGAACCTTATGATATTTGTGATCATATGTCACGTACGTTACGTGACTCGTGTAGTTATGGGCGTTGTAGTATTTTATACAATGTTTGAATACATATAAAGAGACATTTTTCATCTGTTAGCTGTGCTTAATATGGATCACAAGTCGTATTCACTAATTAAAAAAAATACATCTTATATGGCTTTAGACGAGTGCTTCGGTTCTTAAGCACAGATCCTAGCATAATTTTTAAGGAAACCGAACTAAATTATATTATTTATAAAAAGTTAAAAATGGTTTTGATGCTTAGTTTTACTGAGTGTTTACTGCAGTTACTTCTGCAACATAAAAAGTAGTATATTTTACATTGTGTACGTGCAGCTTAGATCTCTAAAGTGCGCCAGGTATTTGACCAATTAACGCCTGTCGTATAACCAGAGCAATTCCTAACGATTAAACCCACACGTACAAATAAGAATAAATCAAGAGGCCATGAGGGATGGAGGCAAAGGTATATTTGATCGTGCGTAGAGCGTCAATGGAATAGCAACGTCTAGGCTGGTTAAATAGAAAGAGTTGCTTCGTACATCGTGTTGCGCAGTGATCTGGTAATGATGTGTGACTGAGAGCTTTCAACCAGTTGTGTCCGCTAAAACAAACATAATCAGCATCAATGTCGAGGGCGTATACAACTATTTACCTAGAAAATTATCTGCCCCTACAGCTCCCTCCTTTTCTAATGGGTTCGTGACGATCCTAAGACGTGGCGACCAAAGGGTAGAATTCAGTGCGTTAAACAATAGTAAGCTCTCCTTCGAAAACTTGCTACGTTTCGCAGTTTCTGGACGTCTGTGTCTACGCTATGGTATTGTTGCGTAAACAAATAGTTTGCACAAAAGTATCCTTTATCTTCAGAGTTCTTCCTTTTGCTCCCAGACGGCATGAAGAACCAAAATAAGAAAGTTTTTAAGTATGTGCATTTTTTATAGAAGAAACGAATTCAGCCGCTCAGTGTGGCTACAACGTCGTGCATAAGATTAACAACACCCATACGAACGTTTTTTAATATTATTTAGGCGTACAAAAATATTTAATATGTAAAAATATACCACAGGTAAAGAGTAGGGATGCAACAGAAAATTAATAAATGAAGTACTCGTTCAAGTGTTATGGTATCGTACGTTTCTACCAGAACGTGTAGCTTTCGGCGTTTTAGAGCCCTTTGAAGTTTCTTCTTGCTTGTTATTCATAGATGGGGGCGAGATGACTTTTTCGGTGTCAGGTTCTGGAGGTATTGAGGTGAATTCAACAATAAAAGGTTTTCCTTCTAGGAATGCTGCTCAAAGGCGGCCAATCCTGACATTCTCTACGTGGCCATTCTTATCAATAATATGGTACTTTGATTCTCGCTTCAAAACCTTGTGTGGCTCTTCGTAGGTTGCATCGCGAGGTCGGTGTAGATCATCGCGACGTGCAGAAGCGTGTGTATTATATTTTAAGGCAGGTTGAATAAAAACGTTTGTCAATTGTTGTCGAGTTTAGACTGGCTTAATTGAAGGCATAGCATTTGTAAGTTGGTTCATGCAAGAATTAAGATCTAGGTTTGTGGAGGTGGGAGCGGTTTCCACAAACTCTCCTGGTAGTCAAAGATTCGTTCCATATATTAACTCAGCAGCATTGCACCCATCTTCTTTTTCAGTGCTGCGAATTCCGAGTAAAACTAGTGGTAAGGCGTCGGTGATGCTTTCAGCTATTTATGAAATCTTTTTACTAAGCCGTTGGATTATGGGTAGTAGGCGGTTGCTCTAAAGTGCGCAGTCAGAGAGTAGGACGATCCAGATTCAAACTGACGTCCATAGTCTGTCATTTATTTTAGATGGACAGCTAAGTTTGCTATCCACAACTCGACGGAAGCGCGAGCAATCGTTTCGCTAGTGTAACTTCTTCTGGCCAGCGAATGAATCGGTTCACGCATGTTAGAAGTTAGGAGAATCCGTTTGATTTCGGTTAAGGTCCTACCAGACCAATGTGTCCGCTAAAATAAACATGGTCTGCATCAATGACGAAAGCCTATGGAACTATTTATTTTGGGGGATTATTTGCCACTTTATTCTTATTGTAAGGTGAATCCGATTACACAAGTTGAAAGTCTGATGCAACCGCCTTGTATCCCCCATATATCTATTAAATAATAAATAGGTTTTAGGTTGCTTGTCGGTACTGTTCAACTGATCGTAGGTAAGAATATATCACAAGTCATTAAAACGCAAATTCATACTCATAACTTACTAAAATCACTTATTGTTAGGGGGATTCAATATCCCCAAAATACAATTGTTGATTAAATCAAGCAAAAAGAGTTGCACTGACTTTTCGTATGCTTGATTACAAACTTTTATCACATTACTTTAGTTTCAAAGTGGGTTCTACTCCTGAGTACAGTTTGATAACATTTAGTCGAATTAATAAAATTCTGATGGTTTCACTTTGATGAATAATCACTGTAAATCAATTGATATAAAACAAGATAATAATAATAATTTGTTCTCAAGTAGCAGTCTGTACATGAGAGCATACCAGTTTACAGGCATGATCAGAATGATACAGCTTGTTTGTAACAGGGTTTTAGTAGAGTTACTGTTTTGGAATTGACGATATATGAAGATAATAATTAATTAGGAAGCCAACAGTAGCAAGCTTCACAGTTTACAGTACTACAGTACTAGAGGCATATATTGTATTATAGAACACTTCCAATAGACAACCGCGCGCTGTTTGTCCTTAGTGCTGTGGTCTCAAAGGATTGGCTGCGAGGAAGCAGGACAAACCATAGGGACTATCCGGAGACAGGATATTTCTGGTAGTTTGAAATTTTGTTAAGGCAGCCAGTTTGTGTGGGCTGGTCTTGAGCGATGACTTGTTGGTGCATTGACTACGTTCCAGGCCAGCGTTTGGAGTAAGTTGCTTAAAGGAGATCAATTCCTTGCAAGTCCAGACCATTAACTCGGGAAGACGGTGACATGGTTTATGAGATAGAAAGAAAAAAACGAATTTAATTATTGGCATCAAAATAATCAGTTTCAAATTAGAATAATCTTTTTCCGTTTTTATGTCTTCTTTACTATAACGTACATGGTTATAGTGTTTGCAGTTTTAGTACCCTAATAAACCATTGCTTATTGATTCGAGGTTTCGTGGTAAGTTGTCGAAGATTTGGTACATGTCTTTCGATTCTAGATATGAGGAGATCAGTCGTTTGAATATTAGGATAGATTTAGTGGTGAAACTAAACTTTGCCGACGACCCTGAGGTACCCTTAAGCCAATGAGAATGCAGTGGTAAATAAAATCATTATTTATTATGGAAAACGAAATTTTAAAAAACATTTACACATGACACACTGTTTTCAAATGATTTATGAACTTTTAGAGGTTGGAGACGGTTTCTTTCCTAATGTTTGGTCGTAAATACCAAGAACCTACCAGTAAGATTAAAGCAATTTTTACCCACTTATTCGGTTTTTACAGTTCTTTCTCTTTTATATTTTCTCTTTCTAATGGCTGTTTAATCGATTTCAACGATTCTCTCGATGCCTCCGAGTGACAGATTTAAGCGCAACGCGATTTCTAACCATACGTCTCTACAGTGCCGATACCATTGCACTGCTGATACTTCGCTTACGTCTGTAAGAGATGATGCCAGCGTGACAGGCAAATGCATAATTCACAATACAACCAACATGCAGGTTTGCCTCAGTGTCAGTTTAGACTTTCTGAAAAACTACCTGTTCACAATGAATTTTTTCGCCAGCAGCCATTGCAACGAAACGTTACTCCATCTCGACTGTCTGTGGATTGTATTTGAGTCACATTGAGGTAACAATCACAAATGAACTCTCTAAGAAGTAGTCTAAAAGCTTGTAGATTAGAAATAATAATATCCTCATTAAAAATTGCAATAAGCCTATTTGAAGTAAGCATATTGAACTTAAATGCGCGCTACCTTGAAAGTAATAACTTGATTCTCATTGGCCTCCTCAAGTTCGTCGGCGAAGTTTAGTTTTATCATGTTATGTTTGGTATTTATTAATGAGTAATGTTGCCATGTAGTTCCGTAGATCGTATCTAGGCGTTTGGTTCCACGTGGGAGAGGAAGCGGAGAATGATATTCCGTTGATTATTTTATAGAAGAATATTAAGTTATGTCGTAGTCGGTGACGACACAGGGGTTCTAAAGAGAGTGTTTTACATCTAGTCGTGTAGTCCATGTTTCCGTTAGTTGCCAAAATTCGACGTGTGAAAATTCTTTGTAATATTTCGACGTTTTTCCTATCTATGCTATTCATACTCGAAAAGATAAATGGGCAGTATTTGAGTAAAGGTCTTACACATCCTAAACAGAGAAAGTTTAGCCTTCGTTGTATAGAAGTTTTTAAGAAGAAAGCCTGTTAATCTTCTAGTTTTAGAGATAATAGAGGAGGCATGTTCCGTGAACTTTAGGTTTCTGGAATATTTACTACCCAAGTCGCTTGTTGATTGTAGTATTTGGATCTTTGACCTATTTAGATAAAACGTGGACTGTGGGTTATAGTTGCCTATGTGCATGATTCCACATTTACTGTAGTTAAGTGGTAGTTGCCATTTTTGGCTCCAGGAAGTTAGATTATCAAGGCCCTTTTGAATTAGAGTCATGCCTTCTTTTAGAGAGTCCTGTTTAAAGCTATAAACAATCTCGAGATCGTCCGCATATAAATACGGTCGGCCATGTTTTATAAAGTTATTTATGTTATTTGTGTAAATAACGAACAATAAGGGACTCAGTACACTTCCCTGTATAACCCCGCTGGTAATTGGTTTAGGCGATGATAGACTATTGTTGAACTTTACTGTATGTTGTCTTCCTTCCAGGAAAGATACAAACCATGAATGAAGTGGGTCTTTGACCCCATATGACTTAAGTTTAATGAACAGTCGCTTATGAGGGACTTTGTCAAAAGCTTTACTGAAGTCGAGAAATAAACTGGACACTAGAAGCCCTTTGTCCCGTTGTGTAGTTATGTCATCTAGGTAGTCTAACAAGCATGTGTCACACGACCTATTCTTTAAGAATGCATGTTGGGAAGGGGAGGGGAGTTTGTTTTTAAGTAAATATTGGAGTAATTCCTCCTTGATTATTTTTCCATTACTCTAGATGCAACAGAGGTAAGATTAATAGGGCGGTAGTTCTCTATATTTCCTACAGGTCCGGATTTAAACTTAGGAATGACGTGTGTAATTTTCCATAGGGTACGGTAGCATGCAGTAGAGAGTGACATTGCAAATAGTTTGAGAAGTGCCAGGTGGAAGTCTGTGCCACCATTTTTAAGTACAGTAACTGGTATACCATCAGTGCCCAAAGTGTATGAGTGTCTTAGCGTAGTGATGGCCTTGGTAATATTTTCTATAGTGAATGTTATATCCCTGATTTCGCATTATAGTGACGTAGTGGGTTCGATCCCATCTGTGTGGTTTTTAATAGTAAGTGAGGTGGCAAAGTGCTTACTGAATACATCAGCTATGCGGCAGGGGTCATCATATACTTCATTGCCACAGATAAAGAGATTTCCACCCTTTATCTTAGAGCTGCTGATTTTGTTCCGGAAGGTCTTGAGAATTATCATAGAGTTATTCTGTGCAGTAGCCTGTTTTTCTAGTGCAACTTCCATTTGTATACGCCCTGCTTTGGCCGTAATACATATTTCTTTCATAGGTATGAGGGAGGGAAAATCTTTAGGTTTATAAAATTTAGTTGCATGTTTACGTAGGCTTCTTCTTGCAGTAGTGGCGATAAGCATGCACTTTGGAATCCTAGGTTTAGTATATCCTACAGGTGTAACTATATCTAGCACATTATAAGTATTGGAGTAGAGCATACCAGTCAGCTTATCAGCATCATGTTCCATGAAGTAGTTGTTCCAATCAAGACATTTGAAGTAAGTCTTTAAGCTTTTCCAGTTTATCTTGTGGAAGGGTCTGCTAGGTATTGTGATCGGACATTTATACATTGTAGTCTGTAAGTTAAAGCTGCACATAACAACATTGTGGTCACTTCCTGGGAATTGTTTGCCTGTACGTACGGTACATGGGGAGAGTTCATTTGCAAAATCTAAATCCAAAGTATTTTTATATCTGGTAGGGCTACGGACATACTGTAACCAGCCACCAAGCTCTAAACTTTCCATAAGCAAGTCATAGCATTTCGGTGCTTTGGTGGGGAACCATAAGATTTCAGGCATGTTAAAGTCTCCACAAATAACCTTACCTGTAAAGGGTAGGAAGGAGGCCAGTGTAAAAACGTCTGACAGTAAGTTTATATTCTCTATTGATGGGCTAGGCTGTTGGTATACGCAACCGAATAGGTAAGACTGTGATACAGTAGGTCTCATAACAATCCACACTGAGTCTTGTAATTTATTTAAGCCTGTTGTGTCAAACAGAAGTGAGTTTAACTTTGTGTTAACATATATTAAACAACCCCTTCTACGTCCATGTAGCCTGTCACTACGATACAGATTATAATTATCAAGGAATATACTTAAATCAGAGACGTTAGGGGTAGTCCATGCCTCAGTTACCATAATAATTGATGGTTGGCAGATTGATGCAAACAGAGCTAAGTCGATCATTTTGTTGCATATTGACCGTGCGTTAAGTAGGCATAGACTAGGCGAGTGGTCAATGAAGTTGAAATAATTTAAAGCGTCATGGGTTAAGGCGTCAGGTTTGGAATTCTGGATGAGACTTTGACTTGGGAATAGCTGAGTTTCGCATTGTTCAGATACTAGTGAGTAAATAATTGGTGATTGCTCTGGAGTCTCAATGTTTAGACTGTCACTGCTATCGTCATTTTTTACGCTCAAAATGTTTGTGATTAGTGGAGATATGGTGCTGTGAGATTGGTTACTTAGTAGTAGCAGAGCTGGGAGTTGGTGGTGTTCGGTGTTCGGTCTAGTCTTTTGGAGTAGCTGTGGGTTGAGAAGGAACAAGTCGTGGTATCCAAATGAAGTGCAAAGGGAATCAGGCATATATTCCGGATACTCTAGATCTATTAGCAGTATCTTATAGCGAATCGTACGCCTATAAAAAACATATTAATAGCTACGGAGTAAAACAAGCAGATTTCATTGCTACCAAAGACATCAGTGGCTACGGACTTCCGAAAAAATGGGTTCAGGCAAATTGGAGATACCTTTGGGGCAACAGCTGGAATCAGTGTAATTACTCATAGACTCAAAGACTGTGTCCAACGCAATATCATTTGTCGCTGCCTTCGGTGCTGTACCTTCACTAGACAGTATAGTGGAACTCAATTATAATCCTGACGCAAATGTAACTTTTGACACCTGGTTCCGTAGATATGGCGATCTCCCTAAATTTGATTTCGCTGCTCAGGACGATTCCGGGAAAGTTCGTTCGTTACTTCGAAAGCTTTTCCAACAGAATTGGACTGATGTTGCAACCTCAGATTACCGTACAAAAATCAATGACCCCCGTACCGAAAAACATTTATAAAGACAACCCTGCACGATGTCAACCAATATACTTAAAACTAATTTACTAGGATTGTTACTACTTTTTCAGCTTGGTAAACTCACATTTAAATACAGGGTAACTAATTCTTAATCTACCGGTCAGGACCTACCAATAAATAGCTTTTGCTCACAAGTATCATTTTCTACATGAGAGCATGCAAACATACAGTCATGACCATCTTTCGTTGCAGTGGTTACTAGCCGGTGTGGAAGTAAACGTCAGTAACAACAAATATAACAACCGATGGCACGTGGAAGATTATGAGCCAGTTACATTCAACTGTATCTAAGCCAGCTAGTTCGTTTAACTCAAATGGTTCCGAAAGCTATCAAATCACTGGGTCAGGTAAGCATTTGAATACAAATGCCACAACATTAGACGCCGCAAAATTTTAATCATGGTTTTAGGTATTCTACCTAAATCATCTTGACGATACTGGCTGTGGTAACTGTGATCCACATCATTTTCGTTGACTTCAGTTATGCCGTAATCAGTTGAATTTGTACATTGAGTAAGTTCCGGTTATGTACCATTAACATAAATTGAGGATAAGTCTTCGTTGTTACATGTCACTGATTTCGTTGCACTTGACGTTTTAACTCGAATCCCTTTTCTGATAATGCTAGGTGCTTCAGCACTCTCCAACAAGATACATAGGAGTAGCCCATATATCTGGATGTTTAGTGGATGCAATAACAAGTGGAGTTCTTAAAAATACATCTGCTACGAATTCTAGGAGCTAATCTTATGCTCTCAACATCGTATGCGAGACTAACGTGTCCACAAACATGGATGGTACAATTGTCGTATAACATAGAGTCACTGTTACTGAGAATGGACATCATGTATAAACTAAATTCGATGTAGAATCTTGATACGAGTGGGTTGAGGAAAAAGCTGTAAGTATTGATTTCCAAAATGACCCTAATTAGTTCATCTCTATTTAGTCCGTTCTTTCTTGACACGGCACTAACATCATGTTAGTCTTTAAACGAGTCACATCATTTTCATCGACAGCCTGAGTAAAGGCCACACGTGATCACTAATATTAAATTCAGTTTAAGAAATTCCACCTGAAATATTTTCACCCAATTACTGAGCATTTTCTAAGACAGGGGCAACTAAAGTTATAGAATTATTGAGTAAACATAAATTAAGATCAAAATTTACGTTTGTAGGATTTTCACCAACTTTACGTAACGTGACTGTATTTCGCATAGACCTTACTTTGGCTGATATTCCCCGACTAACTAGAAGCTTAGGCATGAAACGTTTCACCATGTGACTCATCGTCAGCACAACTCTTATCCAGGATTTCACTGGACAATTTCTGCAATGCTGAGTGGTATTTGTTTCTATGTAAGTAGCCAAACAATCCTGAATGACAATATCTACCGAAGTGTACTTTGATTAAACACTTGTTTTATTAATTTAAAGCTGCCAGAGTTTTGTTTTACTCTCTAAAGACAGGTGGGATTTGAACGTGTCCTTCGTTACTGCGCTAGGTTAATATAAGGTTTTCTTTTGTTAAAAGCATGAAGACCTCAGAGGTACGTAAAATATCGTGTGAAGGATCAACATCAGTAAGTTTAGACAACACATCTATTTTTTCACAGGAAATTGAAGGCTACAAATTCTCATATGTTCGCTATTGGTGTATGGTCATTTGCTGCATTCTAAGTGGTGGTCTTTTGCGACTACTATTTCATTGGTTTCCTCATTGGATGCTTTCGTGTACACACAAAACCTGTAATCTTAACGAGGCGAATAAAGTGAAAATAAAGGTTTGGATATCATTTATTTACTAGTTCTATAATCCTATAGGATATTTCAGGTATTTATATCCATAAAGTCCAATATCCTCCACAAGATAAGCCAAGGTTAAGTTTAAATACGGTTGACATTGATATTCAAATCATGAGCTATGAGACATGTTAAGTTAACTCTTTATTTTTTAACTTAGGTTACACTATGACTGCTCAACAATGGACACGTTTCTTGAGAACCAAACAAAACACCCTTATATAATACACAAAAAGTTAAAGTACATTTGGAACTTTGAGTCTGAAAATTTTGAGGTGTTAAAGTAAGTGGATTGTGTCTTGAACCATTTAAATTTGGAAGATAATATTTATGACGTAAACGTGCATATTTTTGTGGCTATGAATAAAAATAAATATTTTCCTTATAATGGATCAGCAGTGTAGCTAATGTTGATTGGATGGAATAGTGTAACATCACTTGGTTAATTGCTTAACTAAAGATACACTTATTCTAAGTGGGTGTATATTTTACGCTTAAAATCATTGTTTACGCTGCAGATGTCTACTCTATTAGAATGTTTCGTTTGTGCATATCCACCTGGGACGAACTGATAATGTGTGATGGTATTTCTATTTAGCACCTAGCGCCTTCGGAAAACTGAACTATGTGTTCATCCAATATACTATGTCAAGCCAGCCATTGATGACTAGGTGAGGTTCCGTGTCTTTGGCAGGGTCCAGTTTGAGAATCCTAGCTACCCGATTGCGAAATCCCCTCCGGTTATGACGCTTGATTTGTAGACTGATGTGACTTTAGAGAGTGCATATGCCTTAGAGAGGTGACTTCTGAAATCAGCAGCTATTGCATTACCCGACAGTCGGTTGGCTAGTAGTGAGGCCAGGGTTATAGAATTGTAGGGCGAAGGCACGGAAATATGGGTAATAAGTTTAGCTGGGATGAATAATAAAATAAAGGGTTAGAGACAGAAACAGTTTGATGAGTAGATGCATAAAACTAACAGACGGGTGTATTAACAGGTAATGGTACCTGTTTCATTAATGGGTATGTGGTGAGGGGAGTGCTAATGAAGAGTGTTCAGCGTCCTCTCTATGCAGTAGACGGAACTCCATGTATACGTATGTAATGCAATGTATGTAGTCCAGTCTCTGATAGTTCTTACTTAGTCAACCAAATTACGACGGTGGATAGGACATAATAAACTATACCCTTAATTAAAAGGAGCGCGGTCTTACCCTAGATTTCCCCCCTATGGTTGGTGTGCTATCCTATGGAGGTTACCCATTTGTGAACATTGGTAAACTGTAGGTTATATTGTTTTGGCTTGTTAGATTGGGGTATGCTGGATATTACATGTCATTATTAAGACACTTTCCTCATTCTTTTGTAACTAAATGAAAATAAATTAAGGGAGCGTAACCGGATTTCATACATCTTTTGGCTGAGACATATGGCCCGCTTCTTTTCCCGTCTCTGCATTTTCTCAGTATATTCGCATCTTGTTTGAGGAGAGGATCTGCAACAATGTTATACGTCTCAAAACAGGGTTGGATGGAAGCTGTAGCAAACGAAGAGGAGTTTTGGGGTAAGCGTGCTTAATTACCTCTGGATAGGGTAAAACGTAGCGTAGGCCTTGGTCGTGGTACCTCCATATTCGTCACCTGTGTCAAGTTCGTTTGTTAAGGTGAAACCTGAGTGCTATAATTATATGCTTTAACTGTCTTTAAACCTAAGTATGCTTTCAAACATACCAAGTTCATCAATTCTGTTTGATGTAACTGTTAAACTGGACACGTGTGGATTATTCTTTATATATATATATATATTATATATATATACTATTTATTTTTCCGAATTCCTCGTGATGCAAATGGACACCAAATGCTTACATATCTTTAGAAGTGTAATGAAATAAACGTTTGCTATTTAATGAGAAATTACGATTTTATTCAGTCATATTTCCCTAAGATGATACTAAACGTCGTCTCTCTTTAGAAATTGGGATGAGCGTCTTTATGACGAAATTCTAAATGCTCAAGCATTAACTATGGATGTAATTGAAACTCGCCGAGGTTTGTATGGAATTAACAAGATCGATGTCAGTCTCACTCCTATAATCAGGCTTGTTTTGAATGGAGTACGTTTTTCAAAGTGGTATAAATATTTTTATTTGTATTCATTTATATTCATGTAAGAGCCTTATTATGTTTTTAGCTAGGATTTAATTTGCTTTACTTTAATTTCAAAGTCTAAAATCAATGCTTGAAAAACATTAAGGTGACAGAATTATGTTACTGCATACGTCGAATATGCAAACACGTTTTCAGCTATTAAAAGTATGTTAAAAGCCGTTAGGAAGTATATTCCTCGATAGGCGTGCACAGATGTTCAATAAACGAATGGGATACAAACTACCATAACACCAAATGAATGTCTTACATGTAAGGTTTCTTTATGAAGCTATTTATCACAATCACTTATACAGTACGTGTTTACTTTCGGGTGAGCTAACAAAATATGGGAACACGCCAAAGCAACCTGAGATCATTTGCATTACCAGTATATATATATATATATATATATATATATATATATATATATATAGTCATTCAGTCAGTTAGTTACAACGTAGAACTTGGTACATGGATACATTAGTTCAAGTTGTCATGCCCCAATTAGTAGATAGAGGTTAAGTTGTCTGATCATATCCCAGAGTAGTGGAGGTAGTAACAGAGTTAGTATTAATGGAGAGTTAGATATTGAGGATAAAATTTAAGAAAATATGATTCAGAAAACATATGGTTATGATGAGTTAAAAAGCTTAAAATTTGGAGGAGGATAAGGAGTGGATGCACCTGCGTCATTGCGAACGATTTTGAGCTATGTCACCCAAAGTCTTTAACCAATGGTTACGATCATCACGCGGACCCCAACCAGGTAGTCTACACCTGTTAACATGGCTCAGCCCAATTGTTAATAACCATGTTTCGGTTTGCCCGCGCCTAGCTTTTTTCCAGCCTACACCAGATATACGTGTACTAAACTTTCTGTATTGGATGTTCAAGTAGTGTATAAAGTTTTCCAACAGCATGAACTATGATTATCAGTTTTGTTGCTTTTTAGTTTTTTGTCAAAGCTATTTTCTTAAGTCAGTCGTTTTTTGGTTCCAGTGTCTTACTCCGTTTCATTGCTTCCAAGTGTTTAGCTGCATAATATGGTTCTGCGTCGAATACGAAATATATGCAACGTGTATTGCTGTGTTTTCCGTGACGTCACTTATTTTTCAGGTCCACGAGCTTCGTAAGGTAAGAACTTTTGCACATACTGTTCTGTGTGTATAGATGGAATGTTGTTTAGCGTTAGTCAGCAGGACATTCTTGACCCTCATAGAGTACTGTCGACCTAATTGTTATGTGACCACTAGTCTCGAATTTGATAAATACTATTAATTAACTGGGTAAACATCACATTCGCCACTACACAGGGATTACCGAATATATATATCCCAATCCAATTACGGGTCAGTCGTTACCAAAATAGCTCAGTGGTTACGATCTCTGACTGTAAAATTAGCCCATTGGAGACGGAGTCCACTGGGGTAGGCATTAATTCCCACAAACAGTTCACGTGACAAGGTCCAAGATTTCCTGACGACTATATCCAAACGGCATTCCATCTCTGTTTAGTGCCAGTGATGTCGAATCACGGGTTAGTGGCTGCATTACAAGTAAATTAACCACCATAAAGGACAAGACAGATACCACAGTGGTCACTGCACAGTGATCCATGAATGTGTTGTGCTCATCTTTTTTAAAAGTGTTAAACTAGCCAAATAGAAATTAACAGATTTAGAGTTGCTGTTACTAGTTCAGGCAAAATTATTTACAAGCTGTTTAGTATCCCTATCGTGTATTGTTACTAAATCTTCTGTAGAGTAATCAACTCAAAACATTTTCTGGTTTGTTAAATTGTTTACAAAAAAGTTACTTAAGGTTCACCCTTTTATTTTGCTATGAGCTAGACCACGTGCACAAAGAATAGTGGTATCATCTCAATCCCATAGGAATTTTGGCTTTCGTTATAAACGACACTAAGTTTCAGAAGGAAATATTTAACTGTTTAAAAAAGTTGGCTTTGACATTTACTTTCTAGCTATCTGGAAAGGCCGTTTTAGAAACTCAATGACACAATGTATGAAATAATGCTTTCCTTATACATATATTGACAGGAAAATGGAAATAACTTAGTGACTCATACAAAAAACTGCATTATGGCTCAAGTCAGTGGATAACTGTGTCCACAAACTGAGGAATATGACTACCATTATATTTAAATACATGCTCACTCGACAGTAGAGGAATGTAAAAATTCTGTGATGTAGTGGTTTCAAGGCATATTTACTTTATGTCATTCGTTACCTACCTTGACACACAATATAGTAGGTTGAAGAAAAAAACTGGAGGCACCAAACAAAGATATGGTATTGGTTTGTCTAGCCGTTGACTTCTGGACTGTATAGTTCTGATAATTTTGTGAGTTTGAAGCTCGTCAACGCAACTCGGAAAGTCTCGACAACGTGGCTGCGTCTGTTTCATTCCTTTTAAATGTTGTCTATTGTGTCACCCAACATTCTTTATCTTCTGTCTAACTTTTCTCTTCCGAACTGTATTTTGTGTTTAAATTTCTGTCGTAGTTAATCTTATTTATTCTCTGTTGTTTTCCGACCATATTTGCTGGTACTGGATGTAAAAGCACGAATCATTAAATCTCTGATACCTTCCATGTTATCTGTGGCTATTTGCACCTATATTTAACGTAAAACGCTGATATCCTAAATATTTGACTGGTTTTATCCTAGCTTTATTAGCGGCTGGTAGTTTATGTTTTATTATAAGTAATGTATAAATTCAAGAACTTTGCTTTAATGATATCATGTACTTCTGATTAAGACGTCAATATATTTACCTAACAATTAGTTTTCGTAAGCTTTTCCTTTTCAATCATACGCTTTTTTGAGGACCAAAGTATAGTTGTTCGTTGCGATTTAAATTTTGTAACTGAAAATTTATTTTTCATCTAGTGAAAACTTCATGTTTCTTAAAACTGTGGTCCAACACTACAACAAAATATTAATATATGTATTGAACGCTCTGATTAGTTTCATAATGGATTCCGAAATATATAAAATTTATAGTCCTGATTTCTATGAGGTTTTATTCTTTATGTATCTTATACAAACCGATGGTCGTGCTTGTTTCTTACTAATAGCGCATATATAACTTAAGTTCGCACTACTAAGAGGGCAGCTACAGAAAGCCAGTACACCTGCTGTAAAATATTTTTACAGGAATCATCTATTATAATTAGGTTCTTTATTTATATTAAAAGTCTTGATATGATTTGTTCTTTTTATTTTTATTTTGTTTTACTATCGTATGTTTGTATCTAATGAAACTAAATTATTGTTTTTTATGCATTTTGGAAGGATAATGTCTAGTTATGACACTTATGATTCATTTCATCATTGATTAAAGCTAACCATTCAGTGTTTACTTAATAAGATTGAACAGTCTTTGCATTTGAGGGATTAAATGTAGGCTTACACCAACGTCTCTATAATTCACTCAAGACAATCAAACAACAATAATTTTATTACCTTCTGACTCTTATCACTTCCGAGTTTTGACTAGTCAGTATGTGTTCTCCGCAGTTTTTTTATGCTTCAGGTGACTATAGTAGCTTATGACTACTTATGAGTCCCTAGCTTTTACGATCATATTTTGTAGGACTTGTTATCCACAAATTAATCTATGTATCTTACTTTATAAGCTTTTGTATGATACATCAAAACGTCTAATGCCACATATCATTATTTAAAACTTATGTTTATTGCGCTCTAACAATCAGTTCTTAGGAAATTTGTAAATTTACCTAATAACCAACAAAAATGAATTTATTATCTTTTTGAATATATATATATATATATATATATATATATATATATATATATATATATTATTTGTTAATAAGAACCAAAAGTCCCAAGCAAGTTTATCTATGCTTAAGAAACTCATTGATTTTTATTTTTGAACTATTGGAAGACAACATGTTTGTATTAACACTTTTTATGATTTAACTGATTAAATACATTTGTTTTATATGCAATATTGCTACATTCTTCATCGGATGGCTTAGAATGAACGCGCATTGAAGGAAACTGTATGCATTTCATCTAAAGTTAGTGTATGCAGATGCAACGATAAGGAAGATGGTAAGTGAAAACAATTCTTATTAGTTGCTTTTCTGATATTAAAATTTAAATGCTTTATCACACTTGAAACCAAATAATTTCCCATAAAACTATTAAGGTATATAAGCTATATTGTTGTGATGCTTTCATTTTGTTTTCGAAAGACACTTTTGGTCTGCCAAGTTATAATTTCGTCTTATTCAAACAGATTATCTCGTCTTTCTGTAGTTTGATTTCTATCATATCGACCAGCACCATAAACGTCTTCAAAGTGTAGATGTTAGTTTAGCGTATGAGCTAGTATCTAGTAAATAGGCTGTATTTCGTGCCTTTACAAATGGTTAAGTTGTTCACTATAATTTGAAATTATTTATCGGTTATCTTCCTTAAATCGTGAGCTTAAATTATTCCACAACTTTTTTCCACGCTCCATTTCTTTCTCTCTGAACCAAATTCTATATGCCCACTCTTCTTTGTTTTTTATTATTATCATTGAAGTAACTTCTACTTCTATTAGTGTGATGTTAGTCTTTCTGTCCTTTAGAGGTATGGCAACTTGGACCGATGCACACATATACCAGATTATATGTTGATCATACATACATTGGTTATGATTTACGAGTTTTGTTTTATAAATGAGATTACTATCTTCTGATTAGAAACTTTACAAAAATAAGTAGATTTTGTCAGTTTTAACAATTACTTATCATTTTCGGTTGAATATAATTTAAGATGTTAGTCTGAATTTCGTCAAATATGGTTTCTGTGCGTTTTAATTATCGGTTTCAAATTTATTATTTTATACAGTAACACTTTATCAGTTAACCGATTTACTTTTTTATTGATTTAACGGGTAAAATATTTCACTCCTTCTTGAGTTGACTATAAAGTTAGCTAGAACTTTATTATTCCCCTTGTATTTTCGTACTTTATTCTTTTAAAACTTCGTAATAAGCTTTTGTTAGATTTGTCAGTGCTCGTAAGTTATAGCTAGCTTTATTAAAATTAAAATATCAGACTCAACCTTAATTTTAGACTTAGACATATACACTTTAATTACTTTTGTCTTCCAATCACTAAGTAGTGAAGCTATAAGTAATAGGTCTAAAGAAATTCCATCAACTCACGTTTTCATTCAAGTTAGATCTTAATCAATTCTATTTTGCAGACTAAATTGAATGAAAGCGTGACTTTTTGTGTGTTTGACACCAAAAATGAAATAGTAGTCTACTTCGACAATATTAGAAATATTCCATAATTTTGACTGAAGTGGTATGCGTGATATCAATCGGATTTTAATATTACTCAAATGATTCATTTCTGCAATTTTAGAGGTCACATAGTTTTACGGAAATTTTTATCGATTATATGAACTAGAAAATATTTTATGTTATGGTATATATTGTTGTTATTATTGTTTGTTATAATGAAATGTTTACGGTCCAAAGTTTTCTAACGAATAACTGTATCCTTTAAAGTACAAGAAAAGCCCATTCACATTACAAGGAAAAATTACGGACTGTTTATTATAAATACTGATGTCTGAATGAGTTGTACGGTTAGTTACGACTATCCTAAAGCATTTTGTGCGTATAAGTTTTCTCTATTTCGAGTCACGGGCATCTTAAATTCTTATTCTTAGGCTTTCTAAATACTGAGAAGCAGTGATGAAAGTGTAGAACAACTAGTGTAATTGATTTTGAACAACGGTGGACACATTTGTACTGTAAGACATATAACTTCATTCCTTAACACCAGTAGCAATGATGCGCAGTGTTTTATGTTTTCCTTCAAAACATACGTTCTTGAGAAAAACAGCTTGCTTTACATATCATCCATTCTAAACTAATTTCGTGCTTATGTTCTCTCACAGGCCTATGTAACAGATTGGTGTAAGTATGCTGAAGCAATAGAATTGTTCATTTATTAATTGGTTTATAACATTAATTGATCTGAAAACGCTAAATGTATTAAACAAGAACTACTGCCATTTTTACCTTGACTGGTGGAAGTAAATTTTTACTGAACTAACTTGTATATAGCTACTTCCTCTACCAAATACTAACGAAAATGATTCACACGTATTTTGTTTCCAACGGTTAGATTTCATACTTGTTGATTCAACCGAATTGGTACCAGGAGATTTAATTGCCATTCCCAGTAGTGGATGCCTGATGCAATGCGACGCAGTATTACTTATGGGAAATTGCATCGTAAATGAAAGTAGCTTAACGGGTAAGCCCTACAAGATAGCTTTTTTTCAAATTTAATTAAAATAGTCATGGTCTTTCTATCATAGTAACTTGAAATCGCCTTATTTATCGAAGTTTTGTTTTTTTTTAACTACGAAAGTGGTTTTATTCCGGATTGTAAAATGCCACTACAATATTCACAAATGAAGCATGCGTAGGTAAATCAGCATCTCTAAAAACTTTTCAAGGTTTCTTTACATACTGATATTCTACAATCAGGATAACGATGTTCGCTTTTAAAAAATGCTGGCAATTCTGTCAGTTTTCATAAATGTAAGAAATTATCGGGTGACAACTCCACGTTTAATAGAATTTTTTTTCCATAGTTCAAGCCCTAATGACAATGCGTTAGTTGCCATTATTTTTTAAGTTTTAACCCTTGTAATACGGAACAACAAAATACTCATATTTTAGTTTGGCCGTAATTTCATAAAACCTAGTTCACTACACAAATGGTCGATTACAGAAGTCTGAGTGCCCCTTCATGATTATAATTTAATCTCTTTTTCTGAATTAAATAAGAGAATATTTTCTAAGACAGCTTGAATAGATCTCTTAGATTTATTAAAAACAGATTTATCTATAGTAGATTACTGATATATTTTACCTGGAAATTCACTAAATAGTGTATTTAGTTTGGCTCACTGTTACTATCAGTAACCAGCATTAATGATTAATTGAGACGTCTGATAATACACTTTTGACAGTTTTGCTTTTAAAACATCGTTAAATGATTGATTATCAAACTCAGGTAAATAATATCGTGATGTTGTATTTATGAAGGTCCGTATAACTCAAAAGTAACTTAAAATTATAGATAACAAAGCTGTTTACTGTAGATGGGTACATTTCAGTCAAATTATAAAACTAGAGATAAAAAAATAACAACTATGATGATCACCTGAGTTATTTAACAAAGTAGTTTAATAAAGAAATTGAGAATTGTCTTATGGTTGATTTTGGGATAATTGATTGAAGTGTCTATTTGGACTGCAAGTAGTGACAATAAGAGCAACTAAAATGTATCCATTTTCGTTAGTTGCTACTACTATATGTTCATCAACTCATTTCTAAGTCGTTATAAGCATCATATGCCTTAATAGATATCATAATTTCTGACTGCGGATCTTAAATAGTTGTTTCTTCTGCAGACGAATTAGCCAAATAGATAATACAAGTCAAAGTAATGATAATAACTACTTTGTCCATTGCTGCGTATTTTGCTACATTAACTGTCAGCACGAATTTTGGAGTGTTGCAAAAAGATTCTCTTTAATATACACGGATTGTAAATATTCAAATATGTATTTTATGAATGTTTTTGCAATAATCAGTATCTGCTAATCATCTTTAATATCAAGAGTTTTTCTGCCAGTTCATCTTCTGTAATATTTCTCCCTATTAATGTATTAGGAGCTTGAATTCCAGTGTGTTCACCTCATGTCTTTTCAAAAGATTGACTAGTAGTAAAGTATGCTAACGTATGCGTCGCGGCAAGTTTCATCAGCATGTGTGCATACAGTTACGATGTATGATTATACCATCCGAACAAGTATAAAACAGGAAAGTTTATTGCAATATTCGCACATTTGGAAAATAGGTCATCCAAATCTTTTAGCACGTAAAGTGTGTACATAGTTAACAAATTTAAATATAATTTGATCATTTGCATCGGTAATATTACTTGTGCAATATAAGAACAGAAAACGATGTTATTTTTGAATGAAGATGAAAACAGTAACTTATTCGTATGTACATAGTGTATTCTGTACAGCTTGTAGTCGAGACATTTTTAACAATACTTTCACTAACGTGTTCGATGCATGAAATTGAACAAGCATTTACACTAATACGTTAAATGCAAACCGTATTTTACATCAATTTCCAAGTAATTTTTAAAAGCATTCAAGTCAAATTAGATGCATAACCTTGAAAAACATTTTAGTATTATTAATTTAGTCTCTGTAAGAGTGCTCACCTTGTATGATGCGAAATTATAGCAGTTTAACAAGTGCTTGTTAATTCTAATGTTCCAGGCGTATCGTCGTTTTACACTCAACGATTGCATTTTTGAAATGGTTACATTTTAAAGACTTGGTACCCACTTCTTAAACTATTTGCAGCATATATAAGTCATAGTTGTGCAGTTAATTTTGTGGTTTGCATTAATTTCAACTTAGTATCACGAAAACGCTTTCGTTATCAGTTCACCGTTTGTATTCGTGAATATAATACAAACTCCCATATATCTTTTATACTCAAGCGTTACAGCAGAGACAAAATAAGTTTAATTTATTTTCACCACATAACGCCCCATTATTTGCAAATAATTTCATAACATAGTTTAAGTGTATCGAAGTCATTTTTCAATTCCTAGGATAACAGTAAGGAAGATAATCTAAAAGAAACAAATGACGGTATCAAGAAATAGTAATTTAATTGAGATAATGAAATTTTCCATAATCGTATCGAGCGGAAAATGTTCTCGATTGTGTATAGGGGAAATCGTGAGAAGTTAGGGTAGAAAAACTCGATGATTTTAAATCACTCAGTAATTGAAATGGCTCATTTCAGCTAACATCCAATAGGTTCCTAAGGCAATCAAAAATGATTCCTATTCATTTTCTCTCAGGTTTCCTAGTTAATCTCAAACTACAGAAGTCGGTTCATCTCGTTTTAAAATCTCTTCACACTCTCACATAAAAGATGCGCGAAATTCAGGCTATAGAATGTTTAAAATAAGTAAATAATGCACATTAAAAATATTTTGAAGTATTTATTTAGAATGTTTGTGAACTAGTTATATAAGTGTTTAATTTAATCTTAGGTGAAAGTCTACCAATTACAAAAATACCACTGCCTAACGGACAGTATAAAAATGCGTCATTTGACTTCCGATCGTGTGCACGACATGTTCTTTTCAGTGGAACATCTGTAATCCAGACACGTGGTGATATAAATAAACGCGTTCTTGCCGTAGTCATCCGGACGGGATTTATGACCACTAAAGGTGAACTTGTACGATCTATCATGTTTCCAAAACCCATGAAGTTCAAATTTACTCAAGATGCTTTCCAGTTCCTAGGTGCCCTTTGTGTTGTGGCGCTTGTTGGTCTCTGTGTTTCAGTTTATCTTATGGTGAGTCCTACCACTAACATTATTTTCCTCAGCTTTGGTTTTTATATGCCAAAATATGAGTTACTACACGATAAAATGTAGTTAAAACGTTTTAATACTATAAATATTCAAAGCATTTATTCGCATAACACTACTTAATACATCATTCAAAACAGTGATGCCAAGAGAGCTTTGTATATTTGCAGTAACTACTAGTAGACGTGAGTTACGGTTTAACTGAATGCCCGAATGAATTTCATAGATCATTTTCTCACTATTTGTGCACGTAATAAAATATCTTTCGGAAAATAAGTTGGTTTTTGTAAGACAAACATTTTTTCACTTGTTTCCAGCGTACATTAAACTTCGGGCAATACGTTAATAAAGACTACCTTTTTCCAATACCATTGTGTCACAAAACTGCTATTTATCTTTCTACCAATGAAGTAATTTGGATGTAGTAGATGAAAAATTTTGTCAAAACGTTTTTTATGAATCATTTGAGTCCATTTTGTGTTGATTATTCGTTTGGTTTTTCTCATTTACTTCGTTAGGTTGCAATGCATCTATAATTATAATTTAAGGAAATTTTATATTATTGTAAAGTATTGTCTCTTGAACTGACTACTCTCCTATGTTTTCCAGATATTACTAAAATTAACGAACACTTTTTATGCTCAAGAAGAGTTGACTTAAATCAGTTCGGTGATTAATATTCAGCTCAGTGTTGCATCCTTCATTTGACCCCATAGCTATTAGATAAGTATATGCTTTAACCAGCCGTATGTAAACATAAAATGAATGTGTTATGGCGTAAGAAAGTATAGGCTTCAATTGATTGATGTATGAGACCAATTTACGGATATAGCCTTGTACGCACGTGGTTACAGTAACAAACTTCAATGGGTGCCTAGTCGGTCACTGTATGTCACCCTATGCCTACTTAGTCCCATCCCGAAATCAGAGAACACAAGATTGATGAACCAACCAGACACAATCATGTTATAATCCAGGCACTCCTTTATACACATAAAGTTAGACCACACAGAGAACCAACTAGGAATTAAACATTAATACGAAACAAATGATATTGCGGCAGTGAATAGGGAGAGGGGGGGTAACTTGTATACAATCAATTAATTGTAATTTATAGTAAGATACATTATACTAACAGCAAATATACTAAACGGGAAGATAGGGTAAGAAGAACGTAACAACAATAGAAATGAAATGTTTACACTACCCACAGTTAAAATAATTGAAATAGTATTCTAAAATACAGTACTGAGAGTTCGTTATCCTTATTTAGTCGTCCAACATAGCAGAATGGAAAGTTGTTACTCGAAGTAGCTTAGTATCATTCAAAAAGCAACACATTTTTTGTTTCTGCAGTCCTTAATATGACTCAGGTTGTGCAACAGTGTTACTCTCTGCTACATTCCCACTATCTGTTATCTGACTACATACATTCATTGATTTTCCTACGTTCGGTCACTTGTAGAATTAGACTTAATAACGGACTATTTTATTCATATAACAAGAAGAATGTCATTTTGCTATACACTATATACGTAATTTTCCTTCTATAAGTTTATGGTTTGGGGCTAGCAACAGAATTCAGGACCCACATATTCTTTTGTTTGAGATATGTTAGTTGGATACAGTTCATTTTATCTTTGATATTTACCCAAGTTCAATAAATGCAGTCCTAAATATTAATAATGAAAAAATACAAATCCTTGCAACTATATTATACCCACTGAGCTAGTTGGCTGCCATCCGGACTCAATAGCATCGTGTCTTATTGTTTAGCTTTTAAAGAATAGGTACTACGTTCCTGTCTCAGTATGAATATTTACAATAAGATGCATGAACATGCAGCTTTTAGTCATAGTAGGTCAAAACACGCATCCTGAAAATCTATGCTACGGCTTGTAAATCTAAACAATAACAAGTACTGGTGCAGTCATCTAACTTCACATTGTTAATTTGTGTTTAATCTCAGTAGTTGTTTTAATCAGACAGCGTAAAATTGGTACGGTGATTATCTACTACTATTATTGATTTCATTTTTAAATTGTTAAATTGATATTTCATATTTTCTTCTTGTGATTATTTTTGTTATTATAAGTGGAATCTTTCCCAGATATTGTAATTATTAATTATTATAATTTATCTCTTTTTATAAGGTTCAATTCGTAAAATAATTCTAGTATTTTAAATTTTAAATGTTGATTTAAACTAGTATTGGAACAAAAAGGATTTATACTATGTTATTTTGAGACCGTTGGATTTAGTAACAATTGTGATACCACCTATTTTACCTGTGGCAATGAGTGTTGGAATCGTTTTCGCTCAACGACGACTTCGTAGTCATGGAATTTATTGTATAAATCCAAATGTCATGAATGTGTGTGGTGTAATTAACCTCACCTGTTTTGACAAGGTCTGTAGTGTTATTGCTTATTGGATGATTTTTGTTTATCATATCGTTGATTTTATTACTGAAAGTTATATCCACCCTATATGCCTATTGAACCATTGTGTCAAAATGAAACATAAATGAAATAAATACTAAATAGAAATTGTATGCAGTAGCATTTGGAAAAAGGTTGTTTTTATGCGTTTGTAATACAATATATGTGTTTGTTTTGTAGAAAAAGGTGTCATGAAAAATTCAATTTTCAAACAATGGAAAAAGTAAAGCTTCATATAGTCAAGTTCTAGTTTAACTTATTCCATACTTGAGTAGCACAAGGTTTTGAAAATGACTACATGATCCAATAAATATAATAGTGTAAACATTTGACCGTTAGATGCATAAACGAATAATGATATTGAAAAAGCCAAACTTTGCCGATTAATATTTGTTATCATATTATTTACTAATATGAAAAATAAATAAAACGGTGTAAAATAATCGGTTAGCTCGTCATGTACAACGTGTAACCCGGCACATATGTGGACTGGTTCCTGTTACTATAACTATATAACACATCAAGATGAATATCGAAATTATAGAAGCCGTATTAACATCAGACTTATGGAATAATAAACGGTAGATAAATTTGCACTGTTGTCTTTAATTTTGATTTATTTCACTGGTCTCCAGTATTTTATAGATTGTAGTCAGAATTACCACACTCACTCATATACACCTGACAAATATTTATTAGCATCATGTTTTTGTGGCAAATGTTTGGTTTCCTCATCTCGTAGCTTTGTTTTCGACTCCTAGTTTAAACGTAAGACCTTATAGATGATTGAGTATTATGCATATTTCAGTTGCCGTGGTTGAATTAAGCCATCAAATGACTTATTTTCTCCATTTGAACCACTTGAAATACAGGTAGAAAGATATAAACGACGTAGAATGTATCACAATGTTTTTTAACTATTTCAAAATACACATTTGTGAAGTAGAAGGCTAATTTGTTTAAGTTAGACTTGTTACTAACCAAAACGTCAAGTGGTGAAACTCATTTATTAGATTTGCCTTAAGATCTTTTCGATAAGACATTTAAATCGCACAATTTGTTTATTCTCAACCTTTCCGAAACATAATCGAATTATTGAGCAAAGTAGTAAAGATACATTGAATTTTCTTTAAATGGCAAACAATTTATTTTGTCTGTGAATTTATATCAAGTCATCCGATTTCCCGAGTATTTTAAATATTGAGTTTTATTTGTGTAGGCGTGATGTGTATAATCACGATGCAAAGAATAACAATCGCTTTTGTGGGTTATTACTCATTTTGTTCAACAACCGGTAGTTCATTTTGCTTTAACGTTCATGAAAGACCGATGCGAAGAAAAACGAGCCAACGTTATCAAGTTATTCGATGCATACTTTCTCATACTATAATTCAGAATATATGAAACCATCGAAAAATTATGCGAACTTACGAAGACATGTATTATGTGAATGCGTTATAGTGAAAACACTCGTCTATTGTATGGAGCTGTGTTTTGATAATGATATAATAAAATCAGTTCTACCTAGTAAATGTTACGGTCTAAGAAATTTTAGTTGTTTTTTGTCTCAACTCCATAGAGTTAAGTATTCGACAGACCATATTGTTTAGTATGTTATAACATGATTCCCTTTTCCCACTAAAAACTATATCTCTACTGAACATTAATTCCTTTCTATGCAAATTATATTGCCATAACACTGCATTTTTAGTTCGATCGCATGTATTAAAAAGCTGTAGTTGGATTGATGGTCTATCAGTCTGCAAACAACTTAGTGAATGTCCGTATTCGATCAACTGTTCTGTTTTTCCCATTTGATTATAAATGATCATAGCTCTATACAGATGATATTTTCATCACCAAGATTTTTGTGGACAGATATTTATACAGGAGGTTTACTTTGAAACAGCACTTAGCGTTTCATTTAAAGTTGCTGCTCACACTTATTCCAATATTTTAAACAAAAGACAGTAGTTCACCTTGTATTAATCCATCACCTAGGCCCCTACAGAAACGTTTATGGTAAACTTAATTTATTGTCTTAGATATGACGGATAGCAGAATCAGACTAATAAAACATTAATGTTGATTGTGAGTGAATAATTTACTATCCATATAAATGTCTTCGCCGTATTGCCTGTTAACATAATTAGGACTGATTACTTTATTGAATAAACGGAAGTTGAATAGTTACTTATGCGTATTTACTTCACTCTCGCATCATTGGTCTATTAATGATTTTACGTTTAAAGTGTTTTTAATTATGTCTTCGAATAGTCTTTCTTCTGAAGGTCTTCTATTCTATTTTGTGATATTAGACTGGCACTTTAACTGAGGACGGGTTAGATCTGTGGGGTGTTGTCCCAAACAAAGATGGAATTCTTGGAAAGCCTGAATTTGAACCGTCAAAATTAGATTACGGACCTTTAATTGAGTGTATGGCTACTTGTCATTCATTAACTCGAATAGATGGCGTTTTATCAGGTGATCCTTTGGACGTTAAAATGTTCCAGTCTACTAAATGGGTAGGCTTTACATTTTTAAATGGTAAAAGTAATGTATGCATACATTCTATATTTTAAAGTGACAAAAATATCATATGCGTCTTAATTGCCATTAGTTAAAGTTATGTGTAATACACGTTTACGGAAGTTCGTGTCAGCGGAAGCTGCATTGACTACTGTAATGACTTTGTTCTGAATTTTGTGCTGAACCACATTTGTAACTAGCGAGTTCTTTTGTCCTTACGATTATAGATTACTTAAACCGTATCATATCTGTTTACTATACCTTGATTTTTAATTGTGGTCGTTTTACAAACACAAAAACATTTGATGACTGGAGTTTAAAAGCTGCGTCAGATAGCTAAATTAAGAAACCCAGAGAATATGTGCGGTTTAGTATCCAACGACTTAAACGCATAATAAAGATGTCGAGGTCATATAGAAAGCCGATTTCGGGGTATTTGTTTACAAACATTTGCTGATGCAAATGGTAGTGACCGACGCAATTTACATCCACACATAACTCATTTTTTTGTTTACTTCACGCTAGAGCAGAAAAGTTATGTATGCAATCCATGCCTAATTCTAACCTCTAGGTATTTACTTAGTTCGTTAGTTTTATCTGTAGCAGACTTTATACTCTTGACTCTGGATATTTAATTAGCAGAATGTGATGGTTGGATTTACAACAAACTGCAACGGATATGGATTACAATTTAACACCTAGTATATATATATATATATATATATATATATATATATATATACGGTAATTCTGATCACGAATAGCTGTTTTGTAACATGGCTTAAGCATTATCTTTTTTCAATATTATCGTAGGATTGCTTGTTCGGTAAATTGGTAGGATTAATTTTGTGGTGTAACACTGTAAGGGTTGTAGTATTTTTAGTACTGGCGGTTTGGACTAATTTAGCTTTCTGCAAGTATTTTCATTTCACTTTTGTGTACTGGTAAGTGTATGTGATATTTCAATAGTCAGACTTATTTGCTACTAATTACATGAAAATTTGCTACCGTTAGCTCATTATAGTTCGTACAGCAAAATTACCATACTTTTGTAACTTAAAGATGTAGGTTGTTTAGTAGTCGTGAAATAACAAATATTCTATGTAAAAGCAAATAGAATGTCAAACTCATTTACTGAACGCTGGAAATACTGTGAACTTCAACCACATATTACGCAATACTTTAGTAGGAATGTTTTTGCATTTTCGATGGTGGTTTAAACCTGTAAACCTATTCAGTTCTAAACATGGATGTCATGGTTATGTAAAGAATAAACAATATATCTGTAGTATTTACCCATTAGTATATTACGGAGAGTGAAACCGAGAAAGTCGTCATAAGAATCCATAGAATTATAATGCTAGTACAAGAAATAGTAGAAGTATTTTTTGTTATGAGCTCTAAAATATTGCATAAAAAGCTTAATTTTAACATGTAAAACCCTAAAGCGAATTCAAATTTCAACCCGATTTCAAATTTTTCTTAAAATATCTTTATAAATTAAGATGTAAAGTTAAGATGTGTATTTTGATCTATGTGCACATTAAGTTACAAACAAATTTTCTCGCTTTTCATTTATTGATTCGTAATTAATCTTTAATTGGTAGGAATTTCTGGAAGTTATTTCGGAGGACCAGCATAATTTTGACTTAGTTATATCTGCAATCGTGCGCCCCAATGAGGATGTGGGTTACGATATATTTGAAGTAAGTTTTATTAATAAATAAATTTTTTATCTAAACTTGTTGAGTATAGGTAATCTATCATACTCACTTGTAGTTATTTTTCATCGATGAAAGATCTTAGCCAACTGTCCTTAACACCTTTTCATATTCCTTTTTATACCTCAAGAGCTTCTTATTGCGGTCCATCGAATCCGTGTGTCAAAAATTTTGTCTAGGTAGTTTCCCACTACATAAGTACCAAGATATTTCTGCAGAGTCCATTTTTACTTGCACTTTGTGTTTCGGAAGCATATCAACCAAAAGAACGTTGGAATCTTAATTAAGAGAACCGACTGATTTAGTTTCATAACGGATAAATTCTATACAGGAATGATTATGTTAAGGTTAATTAAAATAGAAATGCACTATATGGAGCAAAAAGTGATCAGAGACGATTTACAGAGGTTCCACTTAATTTTAGAACTGTGATTTCTACAGTGACGAAATTTATTCATGCTTCAAGTATCCAAAATAGGAACGAATACATCACCTCGAATAAAAGGCTACTTATTAGTCCCTATCTAACTTTAGCTGCTGGATAGAGTACTCATGGTTTTATTTCCTATTCCTTTAACTTGGCTATTTGTTGTGTATTTTAACAATGTCAAGACTGAAGCTTGGTCTTTGTATGCAGTCTTATTCTGTGACCTCTAAGGAGGTTAAAGACTTCCTTGTAATACAAACACAATTATATTTACCTAAAGCGATGATATTTGAACTGTCATCGACAGTAAAGAATTTTTCAAAATATGATGTAGAGGTAAGTCAAAATGTACCCTGCTTACAATCTTTCAATCCATGAATTGTAGTCTACAGTTTATAAATTATTTACACAAATTTCCTCTTCAGAAAGTACCGTATGAGATCGGTATCGTACGTCAGTTCCCCTTCAGTTCATCCCTTCAACGGATGTCAGTGATAACGCGTACTCTGAATGAATCTCAATTTCATATATATACAAAAGGTGCACCAGAGACAATTGAAGTTTTGTGTCGGCGTGATACAAGTAAATAATCATTTTGGTGTATGATTACATAATTTGTTATTTTATCATTTCGAAAGCCAATTAGGTCATGTGCACTAATAAACCGTGGAGCTAACCACATGAAGAAATTTCTAGCTTTTACAACTTTTACCTTAAGATAAAGTAGTAAACTGACAATGTTCTAACGTATTCAAAGTTGTCTTGAGAACTTATAAAGTCGCATTTTTTTCTGATTGTTTTAATTTTTTCACTCTACAGCAGCACAGTGATTGTCTGAATTTGATAGGTATTGCCATTTGAGTATCAGTACTTGTAGGTCAGGAAACGTAGTCGCTTTTTCTGAATTCATGCTAGAGTTACCACTACCGTAATTTACCATACATGTACAATTTCATCTTAACATTGACCCGTACAATCAAGTGAGAATATTTACAGCTAATATTTTATTGCAATTATTTAAAGTCAAATAATTTATGGTTTAATTTGAAAATAATTCATTTCATTTTTAACATGCTAGTCCACGTTAAATTCACTACCTGTTGCATGCACCTGATTCAAGCGAAAAGTAGAATCTTAGATTAATCACGTTTCAGTAGAAATTTAATTACTTTTTCGAATTGGTTACATAAACTGAATTAACTAGCAGATTCATAGTCGTGATATCATTCACTTTCTAAAGTGATAAAGAAACAATTAAATCGATCATTTTTTTCACATTATTTTATTCAGTAGAGGTGAGACTTTAACAGATTGGAATTTAACGATTGTATGCCTATTTACTCTGTAACACAATAATAATTAAATATTTGCAACTCAATTCATGAGGATACAAAAGCCATTTATTCTATCAAATGCTATTTTATAATTTTCGAAAGCCACATGTGTTCTTAAACAATAATTCGAATTCCTCAGACGTACTAGATTAGTAATATATTTTTTGTTTTGAATATTATTATTATTATTTTCGTCATCTGTTAATACTAATTATCAGGGATTATGTGAAGGAACTAAATGGGTTGTTATTTTTTCCACAATAACTATTGCTCCTTAATTTATATTCTTACATTCGACTGCTTGTAATGCTTACATTAGTCGATTGGTTATTTTGAATGCAATTGTATAGCTTAATGTGTGTGTTACTCTGTGAATTTACTGTACCCTCGCATGTCTGAATGTCTGTAAAACCATTCTTAGCATGAATATGAACTAAAGTATTTCTAATGTTAAGTTACTATTACTGCTAAACCATGTTCGAATAAGTTATAACATCTCATTTTTAATGATAACTGTAATACTTTATTACGACACAATTTCTTTTTTTACAAATTCCTATCATATTATTACTGTCGCACAACGATGAAATTTTTCCTTCAACCTATGTAAACCACAGTAACCCTCCTTTAACTTATTTAGTTCTTTTAAAGTGACCAATAGTATATATATATATATTTACTCCACCTGTAGCTCTCCTAGGGTTACTGCTGGTCCCAAGCCTGGGTTAAGGAGGAGGGTCAGGCATGAGGCTAGCATTCCTATCCCGTAAAACCGAAGCCTGCTAAAAAACGCTAACCAGATTAAATAAACTAAACCATCTAAACTCTGCCTTTGGAGTAGAAGGAATGATTATGACGCCTCATGATGAAAGCCTAGATTCTTCGGAAGTCAAGAGACCGATGCCCCTTCTGACAGCCAGGGCAAAACTTTCTATGGGTACATGGAATGTTCGGTCAATGTGGGAAAGCAGGAAGACCAATCAAATGGCTGCAGAAATGAAGAGATACAACTCAACAGTGCTTGGAATCAGCGAAACCCATTGGACTCAAGCTGGACAGTAAACATTGGCTACAGGTGAGATGCTGCTATACTCCGGCCACGAGGAGGAAAATGCTCCTCACTCCCAAGGAGTTACTCTGTTGCTGTCCAAAATGCACGTCATGCACTCGTAGGATTGGAAACATATGGACCCATGATCATCAGAGCATCTTTCAAAATAATGAAGAAGGGGATTACTATGAATATTATCCAATGTTATGCACCCACCAACGACGGTAACGACGAGGGCAAAGATCAGTTTTATGATGGGCTGCAATCAATTATAGTAAAGTGTCCAGGAAAGGATCTGATAATTTTGATGGGGGACCTAAATGCCAAAGTCGTAACGGATAACACCGAATATGAAGAAATCATGGGACGACAGGGACTGGAAAAAAGAAATGAGAATGGTGAAGGATATGCAAACCTATGTCCTTTCAACAAAATGATTAGAAGTGGTACATTATTCCCCCACAAACGCATACACAAGGCCACATGGGTCTCACTGGGTCATACTACAGAGAATCAAATCGATCATATATGCATCAATTAAAAATTCAGAAGATCGATGGAAGATGTGTGAACCAAAAGAGGAGGTGACATTGCTTCAGATCACCACCTTGTGGTTACTAAAATGAAACTGAAGCTAAAGAAGCAGTGGTCAACTGGAGTAACAGCATTACGACGGTTCAATACAGCCTTTCTTCGAAACTGACAAACTCAATGAATTCAAAATATCTCTCAACAACAGGTTCTAAGCCTTACAAGACCTACTAATAGAATAAGAAACCACTATGGAGGATAACTGGAAAGGAATCAAAGAAGCACTAACTTCAACGTGTCAGGAGGTTCTGGGCCACAAACAGCACCATTATAAGGAATGGATTTCCACTAAGACCCCGAGCAAAAATCATCAAAGGAGGAACAAGAAAACAGGAATCAACATTAGCAGAGAAAATCAAGGCACAAACTGAATATACGGAAGCAAATAAGCAAGTAAAGAAGAGCATTAGAGCGGACAAACAAATACATCGAAGGCCTTGCAACGACAGCGGAAAAAGCTGCAAGAGAAGGAAATTTGAAACATCTATATGACACAACGAAGAAACTAGCAGGCAAATACGGTAAACCAGAGCGACCGGTCAAGAACAAAAAACAAGCCAATCACCGAGATCCAAGAACAAAGGGGCAGATGGGTAAAACACTTTGAGGAATTCTTGAATAGGCCAGCTCCACTGAACCCATCGGACATCGAAGCAGCACCAACAGATCTTCCGATAGATGTCACTCCACCAACGATGGAGGAAATCAAGATGGCCATCAGACAAATCAAAGTGGGGAGGCAACAGTACCTGGCAATATATCAGCTGAAGCACTCAAGTCAGATATAAATGTAACAGCAAAGATGTTCCACGTTTTATTCAGAAGGATCGGGGAGGAAGAACAAGTATCGGCAGACTGGATAGAAGGACACCTTATCAAGATACCAAAGAGAGAAACTTTGAGCAAATGTGAGAACTACAGAGGGATAACACTATTGTCAGTACCAGGGAAAGTCTTTAACAGAGTGTTGCTGAACTGAATGAAAGATTCAGTTGATGCTCAACTTTAAGGTCAACAGGCTAGTTTCCGTAAGGATCGGTCGTGCACAGACTAAATAACAACACTACGGATCAACGTTGAACAATCAACTGAATGGAACTTGTCCCTGTACATCAAGTTTACTGACTACTAGAAGGCGTTTGACAGTGTAGGCAGCAGAACACTATGGAAACTTCTTCGACACTACGGCGTACCAGAGAAACTCGTCAACATCATCTGGAATTCTTACGATGGGCTACAGTGCTGAATCGTGCGTGCAAATTAATTGACAGAGGCATTCCCAGTGAAGACCTGAGTCAGACAAGGCTGCCTACTCTCGCCTTTTCTCTTCTTTCTAGTGGTTGACTGAATCACGAAGACCCACATCTGAGGGGATGCACAGAATTCAATGGACAAGTAGGACGCAACTCTATGATTTAGACTTCACGGATGATCTAGCTCTTCTATCACATACACACCAACAAATGCAAGCAAAGACAAACACCGTAGCAGCAACCTCAGCATCAGTAGGCCTGAGCATACATAAGGGAAAGAGCAAGATTCTCAAATACAACACAGAGGTCACCAACCTAATTGAACTTGATGGAGAAACTCTGGAAGAAGTGGATATTTTCACGTACCTTGGAAGTATTATCGATGGACAAGGAGGGTTCGATGCAGATGTAAAGGCATAGATTGGCAAAGTAAGGGCAGTATTCCTACAGTTGAAGAACATAAGGATTCAAAACAACTGTCAACCAACCTCAAGGTCAGACTCTTCAATTCGAACGTCAAGAGAGTTCTGCTATATGGAGCTGAAACTTGGAGAGTTACTACAAACATCATCAGAAGGGTACAAGTATTTATAAACAACTGTCTACGCAAGATACTGAATGTCTGTTGGCCGGAAACCATCAGCAACAGCCTACTATGGGAGATAACAAACCAACTCCCAGCCGAAGTGGAAATTATGAAAAGACTCTGGAAATGGATAGGACATACATTGAGGAAATCATTAGACTGCATCACGAGACAAGCATTAACATGGAATCTTGTTGGGAAACGAAAAAGAGGAAGGCTAAGGAACACACTGTGTCGAGAATTGGAAACAGATATTAAAAGGATGAACAGCAACTGGAAACAGCTTGAAAGGATTGCTCAGAACAGAGTTAAATGGAGAATACTGGTGAGAGGTTTATGCTCCTCTGTGAGGGGTAACGGGCGTAAGTTTATATATATATATATATATATATATATATATATATGGCGATTATTTCAAAATAGGTCTGTACTCGCACTTTTAAACAACTGGTGACAATCATGCTTCGTGATGTAATTTTAAATTAGATAATTAAAAACGTTCTCGATACACTAAAATTTGCTATAACAGATATTATCGAACACACTTTTGTATTCCAGTACCTACTAATTTTCATTCAAATTTGTTGGAATTCACTCGAGAAGGCTTTCGTGTCTTGGCATTAGCTTGGAGACCAATCAAAACGTCATATCTGCGTATTATGCGCATATCACGTGATCACGTTGAACATAATCTTTTGTTTCTGGGATTACTGGTGATGGAGAACAGACTAAAACCTGAGTCTGGTCCAGTAATTAAAACTCTACGACAGGCGAATATACGACCAGTTATGGTGACAGGTAATTCTGTTTACATTTATTAGGCCAAATGAATACTCATTGGGTATTTAAATGTGCACGAAAGCTCAAACTACATGACTGTTATGTGTTACTTAATATTTGGATTAAGTTATTTTATTGATATTCTTCCTAATTAGTGATAACGTTGTAATACAAATGAAGGAAAGTAGATCATTTCGTCAATAACCAAATTAACTGTTTTCTTTTAATCCAGTGTTTAAGTTGATGCTCTACTTAGTTCAGACTAACTAGAGCTGTTTTAACTGTCAAAATAGGTCAGTTGATTTCATCTACGACGACATAACTAGAACTCATATAACAAACTAAAATAATCCTTTGCTTCTGTTGTATTACCTGTTGCATGTTTATTTGTGCAAAATTCATCGTTTTAGCATCTCATCTTCTTCTCACTACGTTAAAATCTACATTGAGGGCACACAGGCGACAGTTATTGGTAGTTGGTGATAAAACTACTTTGGTGCATTGTGACATTGACATTATCGCTATATGGTAATACTACGGGATTCTTGGATAAATGCACGAGAAAGAAACTTTCAAAATCGATACATTTAGGTGGTTGTGTACTTGATTATAGGTCTCTGAAATTCGCCATACATAGGGATCAACACTTTCAAAGTTATAGCCAAACTCATCGGTTATGTCATTTTCATCAGTATGTGAACGTTGAGGGTTACCGGTTTAATTGGTGCATTCGGTTTTAGTAATGATCCATTAGTTAGCAATTTCTAGAAGTCAACCATCGTTTACATAGAACGAAACTTTTATTTCGAACAACTTATTTGTTTCGAAACTTTGGTAATGTCTACATTTTTGAGTAGTTTGTATTCAGTCCCGACTTTCATTAAGCTTCTTCTGCTTTTAAAAGTAGATATACCTTATAAATATTTGTAAATCGTTTTCAGAGTTACCATTCCTATTTCTGTTGATATTTCTACCATCTTAATCCCAAATAACTTTACGAACAGAAGCTGAAAGAGGTTTTATAACCTGGATTTTGTTGAATTTAAGTTACTACTTCTAACTGACCACATTAAAGGCTTGTTAATTTTTTTCTTTTATAATACTAAAAAAATATTCATTTTAATTCGGAAACTTTACAAACGATCTATATAGTCTAATTTTAATGTTTAGTTACGATTTGTATTAATTTTTCGTAAAATTAATTTCAGGTGATCATATGCTTACATCTCTTTCTGTGGCGCGAGATTGCGAAATGATCGATGAATTAGATCGAGTTGTTATTGTAACTGCTCGTTCACCTCCTTGCAATGATTTTACTTCAGATATATTGAATGAAAATCAACCAATTCCCGATCTAAATCCTGAATTCTTAACTAAAACAAATCCGAATAACATTCAGGATCCTATCACTGTAGGGAATAAAAGCTTCTCAGATGATTTGATCAACTCCTTAGTTCAATTCCACTATGCGGAAGACCTACATAGACCAGTTACTGAAGTTGCTACAACTAACGTTCAACTACAACGGAATCTTACTAA
This sequence comes from Schistosoma mekongi, assembly GCA_034768735.1. Taxonomy (NCBI): domain Eukaryota; kingdom Metazoa; phylum Platyhelminthes; class Trematoda; order Strigeidida; family Schistosomatidae; genus Schistosoma; species Schistosoma mekongi. Next base: position 38,060,038 of record CM068305.1, on the reverse strand, counting down.
AGCTGACAACAAAGAGACAACTAAACCGCCATTATTTAAACGGATCAAGAAAAGATTTACATTTAGTCGGTTACAGAGCTCAAAGGTTTTTACAGGGTATGTACATAAATCATTTTTGACTATCTAAACTTGTACGTGTCGTTGGTGTCTAGTTGAGTGAGGTGTTATTTAGGGCATTGTTACTACTACAAAAATATTTATTGTACTTCCATGTAGCCATAACTAAAAAACCTCACTTTTTAACTATTTTACGCGGAAAATAGATGTGCCTCAAATCATTTACTTTGTGATTACCAATTAGGTTTTTACAATTTCGTTATTTGTTAATCATTGTTGTGCAATTGAAAAGGTTTGTGGAAACTTTTTCAGTATAATTTTTTTAATTTATTCACGATATCTCAAAAATAAACGTAGATTTACTTTTAATAATAACACATTGTGATTGTCATTTCTACGTAACTAGTTAAACTAGATACAAAGTAACGCGTTACAAGTAGTGTTTGTCAGTGAAAAGTATTATGAAAGCATTTTTGTATGAAAGAAAATCATCCATCGATTTTTAAAACGAGAATGTTGTTCAGCAAAGTTATCTTCTCTTGATGATTTCTGGTAAACGATTTTTTTTAATAAACTGTTGTTACCATATTTGCTTCATGCTAATGCATTAATGTCAATCCATCGCATACGAAGTATTACTAACTCTACTTTAAAGTTTATTTAGGATATTTCAAGGCATAGTCCAGCTTTTACTGACATCAGAAAGCTAAAACTGAAAAATTGTGACAGGTTCTACCAGTCATAAAAGTCTCATAAAATTTTGTTAGAAGTATAAATTAAATATTGCCTAGTACTAACAATGTCTTTTAGTGTGATATTTCATATTGTCACTTATGTGCTTCTGTTTAAAGTAAGTCTATTTCGAAATGTTTTTAGCTTTTAAAAATTTGGTAATATGTCTTTATTAAAACTACAATTACAAATAAATAATGACTAGATACTCAGTTTTTACTTGCCTGAACTGAAGTAGTTGCAATATGTCATACGTATTCCCAACCACCGCCTACATCATCACTCGATGTTAACTGGTGTCATAGTAGGATGGAAAAAAGTAGGGGTGGCGAAACTAATAATGTGGCGTCAGTCCCTTAAGTCATTGACTGTTGACCTAAGCCTTGTTGGTAAATGCAGACTGCCTGTTGGGGTCCACATGATAATTGCGATCAGTGGCTAGAGAAACCTGGTGATATGGTTTAGAATTAATCATAGTGACGCAAGTATATTCATCCCTTATCTTCTTACCATACACCATTTGTTTTATCACTCCCCCTCAATTAAATTATGTGGTATTATTCCTGTGATTTGATCTCACTAAGTTGCATGTCGACTTGAACCTTTGCACACGTGTGCTGAATTCTACATTGTCTATGACTCATCAACTGACTTGTTTGGACCTGACCAAGATTAGTATTTGACAACTTATGATTTAATAAAATTACCAAGCCTCACTAATGTACAAAAATGATATAGAAAAGTAAATGGGGTTGTAGACTTACAATGCACTTTTAAGCATTAATTAAATTCATGATGCGAACGTCTAATACTTTTATTATGATTACATAGTTCGCTATTACTTTCTTCAAATCGCAATCATTGCGAATCATATATTTAATCGAAACCATACATGTACTCTATAAACTTCCAGGTATTCTCTCTAAATAGGCTTTGAATGAATTAGTCATTGTTTTTTTGTATTATAAATTTAATTCTTTGCATTCTGAAATCTGACTTGACTACTTACCCGTTCTTTTGATGGTGATGTCTATCACTGTGGTAACAGGGCTAACAGATGTGCAATATAGTGACCTTTTTTAGGTGTTCACATTTTACAAAATCAAGCACACAATTATTCGACATTTTTATGCGAATCTCTTATATCCCTATAATTAGGATAAGTTTGTATTTTCCCGTTGATTTGTAATGGACTGAAACTGGTCAGTCTCTGTTGCCATATATATATATATATATATATATATATATATATATATATATATATATATATATATATATATGCCTGTTGTACAAGCGTGACTGTCTGGACACAGTAGCCTAGTGGTGGACGCGGTGGCATTTGGCACGAAGCGGACTGAGTTCGAATCCCAGTGTGAACATCAAAATTGGGATGCAGGTACATCCAGCCGATGAGTCCCAAATAGGACGAAACGCGCGTCCTGGATTCCACTTGCCAGTCACAATCCAACTTAAATATATGTCTTATATCCCTAGTTTAAAACATGTGGGATAAATGATATACATGGAGTTGGCAGTTATTAAGTCAACGGTAAGGATTCAGTTTATCTTTATTTAGTTGTCATTCATCTTACTAAAACTATTTAAATTAAAGCTTCCGAATATAAATCTAAATAACTGGTATAAACCATTTTGTGAGGGATTTTTAAACTTATGTCTTTTAAGTCTAAATAAAATGCAAATACGTCTAGGCACATTTGTTTCCGAATACTCGATTCAGCCTTAATAGTTTCTCTTGAATGAACGCAAGAAAACCTCAGACACTAACATTGTTGTAGTTTTGTCAACTATACTGTAAAATGGAAAAATTTTACGAATTAGGAAATGTTTGCAGCAACTTGATAGCAACATACAATTTGCGACTTTATGTTGTTCTTAAATTTTAAACAAAGTATTAAAATGTGAGAAAATTTAGATAACCTCAAAAAATTGCTTAAAGTAAGGATGTAATATGAATCTTCTATTCAACATTGTGTTTTGTAATTTTGAGCAAATCATCTCTAACTAAGCCTAAATCTCTTTTCGTCCAAAATTACCTTGAACTCGATATAATCTTTTATAATAACTTTTTACTTTTTCTTCACATTTTATTCTGTTTATAGATCATGTGCCTTAGGGGATACTGTGATGCACAACATCGATTCTGAAAACGAAGGCAATCATGTTGATTTTGAGAAATGTTTGTACGATAAAGCTCACAAACCTTTAGACACCTCAGATGATTTAAAATACAAAGTTTCCACTGAAAATCGATATCCGCTCTCCATACGGATGATTGATAGACCAGATTTTCATTTAGCAATTTCAGGCAAAACATGGTCTATTATTCAGGAACATTATCCCTGGCTAATACCTAAAGTAGGCTATTTTTGTAGATCCTGTTTTTATTATGTGTTACTGCTTCTTGTGTTTTAGATTTCTAGGCTCTAGTTTTAAATGTTCATAGCTAATCATATATCACATGCTAACAACCTATTTTACTATTAACAGAACTTACTAGTGTCTGTTGTCTGATAGTTTCGGTAACTGTGATGTATGACCACTCATTTGTATGCCTATTACTGATTCTAATTTACATTAATGTACTATACAAACAGAGATACAAATAATTCTTTGAAATAGCAGATATTTATATGAATTTCCACACTTTATTTAGATAATAACCCTTATTTATCGCTTTATGATCACTGAAATTATAACAGAAGTGATTATACAGAGAGTACTTCCCTAAAATTTTTAAACTACCATTTCAAACAGAAATTATAGTTATATCCTGATTGCTTTACTGAAATTTTGTTGTCTTTGTTTCGTTTCAGCTCGTTGTAAAAGGTACAGTGTTCGCTCGCTTTTCTCCAGAACAGAAAGCACAAGTAATTGAAGCTCTTCAGTCAGTTGGTTACTTTGTGTCTATGTGTGGAGATGGTGCGAACGACTGTGGAGCTCTTAAGGCGGCTCATGCCGGGATTTCTTTAAGCGAAGCAGAAGCAAGTATCGCGAGTCCTTTCACGTCGAAAAAACAGAATATAAGCTGCATACTTATGCTTATAAGAGAAGGACGTTGTGCTCTCGTTACTAGCTTTGGAACGTTTAAATTTATGGCTGGTTATTCTCTTATTCAATCATTTTCCACAATCATACTTTTCGTAGTAAGTCTTAGTCCCAAGTGAAGCGGTGTTTTTACATTCTCGTTATATAAATTAGTCAGAATTATATTTTTTCCAGTAGTAATAAAATCATATCTCTTAACTTATTGCAACGATATCAGATGTTTCAAATTATGTGATATGTTCTATGCCGAATTGTACTTTTGACCTAAAGTTAATATGACTTTCGAAAAGTGTTTATTTTTATCACTCGCTTATAGTTGGAAGCCTAACGTTCGAAATAATGTGTAATCCTTCAAATACGTATATTCCTCTATTGATCGTTCGACATTGCAATGTATTTATTTTCAAAAACGACCAATCAGAACATAGCTTTTAGTTCAATGAGGAAATAATTTGGTTTAGTAAGCTATTTGGGAAGTCAATATAGACTGAAATGCAAACTTAATTTTAATTTTCCTTAGAATTTATTGTGCTTTTGTTTCAGATTGGAAGCAACTTATCCCAATGGGAATTCCTATACTGTGATTTCGTTATAATAACAACACTGAGTTTAACATGTAAGTTTTTATTCAATAAGCTTAGTGTATTGGATGACTTCTTTCCTTTTGTTATGCTTATTCAACAAATATTCTGACTGTTCTTACAGTTTCCCACGTACATCGTTCTCTTGAGGTCATTCTACTTGATTCTCGGTTTATGTGTTCAGTTTATTTCTGAGTAGACTCTCAGATTAAATTTACATGGATATAACTTCTGTCGCTAATATATAAAGATATAATGACCTTGTATTTAAAATGGGGCTCAAAAGGCTTGAAGAAAATGTAGTTCTTGATAAAATTGATATAGGAAAGCACGACAGGACCATAAATTAGAATTTGGGTTCAATTAATAAATAAGGTTTTTGACCAGTATTCCGGAATGATTTGTTTAGTTTAGATCATATGAATAAAATTTCCGCTTTGGTGTAAATACTAACCGTTTAGATAGCACTTCAGTGGCAGAAATAACCCTTCATTAATATTCAGTAGGTTTCAAAAGAGGTGAATGGTGTCATCTGACTAAACATATTTGGAAACTAGAGCTGTTGTGTATATTCAAAGTATTCTAACAGTATAGTATGTTATGTAATGTTAAGACTGGGCAATTCGGGATACAAATCAAGCCTTTCGCTTTGTTTGTCACATCATTAAGGAAGTTTGGATATTTAAACATATATGTACCTAAGGAACACGTTGCGTCTTAAACTTTATCAATCTGTTTATTCATATTATTAAACGCTGCCTATATACATATTCTGTACATATGTGTGAATAGATAGTAAATACTTTTTATTTGTTAAACTATATAAATACTTTTGTCACTTCAGTTAGTTTGACCTGGAGAGTAAGATTAATGATCTTCATGATAAAATTAAACTCGGAACTGTGTAGTGATCAGGTCTCTACGTAATAATTTCTACCTGATCATGTCTGTATCAACTCAAGGGCAGTAAAATGTCATTTTGATTTTAACCGCTTCATTATTTTAGAGATAAGTGATGAATCACCTTGACGAAGACATGTTTATTTTTTTGTATTAATGACAGGTTGATCTTAGTTAAGTACCACTGAAAACCAGAGAATAATGGATAGATGTTTCGTTCCCAGCAGTGCACACTCATTCCCACTGATAAGTAGGACCCAGGACCCTTAGGTTTTGTGACGAACGCTTAGCTATCAGCACTACTGGATCGGCTTCGAATGGTAATATTCCCACTTCAATCATTATATTACATAGCACGACGATCACTGGTGATATTCCTCACTGCTAAGGAATCCCATAGTAGTACGAAACAACTGTCCAATGTTCTTTTTTTCAGTAACACCCAACTGAGACCAGTCTGTGACAAATAAAAACAAGAAAATTAAGTGCCAGTCTCCACATACTACTTTTACGCAGCATGTTTATTTCTAACTCAACTGCTACCAAGTAAGATTCCGCCGTTTGTTAAAATCAAATAAATATTCTGTTTTTCGTCGATACACATTGGTATATATTGTGAAATATACACTGTAATAGTTTAGAAAATGAACGACAAATTTTCTAAACCATTGTTTCCCATTCTGAACAAATTATTTTGAGATTGGAGTTCACATCTTTTAAATACAAAGAGTCGAAATTCATTTGAAGTAAAGTTCTAAGCTTTCGTTTTGTTTTGCTATCTACCTTAACGTTGCCTGATTAAAAAAGATACACTTAATTAAGAAATAAGTCTCTAAAAAATTCCTGTTTTCAGAAAAATTTTCTGATTACAACTAATGAATATGTGAATCAGGTCTTGGAATCCAAGAAAAAATTTTGTTTAGTGGGAATATAGTTTTAGACAAGTAAATCCAGTTCTATTCTACTTTACTTCATTTTTTGTTTGATTCATCCATTAGGATTAAAGCACACGTCATACAATTGTCATTTGTAGATGTTGTAAATTTTAGTTTAGCCAACGTTAATTTATGATTTTATATCACAATATACTAATTGTTTGATACTTCGTGAATGATTTGAAGTGAAGAACTGCACCTAAATCAAGCTAGCAAAGTGATTTTGCATAATACAATTTTTCAGCTAGCTGTTGCATCATATTAGGGTTTGAATAATTTAGCATTCGACATTCTTCAAAACTTGATTCACAAATTTAATTAATAATCAGTCCCATGTTTAATCTATTTGTTAAAATTATTTGGACCATCTGGATCATGCGATAAGTAGTCATGAAAAGTTTATTAGAAATAAAAAATGTGCTTTTTTATGCTGTAGTATATTCAAATAATGAGTGCTCTGACCTCACTTTCTTTTTTACGATAACGAACTTCACTAGTTGGATATACACATGCCTATCCACGTCTTTCTGCGGAGCCGCCGACAATGAGACTTTTGAGCATGGTAACAATGATCTCATTATTTGGTCAAGTGGTAATCAGCTTTATTATTCAAACAACCGCATTTGTATTGATTCGTTTCCAATCTTGGTATGCACTTTTGTTGAAGTTTACTCTCTAACTACAGGTTGTTAATCAATTTTATTATGTTCCATTCCTTAATATTGTCGTTTGTAACCCACCTCAAGCAGTTGTCCCTCGGACATACTAGTCACACTCTCAGTTTTTAACGAACTCCTCTAATTCACTTTCTTTTCCAGATGAATCAAGAAGAAGAACCCTTCTGTGGTGTGAGTAATCGGGAAGTGATAACCACCCTCATACCTCTAATAGCACTCGTGATCACTCTGTTCATAATCAAACTGGTTCACCTCCTTATGTTTCTACTGCTTTCATTTCTTACCACTAACTTTCTCCTGCCACCTTTCAAATGCTTGCTACCGGTGCTAGTTATTCGAGGTTTCGAAGTACTATCCCATAATTCCTGAAACCGCCCACTAAACTTCGTGTCAGAGCTTTTAATCCGCGTACATACTGTTAAATCGGTTAACAAACCTCGCTAGCTAAAACCCTAGAATCTTTTGAGATTGATGTATGCTTTGACTTCGGAACACGCATACAGGACTCCAACATAGTCATTCACTTGATGTCACCTTGTCAAAACGGATAAACAGCACTATTTATTCTTAGTTTATTTGAGGACTCGATAGCAAGTTCTCGTGGCCTTGCTGGTTTAGACATAATCCTAAGTTTGCGGGAAGAATAGATACTTCTTGAGTGGATTACTGTAAACAGTCGTTTATCTGCTGTTTGCCTAAGTGGTACAGTACGAACTCGGAATGACAGGGAAATTCACTGATGTATTTTCGTCGTTTCTACCTATACCCCCCACTGAGTGTAGCACAGATGGATTGCGACACGAGTTCTGCATGAAGTTTTCTAACCTCCTTCAGACATTGTAATCATAGCAGGGGATTTTAATTCCCAAACTGGTAGGCTAAATCAGGCTGAATTACACTCAGATGGCTCAGTCGGCATCCTGGCCTGACCAGTGCATAATGGCGACCAAAGGTAATAAAAGACCAATTGTTCTCTGTAACGTTTAGTGACGTCATCTGAAACGGAGACTAACAAAAAGACCGTGAGCAGTGGTGGGCAAAAAAGGAAAAAGCAATCGAAGCAAGGGTTGCAGTAGAGAATAATAGATAAATTTTTCGACTCATCAGTGACACTAGTTTAAGGTAGTCGGGTATTAGTGAAACTATTTCCGGAATGATGGATTTATGATACACTGTCAGTCTAGAAGATTAAACTGATCCACGGAACACTTCTTGAACAGTTTAACTGCCCCCCCCCCCCAGTTACTCCCTGCTTACTGACTGCCCCCAAACTACCTAAGTGAAAAATTAACACATACACCTTAACTCCTAGTATTATTAAAAAGGCTATAATTAATTTGAAGCTAGGGAAAGTACTGGGACCTGATAAGTTAACTTGAGATATCTTTAGGATGGTGGTCCACTTTTATTATTTAGATTGGCTGATCTATTAGCCAAATTCCGGTAGATGAACGTCATCTTATCTAACTGGTCGAGACCACCGATCATTCCAGTCTACAAAAATGAACAGAAATCTTCTGTGTAAACCACAGAGGAATTATTTTGATTAACATAGCGTCTAAAATATTAGCCACTGTAATCTGTCTATCTAGTTACAAAGTGGTCACTAATCTAAGTGACTCAACATCATTAGCATCATGTATGGATCGTATTCTATCGCTCAGCACTATAAAGGTTTTGGTAAATATTTTACTAGTCACTACACTGTTATCAACCAATGTATATTCGGGATGCGCCCCTCTCTATGTGAATGAAAAATAGTCTGCATCACCATCTAGATTAGTTATACGGAGTGAAGTACTTAAGTGCGTTGACCACTTCACTTGTGTTTGAAGCTCGATTAGCCTTAGTGAGTGGGTGTCTGACTAGATATCAGCGCGGATTCAGAAAGCTAGATTAGTTTTCGCCAATTTATGCCATTTTTGGCGTAGTGGAGATACCCGTTTTTCAACAAAAGGCTCAGTGTACTTTACAGTGCTCGGCTCTGTTTTAAGTTGTTGATGCGAAACATAGGCCATGAAAATAGATGATATGCATACTCTTCGGGTCTTTGGTCATAAAATTCTTCGAAGCATCGCCTGTATATCGTGGAATGGCTAGATAAGCAATACTCATCTTATACATTTTGTGCTGGAGAAAATTGGCAAATCAGTTGAAGTACTCGTAAACCTTCATCGACTGAGATGGCTGCGACATGTATTACACATGTTCAACCACTACCTGACTCGTCACTCGATATTTGTTGGAGTAGGATTAGAATGCAAAAAAGGTAGGGGCGGCCTAAATAAAACATAGGAGTAGTCTGTAGAGTTTTTGATTGTTGATCTGAGCCTCTTGGTAGATGCAAATATCATGGTTGGGCGAGGGGGTTCCGCGGACAATGCAATCAGTGATTGTATTCACTGAGTAACATGTTTCAGAATTAGTCACAGTGGCTCATGTACATTTATTATCCAGATTTTAAGTTCTATCATTCTTCCATGCACACCTTTACTTTATTTTACCCTATCGTATTCTATTGTTATGTTATTCTTGTAAACTTGATCTCGCCATGCTAATGTAGTATGTCTGCTTGAAACTGTTGGCCTGTATGCCACGTTCTACTTTGCTAATAACTGACTGTTTATGTTCATTATTGTAATGGAAGTCTAAAACCCTTATTCTGAATTCCAGCATTATAATATAAATTTATACATTCATTCCCGTCGCATCTTTATTAAAGTGGCTAATCGAAAGGTTAATTTAATGAATTTCAATATGGTCACAACGCGATGTTGAATGCGTGTCAGATGTATGAACACACTGGACAGTTAGCATTGAATTTTGGTTTGACATTGGTTGACACATCGATTTACAAAAAAAACGAAAAGCAATTTTCGTAAAGCTGTTTTAATGACTAATCAATAGCTGGAAAGATAATTACGGACGTAAGATTTAACTCATGTGCTGGCAAGTATAAAAAGTGTCTAACTTTTTATTAACATTGCATGCAACTATAAGCTTCGTCCTTTCTCTCATATACATGGTGTAGCGAGTAATCGGAAAATGTGAAATGTCTCAGTTATTTTGACTCGTAGTAAATGGTAGCGCTAGTTGTTGTCTACACTGAATTAATATTCACCCTTTTTCTCAATTCCTTTGTAAGCTTTATAATCCCTTGTTAATACTTTTAATAGGTACATGCCATTATTTTCGTACTCTGATTCAGCCGAATATCAAAACTACGAAAATACAGCTGTATTTATAGTCTCCAGTTACCAGTACATAATTTTGGCTATTGCATTTTCCAAAGGGGCACCTTATCGTAAATCGATCTTAACTAACTGTGAGTTGTTTGCGTTTGTGTAAATACTTAGTAGTAGTGTAGATAACGTTAATCATCAGGCGTCTAAAACCTATTAACATGCTCAATCTGCTGACTTAGTTGTGACATGTAACATTGAATAGCTTTTACTGATGTAATTAGTCAACCTTTTGTGATAATTATTGTCTTCCGTTCTTTTAAGTAACTTAGTTTGCTACCATTTTCTCTCGGTGAATCAAGTGACCGTTTTTTTCTGGTTATTGTTACAGATTCGATTTCTTTGTTTCTAGTTTATTATATGAATAATTCCAGACAATTTGACTTTGGCACAAAGTAATTCACAAGTCAGTTAAAGAATGGTCCTTAACTTTACGTATTTCTAAGCTATTACCATCATGTACTCACCATGAATCGTATTCATAAGTACTCAATAACCTCTAGTTATTCTACTTATTCTTAATTTTTTAGAATATTTGTCCCATTATTATTGTGGCAGTCTGTAAACACTTCATAGGGTAGTAACTGGTTTTCTCCTACTATACTATCTCGTGTTGCAATTATTGCTATCTAACAGTGTGTTACATGGTATCCACTTTGATGAATCTACTTATTAGTTAGTGTGCATAATTTCTACTTTGATTTTTAAGTGATAAATAATTTTTTATGCAATAATTCTTGTCTCTCGTTTTTTCAACAGATGCTTTTGTGTTAAATATTATTGTCTGCTTGGTTTTTTGTCTTTACTTGACAATTTATCCTGTTAATCTTATACAAAATCTTATACAAGTAAGTTTACGAAACTGTTTAGTATTGCATCTTAAATTATATTTAAGTTTACATAAATTTATCTTAATTCCGATTGTGATATTTTTATGTATTCAAGAGCAATTTATGACCACTATTTTTATTTTTATGAGTTGTTTCACATGATTACTGAATAACTCTTGCGCTTTTCCTAGCTCCCCACAATATAGTAATCATATTCTTATTATCCATCGATTCAGATTTCCTTAAACGTTGACAAATCCAATTTCGTTTTTTGACTAATTCATAATCTCACCCGCGCTCATGGACAGTATTCATTGGTAGCTACGTGTCAGGTTTCAGATTGCCTAACTTACATTTCTCCACACATAATTATTTATGCAATTCGAATTATAAATCGTCGTACTCTATCTCATGAGTTATTGGGTTATTTGCATATCAATTCATGCACCCATATAAATGTTATTTAATCGTAGAAACCAAATTCTCAATTTAAAAACATTTTGCTTCTTTGTTCACCGACGTTTCTATGCATACTTTATATTCTTAACATAGGGTTAAATGCGTAATTCAATATATTTCAACAATTCGCGTCTTCATTTGCATAAATTATCTTATTAGTTAATAATTTCTTGTAGAAATAAACAGACACTAAATATATTGATATTTAAAATTATTTGAAATATTTAACTAGTAACAAGTTGTGTATTAATTCAGTAAATGCACTTGATAGTTGTGAAATGCAATTAATTAACCCAAGCTATACAAATTACGATCATTCTTTAGTGTCCTCCATTATGGTGCAAAATTTACTCAATGAAATGTAATATTATGTTAAGACTTTCAGAAGACTCAAGGTATTTTATAACGACGCATAATTAATGCTATCTTGGAAGAGTTATGGATTGCTTGCTACTTTAAACAGTTAATTTTATGGTTTAAAAACTTATGTATGAAAATTATGACTATGTAATCTGGCAAACATAATACTTATTCTTACATTTAACGTAGATCAGGTTTCATTAACAGTAAAATTGACGGTTTATTCTATTATTCTGTTTATTTTTTGAGTTGTATTACTGCCATCCGTAATTTTAATTCCAGAGAATAACCGTTGAAAGTAGATGCTTTAATAACGTACCATTTCCTTCTCAATGCACATGTTACTGATGTTACAGAATTTTTAAACTTTTGGTAGTGTTCAACCGCAGCCCTGTACATATTGCTCTTATTTCATGGTAGTTGTAGATACCCTGTTGATAACAGGTTAATTCTCTTACAGTTTGCGTTTCATAGATGAGGTACAGAGTAAGAGAAACACAGTATCTTTTCAATTATCAATCAATAAACAAACTTATTCCAAGTAAGAATAAAGTATTCTTGCAATATCCATTGTTCACAACACGAAGTCCATTGACTAAGAAGAATTTCACTCTTTAGTCTCGCATAGTATTCTTAAGTTAAATTAATTATCTACATAGTTTTGTGTATTTCATATTAGTTTATGAACGAGTGAATGAAAATTCGCTGTGATAAATGTTAGTTAGAGACATTCTAAAAGTTATGTTGTGATTACACCATGTCTAAATATTTTTTCTGCTTGTAATGAAAAATTAGTGTGAAAACCTCACTGATTAAAAATATATCAGAATTTTGTATATGAAGTACAATTCACAATTTTGAACCATACAATATTGGAAAATAAACTGATTTACACTATTATGTTTTGTAATATACATCCCGTTTTGCGACAGCTTAGAATAGACGCACACAAGATTTCATGTTAGCACCATAACTCTAGATGAGTTTCACTTTATTATTTAAAACTAACATGTTTCATATTAGTTTATGATACAAGAGACAATGATTTACTGGTGTTTAAGTTTATAATATACATTTGTTTAAAGTGAATGCACGAAAATGTTTGCACATAAGTCCGTAATACTTAATGTGACATGTTTCATATATATATATATATATATATATATATATATATATATAACGCTATTTAAAAGTCCTGGGGATGTTTCACTATTTAGTTTTTGAAGACAATATTCTGTCCTAACTAGCTAAGAAATATTAGCCATGACCACTAATTTGCTCACTGTTTTGAAACTGTACTCGTTCATATACTAGTTGTCACATGAGTTTTACTTAATAACGATTGATCACCGAGTAATGACAATTGTTATATTTGCTTAAACCGCCCTAATGATAGAGTTCTATTAAAATATATTTACTAGTCTAAGTCACTTATTACCACTTGACCTATGCTAGGTAGTCGAAACTAGCTGGTAGTATTACTAAATCTAGATTGACATCTGTCCGTAAGATAATATTACAACTTGATACGCAAAATTTGAGAGTCATGATAATGTTCACTACTCGGTGATCAGTCACTATAAATATCTTAGTTTAAAGAAAGGTAAGTTGCGACCCCGAAATGCTCAGAAGTAACAAATTAGATTGAATTTGCTTGACGTTAGTTCGAATTCAACAATGAACTTCACTCCCCTCCAGCTTCTACGAATGCCTTTCTTGTTACATCACTTCTCGTCTTTATTGATATGTGGCTTTCTTTTCTCTTTACACTTGTTGCATCACATTTTCATACATGAATACTGATTAATGACTATTATTGTTTATTAGAAACAAATCTGTTGCTGTGTAATTAACCCGCCCTGATACGTTTTCTTGTATGCATATAAAATTTTTGATATTTTTCTCAACCTTTTTATATTAAAGGGCATATAGACACATAACATTTAATCCTCAATTTCTTTGGAAATAGCTGCTTTCTTTTAAAACAATATATTTATAAAATAGAAAATTGTTGTATTAGTCTTCATTTAAAAATATGTTGTCCAGTTCCTGAGAAATTTTTATGAATATGTCTGACAGTGGACAGCTTGTTTTCGATGAACGGTTGTTATGGTGTGTGTGTAAATCTACATACTCATAGCAGAATTTTGATCTCCACATTTATACTTGCTTATCTAAATGTTTTTATGCATCGTAAACTCGAAAAGGCAAGCATTATCTACCGTAAACTTTCTATATAATCTTAAGCTATGCTTAAGCCTATTCTATTTTACTAGCAGGGTCACTTCATTATTCACTGTGAAGATAAAACTTGGTAATGAGTTGATCAATACCATAACTTTCTTGTAATCATTTCCTAAGTGACAAACGTCAACTTTATTAGCACACAACATTACCGTTATTTAATCCATGCGATCGTTTAAAAAGTAGTAAGAAGTCAGAAAGATGTTAGATACTTAAATTATTAAATATGTCTCAACATGCAATATAAAATGTAAGTTCACTTTTTGAATAGTTTGCTATCTTCGAAGAAGTTCAATCTTAGTTTCATAACGTGCTACATCAGCCTTCCAGATTTGAATAAATCATCTAGCATTTTAAACATAGGTGTCTTAGTGAGTTAATTTCTTCATATTGATACTAACAAATTCTGATTTTACCTCATACCATACAAAATCTTTCTATTCACATGATTAAAGTTGCGATTTCCGCTGTTGCGTGAATAAACTATAATTTCAAAATTTTTATATTATTTTTGATCTAATCTTTTACACATGTGATGTATATAATACTTTGTATTGACTTCCTGCTATGTTTCGATATGATCAAAGCTACTTAAGTGTCATCATAGTTATCTAACCTTCTTTCACCATAATAGTGTTAATTAGTTGACTTTTTCTTCACTTTGTTAAATTATTATTCTTGAAGAGAATGATGTTTTCTTTTTTATTCAATTCAGATTGTATTAAGACAACAATTGTAGTTTTGAAACACTCACATTATACTGGTAGCCATATGGTCAATGCTATTTCCGTGTTTATTCTGTGCCCTGAATTACTTTGTCCCTCGCAAAATTAAATGACAATTGTTACACTCTTGGAGATTGTAATAGTCAGCCCCTATAGTTTCTGTTTAATTCAAAATGATTTATGAATCTAGAGATATTTTTGGAGAATGGATTTATAATTTCCTTTTTATTTAACGGAATTGTTTTGTGAATTACAGTTAGTACGAATTCCTTCTATTTGGTTCATATGCATCTTACATTCTATGGTTATCGCAAATTTCATGGCTAGTTATATTGTTGAATCAATTGTTGATGGAGTGTCATTTCGACGTCGTATCCGCCGTATTCGCCGAGCACTATTTCCAAGGTTAGTTACACTAGCCCTATTTGTAATTATCTGCTTCCTGGGACTTTATAACATTCATCGTTAAATGTGCTAATTATAGTTTCACACTTTTTTATGTTTGATATTCATAGATTACTTACAGGTTTTATACTCAACTTATTCATTTTCTCTTAGATGCTTCATTAAAGCAGATTTACTACATAGAGTGTGAATTATCATTTTAACATTTGTAGCTGTTTTTTTGGAAACACGTTACAGTTTTCGAAATGCCGCTAGGCAACAAGACAGCATCGTTTTAGTTTCTGAAAATTCTCTTTTGGTCTTAGATTTTTTCCCTGGAGAGTGACACTGAACTAAATTACTTTTCACCTCATGGTTAATTAAAGTAAGTCTTAATTTTGAAGCGAAAATACTATAGAATAATAAAGTGACTCATTTTACAGGCTAATAAGCAGTACATTTAACACTTCCGACGCGTGTTGGATAATGAAAATCTTCTTAACAATTCTACCATCATATTTGAAAATAAGCGCGGATTTTTTCAAACTTAAAATGGGACAGTCAGCTCAAGATACACGCAACGGAGACCAAGAAATTTTCCATCCTAGCATCAACAAGAGGGAGAAACAAACCATTTCAAAATAACCGGATACTGTCTAAATAAATACATCTACTGCATAGTTGGTTTGCCTAAACAGTTATTTTACATGAGTAAACTACGAGACTCAAGTTCTGGGTCTCCTACCAATTACTACCTTCAGTAAACTGCTGTTAGAAAATTTAAAGAAAATACATTTTATTAAATACTATTTTACTGGACCCCGACCAATTTAAATCGTACTGCATAACCGAAATGACTGTCAGCTTTATCAATACGAGTTCATTAGTTATGTTCTTTTTATCTGATTTTTGTCAAAAAGCAGCCTATGTGTATTAAGGAACTCTCCTGTAAAATACTTCATATTCCCAATCCAAGTTGTTTTCATTACATTTTAAGTTACTGATTTAATACGGTTGTATGAAGTACCCTGCAAGCCATTTTTATTCAAAAACATAAAAATAACACATGATGGCCTGAACTTTGAGATGCCATGGAAGTAATGCATATGAATCGGTGGCCAAAACTGTGAATATTTGTGATAATAAAGAAAATTTGTTGATGCCCCCATCTTTATGAACTGGTTTAAAACCAGTCTTAAACCATGTATTTTGACTTGTAGTTTATTTTACTGATTTGGTGCTTGATCTTCTGAAATGATTATCTGTTGTGATTTTTCAAATAGAAGCTTAGGGTTCATAGGCCTTAGTATAGTTGTTTATTTGCTCTGTTTGAAGTGATTATTGTTCTTCATATGCCTTTGTCGTTACTTTAAAAGGTTTAAAATTTCCAACTAATTAATCCAGTGTTACTTTTGTAATATGTTCAAGACGCGTGGAACGTAAGGCTTATGAACGCATTCGAGAAGAAATTGACAGGTCAGCTGGCGTTTGGCCCCCACTTTTAAGATCTGCTAGCCTCCAAGCATTACCACGGGATTTGTTCACAGAAGACGATTTAAATGTATCAACACGTCCGAGAAGTAGACGGCTTTCTTCTGCAGTATCTAATGATACGGATATAGAGGTTGCTTCTGTTCAGAGTGAAATAACTGACAGGCGACAGTTTCCTTTTAGCAGTACAGAAGGGGATATCGGCTTGCATGGTGCCATCGGTAAATCTTTTTCTAATCTAATGAGTATTAATGAAAACCAAAATCCAAGTTTCATTCTCGATGGAAGATTAAGGAAACGCAATCTTTCAGTGGTAAGTCATTGGTTTGATAGATGTTATGTAACTATATTGTTATTGTGTAACATTATATATTATAGATTCTCCTATAAGGTGTTTGATCTTTTTTGGGATAATAATATGTTAATCAGAAGATAACTACATGCTATGGAAAACTTAGGGTAGTGTTATTGTTCCATATATTTCGTAAGTTATTTTCAGGATATAAATGATTGTTGATAGGGAAGGCAAGTATATACGTTGCTTTATTACGGTAATACTACGTTTCTCTGAAACGAAACTATATTGTTCACATCGGTCACGGGTTGATATAATTTGAAAGCCACTTAAAACCAAGGAGCACTGGATTGCTGTTCCGTTCCTCAACTGTGTGAATCCTCGATCCTCTGACTAGACTGAATACTTATCTCCACAAAACCACCCCGATTCGTACTACAATCATAAATACAGGGTTTAAGAGTCTTTAACTTGTAATAGCTATATTTCATATTCTCCATGATAATTTGTGCTTTTGAACGAAGGTACGCTTGTTGATTTTCTTGTATTGTCATCACAAGAGATAATGATAATAACTGATTTCAGTTTTAGATTAAGAAAAATATGAAACTTGCAAATTATGTTTTGTATCAATTATTTTTTGTTCGATATTTTCAAAAAATATTTCCAAACTTTTTGTTTCTAGCAACTTGATACCTTGAACTTTGAATATTTTATGTTGGGACTTCTTTCTGCTACTGAATGACATCCATTAGAGTTTAGGGCTTTAATCGTGTATTTTCTCAGTTTTTAGCATACAAACAGCACATGATGCAATTTTTAAACCATATAATCCGTTAAAATTATACTAAGGGTTTGTTTACGACGTATAGTTTTTTGATAGCAACAGTTTAGTTAACGCGATGTTGAGTCACTTAGGTTAGTGCTTAAATTGCTTTCAGGACTAGAGAAACTAATTACTATTTAGTGATAAGTCAATTGAAATTAATCTCACTAGTTGAAAATCTGCAGGACTGTGCTTGATTGGTTTTTTTTCCTGACCATATATACTACCATGGTATGTTGGTCGGGTTTGCTGATTATGGTTGTAGCAATCGTTTTTTTTAGATCCCACCATGTTAAGAGGTGATTCGGAGAGTGGTAAAGTCCAATGCAGCAAACTCAAGATTGGAGAGCGAACTTATACTGTAAAGTTTACAAAGGAGTAACGAAAGTAAGGTTTTTACCCCAGACCAAAATTGCGGCGATGCTGCCTTCTCGAATGAAGGACGCTGCTAGAAAACGTTTACCCTGAGATTTCACACCTTGCCTTACTCCACTGATTTCTGTGTCCGATGGTAAGGTATTAACAAGCACGAGGCTGAAATGATCAAAAACACCCGTAGAACGGTGGTCCTTGGACGCTGCAGTTACACTCTCTAGTTTACAGGATCACTTCTAACCCAGCTTTCCAGATACCTCAAGGAGCAGAATCTTTTTAAATTGTAGACAACTGGGATTTGGTAACTGGTGTCATACGTATAACAACACTCAATTCACAATCAAATCCCTTTTTTTCTTATATTTTTTCAACTTCTACTTCCAGCCCTTATTTACTTTTTCCTACACATACCACTAGTGCTAATGACATATACAAACACTATTAAATCGGTCAACAGACCTCGTTAACTAAAACCTTAGTATCTTCTGTCATTGGTATATACTGTGTCTTTGAAACAGAATCTTGGCTTTGTCTTTAACATTTTCAGCATGAAGAATTGGCACCATTTATTCTTCGTTTATTTGTGGGATCCAACAGCACTTTTTTAAGTGTATTCTTGTCCTCAGTCGCATATGTACTATCCATCTAAATGCCGCAGTAAAAACTCTGAAATATAAGGATATGCTCTGATACCTTTTGTCATTTCTCTTTATATTTCCCACTAAGTGCAGCTAATATGGAATAATCATTAGTTATACGGGGAGTTTACCGGATTCCTTCGGAAGGCTAAACGGTCACACATCGTAATCACAACAGGCTATTTTAACATTCAAACCAATAAGCTAAATCAGGCTGAAAAATAGGTGGTTTAATTGACATCCCAATCCATCTAACAGTTAACAGTGACAGTCTCCTACATTTATGCTAAAATCACCGTTTATTGTTAACAAATTCGGACTTCAAGCCTAAGGAATTAAGTTGTCTAACTTGGTGACCTTCTAAGAAATTTCATACACTTCAACGTCAACAAGACAATCGATACATATTGGTCATCAGTAATCGTTGGTCGGGCTCATTAGAAGATTTCCACACATTTAGTGCGCATGTTTACACTATAACCATGATTTAGTGGTAACATGCATTTGTATCTGTTCTAGTGGACGTAAAAATGTCACAACTGGGAAAGTTCTTGGAAGTCAGTTTAAAGACGTGAAGTCTATGAGATCATTCTGTTGAAAATTAGCTAAGCACCTGGTCAATCTTAGGCATGTGGTTCATCCTAAAGAGTCTTGAAACAGTTTTCAAACAACTGTAAATGCCACAACGACATCTGCATCCAAAACTTAAGTTTAAAGGCTAGCAATGACTGATGGGTTTTCGGAACTTCTACTGAACTGATAACCGTTCTAAAAATCATTTCGACAAGTTTGAACATTGGTTACAGCGATGACAGCTCAAGCGTAGACTTTAAAGATCTATACAAGGACAGTGATTGGTTATGCACGATATGAACAAAAGCGATGATAATGGCTGCAGCGATAGGCAGTACTCGATAATTGTTCTGACTCATCAAGGAAACCGTTATTCGAAAGTGTACTGTTAGTGAAACTGTTTATAAATAGAGGATCCTGTGATTTCCTTTGTCCAGAAGATAAGACCGATTGACAGGACACTTTCAAAACAGTTCAACTGTTTTTAGCTATCATTCAGTTGCCGACTATCTTTGAACAACCTACAACTCTCGGCGAATTCGAAAAGTCTTTAAATACTTTGATGCAAGAGAAAGCAGCAATATCTAACAAACTAACCTCAGTTATTTTTAAGGACCGTTTTTCAGTTTTATCAGGTAGGTTGACTAATATATTAACTAAAGTCTAGGAACTGAATGTAATCCCATCTTACTAGTCTCAATCACTGATATACTTAGTTTGTAAGAAAGGACATAAATCCTCTTGCGATATCCTCTGTGAAATCAGTTTTGCCAACATGGTGTCTAAAATGCTAACCTCCATAATCATCTGGTTCTTGTCTGAAGGTAGAGAACGACAAACTGGGGGAAACTGGGTTGCTTTTGGAACTGAACGAGGATGCTTTGATCAGACATATATACTCCCCGTTAGCTTCGAGAACATGAAGAAATTTACTGCCACCAGACAATAGGTTTCCTTAACTTGAAAACAGCTTTCGACCCTGTAGAAGCGTTTACTATTACTTCAGTTGTACATAAACGTAGGAGCTGTCTCTGCGACAGCTACTGCTGAAGTTGGAACTTATGGCGGACTGTCATCAAAATTGTCAACTTTCAATGGTGTTCGTGAGGGGTGTTTCTTATCTTTTAATTTATTTAATTTCGACATAGATGTCCTCCTAGAAGCTACACTTTCACCTATATTTTTGTAAATTGACCTCCTGGGATATCCACTTATCAATTTTGAATATTCAGTCGACATAGTTTTATTTATCAAAGACTTATAACATGCAGAGTTTTCTGAACTCTTGAAGTAGTGGTGCAAGTATTTTTGTGATGCTCTCCTCCCTTTCTAAATGCAGTGTTACCTCAGAATTGGTCCACGTTATCGCCTAGGCTGGTCATAGGAAGTGAAGTAGTTTATTTTGCTGATCACTTCACTTATCCTGTATTCCTGACCAGCTCTGGTGGGTCAGTGTCTGATTAAATCTCAGCTCGGATTCAGGAATTCTGCTCACAATTTGCCAACTTACGTCATTTGTAGCGTTGGCGAGATATACATTTCTCAACGAATGGACGAGCGTACTGCTCTGCAATCCTATCATGGGCTGCTAAAACAAAAGATATGCATAGACTGAAGTTCTTTGATTGTAGATATCTTCTATGCAGGGCCCGCGTTTAGTGAGCGAGTAAGTAATATTGATGATGAGCACGAAGTACTAGGAAAAGATGGTGGATCGGTCAATGAAGTTGTGAACTGGCGTGAGAGTTGTATGGGAAAATACTATGGGTGGCTGAATCAAAACGTGGTATCAGTTTATGAAGCTAGTTTGTTTGCTAGTTTGTTCCAGCCTTGCTGGTAAGTGGCTGGTTGGGCTTCACGCAACTGCCGTAACCAATAGTTGGAGGTAGTAGCTAACAGGGCTCAGAACCGGTTTACAGTGGCTAAGGTGTATTTACCCTGTTTCTTCTGGATCTTAAGCCCCATTATCCTCTCAGAAACATCCTCATTTCGTTCCTTTTTGAACTATATCGTAGTATTAATCTTGTTAATTTAATCTCTCTGTGTTATTATGTGGCACCTTGGATCAATAACTATATGTTCCAAGTTATACGTTGTACAGTTTCATTATGTGATCACTCAAACTTTTATAAACAAGGTTATTTCTAATTATTTTCATTTTCTTATTTGGTTACTGAGATGGTTTATTATTTTTTTTATTTTTTGCATGGGATTTGTTATACGTGAAAGATAAAGCGCTTAAATTTGCAGGCTTATTGTTTTTTCTTTACGAGTCTTTTATTAAGTTAGGAAAATGGAAGTTGTTTTAAAATGAAGGATAATGAAACCTGATATTACACATTTCTGAACGAAAAACGTATCCTTTGTTTACAACTTCGTTCGATATTCCACAATAAATTCTCGCGTAATCATTCTAAATTGAATATTATCTCTAATGAGTTTATTAAAGTTTTGTAGCCAGTTGTATTATCATACAGTTCGTCCATTGACACTTCACATTCTGGCGTGATTGTGTATGCGTATTACGTATCACAATTTTGTCGTATGTGTGAAGAAAGTATACTAACAAGATGAGACATCGAAATATATGTAATGTATCTGCACAAAACACTTTTATTATAATCTGTTCATATTCTTATCAAATACCGCTATTATAATTGTTGTATGAATAGCGCTCCCAGTAATGCTGTTTGCCGAAATTTCATTGTCTTATAATGTTGTTCTAGTTAACATCGCATGTTATTTATTGTTAGCATACTTCGTTTTCATCAATGTAAATATATGGATACTTTCATGTTATATTTCCTGAATAAGCATTTTAATTTTCTTAAATGTCTGGTGGCCAATTATTTGAGTTAACCAGTTTGGAAAATAAAGAAACACAAAACATATATATGAGGATAATGTATAATTTTTTACTGTTACTTAGTGCCATAGTAAATACCAAACCCAAAGCTATTTTCTCTACATTTACATTTCACATTGTTCAATATCCTTTGTCACTTCATATTCTATAAACACCATTACCTTTTTCGAAGTTAATTATGCTAATAGATTCCAGCCAGAAGCCAGTCCTTTTTAAAGTATTTTTTTAAAACGATTGAAACTTGTGTCATTTGAATAGGAAGTGTCATTTGCAATTTATAAGAGTTTATTGATAACGGCGATGATAATTTATCTAAGCACATTAAGATCATAATAAACCGAAATGTCATCCAATCTTATCACAATCTGAAATTTTATTTAATAGACAAGTGCCTTGTTAATCTGTAAACAGATGTTGGGATGTATGCATGTTTATAGTTGAATAATTTCGTATACACAATTTACATTAACCAGCATTTCCTACTTCTGTATGTCTGTTTGATGAAACTCCATCCATTAGATGAAATAAATAACTGAAGTTATATCTTTACAATATTTCATGGTTTTATGTTATTGCCCATAAAACAGTACAACTCTGTTGTCAACACAAACCAACTGTTAGTAATTATTAGTCACTAAGTGGTCTAGTTAGCAGAACAATAAGTTAATTTGCTACTTTGTTAAATTTACTTAAAATGTGGTCTGTAGATAGAAGCAGTTGGTAAAACATCTTAATAAAGTAACGATAATAGTTAATGTAAACATGAGTGTGTTTGCCTCTTGTATTTGTTATTTTACGCTTAGTTGTTTGCCGTTATTAGCTTTTTTCACTGCCGTTGCCCTTTTTTTATGTTGTTTATTTTCCATTCATATATTGTCATATTGTCCTAAAACAAGAAGCAATATATTTTATTTTTGCTAATTTTGCATTATTAACTGTGCAGGTATCATGGTTTTAATTTGTTACTTTGCGAAATGCCATAACTAAAGTGATAATTCACTTACTTTCTATTTACAAATAGGACTCACTGCGTCACCAAACTACTACCTATGAACCTGATGTATTCGATCATTCCAGTACTTCAAGTATACCGTCTGCTTTAGAATTTCCTGTTACCAAAAGCGTGAGTTCACATTTGTATAATAAGAATGAGGAAAGAAATGAATAGGAGAAACTGTTGGTGAATTATCTAGTTCTTTAAATGCAAAAACTCCAATACTTTCTCAAGAAAATAATTTATTTCGTTTTTGTTATTCGAATTGCTTCTTGTCGTTCATAACCTCTTAATTTTTACATGGTCATCATAGATGCTTAAAATATCTTTAAATGCCAAAACCGTGTACTTTTTGTACACCGTTTAGTGTAACATCTAATTTTCAACATTTTGAATAGCTTTGCCGCCTTTTACTTACATATATTCTGATTTATTTGCTCTACCTAAATGCCAAAATGTTTACTTTTATACGTTGTTTTGACAATCTCAGATAATGACAGCACAAAGCTTTGCTTAAAAACAAATCGTTATAAATTTCACTTAATATTTAGTACATTAACCATGATATTTACTATTTGCAATTTTTTTTCTTTGTTACCCAGAATTATAACCGTAATCTAATTTCATCTGTAACACAATACATGTTTTATAGAAATTTTTAAATAAAGATTCTTCAGAAATGAATAGTTTACTTATACTTACAGTAGCTTATTGATACCATGTATCACCTACTGAGTATAATTTACCGTATTTACATTGCCCTCTGCAAATCCGTTAGGTTAATAAATCTTTTCAATTACTACTTTTATTGCTTTATCTAACTAGTCTAGAGTAAATTAATTAGCTTCACTGTCAAATAACCTATGATATTAAAAAATTAATCCTTTGTTCTGTAACTTTAGAATTCCAGATGAACTTTGGAATATTATGTGTTTAATTATTTACACATATTTTAT
Source organism: Schistosoma mekongi (assembly GCA_034768735.1). Classification (NCBI taxonomy): domain Eukaryota; kingdom Metazoa; phylum Platyhelminthes; class Trematoda; order Strigeidida; family Schistosomatidae; genus Schistosoma; species Schistosoma mekongi. Next base: position 38,035,832 of record CM068305.1, on the reverse strand, counting down.
TATAACAAACGTTGAAATTATGGCGTGCTAAGTTTCGATTTCATTAGTAGTTAGGAAGGAGGTAGTTGGAATAAAGAGCCTGTGGAATTTCGAAAAGTGCATGATTTCTATGGATATGATAAGCATCTGTCTGTTGGATTATAAAATCCGTATTGTCGTCGTAATTCAGTGCTCATTAAACTTTCTTTGTTGTTGAATACAATTCAGCTAGTTCTACCTCCTACCACAAATTCTAGTACTCTCTTCATCACTGTGCCACTAGAATTCAGTTATGAAAAGAACAGTCAAATGTGTGGATAATTTCAAGCGTTTTATACACATGTCTTCGAATGAGAGAGTTTATTAGCTCGCCAGACTTAAACTGCGTAACGTATTCTCAAACATGGATAAATCACAAAGTAAAACTGGAGTCTCTATATCCGTACAACTTATAAATTAATTCTAGTCAACGGCTTTAAAACTACATTGCTTTCTACTTTATTCTAATTCTAAATTGTTCTATATTCCTTGTGATAAATGTAAGTATAATTAGATCTATTGCAACTTTTACTTTATTTTCAAGGAGTGTGAATAGTTACATATTGATAGCTCATGATCAGCGATAGACTTTCATTACTAAAGTTATTCTGGAAATATATGTGCTCACTCTAGACATTTTACGTTCAAGAATGCATAACAGTTGGTTATTCAACTTCATGGATTGGAAAGTAGAAATGATCAAATATCATGAAAAATTTAATATGGAAATCAAATTTTAATTATCCGTTGTTTATTTATATATATTGAGAGTTATACTGAAATTACAGCCGGAAGTCACTCTATAAAATGAAATATAACTTCAGTGTTCTTCAATTATCCATTGTGTTACTTGCAACTAATCCTATCCAGTTTTTACACTTTTTGTAATTACGCATCTTGATAGTTAACTCGAGGCGAAATGTTTCCTTTCTATACGAAAATCAATACTAAAACAGCACTTATATCATCTTTTGTTTCTGCCTCTGCCGTTTTTGTAAAAATTATTAAAAAGTTTAATGAGATGATAAGTACATACCTCTGTTACATCAGAATACTTGCAAGTGTGGGTGTTTCTAATTGTAATAGCTAAGAACAGACTTGAGTTTGTTTCTCGTTTACTTGCTGTGTTTCTAAAACAAGGTATCGATTTGTGTCGTAAGAGGTTTATCAATAAAATATCATGGAGAGCTACACAAGATAAGTAGCGCGCATTTTTAAATTTGATGCAACAGTATTTTGGCTCTGTCAATTAACCTACTTCAGTGTCAAAAATCAATGCTACATATCTTTAGTGCCAGTTTACTTTGTCGTCTTCATCATTGTTTACGTAATAAATTGGGTTAGTTAATGGTACGAAATATGCTATTTGAAGTCTTAATGTGAGGCTTGTTTGCATGACTTTTAGCAGTATTTAAGAAATATATTACTGACATTCTTATATTGCATAGCTGTGAAACGTATGAAACATTGAAAGCACAACTGAACTCCTATGGAAAGATACTTTCTATGAATCAGATCAAATGATTGATATAACATTTCCGAAAGTGAATAGAAGTAATTTGAATTTAAAATGGTTCATTGTGTTTAATAATAGTAATATTGACAGGACATGAAATAAATGAAGCTGAACTCTAAGTAATGAATCGACTCATTCTTATTGTCAACCCACTAGCTATATAAGTGAATACTAAAAATATTAATATTCCGTTCACTGTTGACGAACATGAACTAAACTTAATGCTCCAACGGTTTAAAAATAAATTGGCTCTCTGTAAAAAATGTTGATGTTATGAATTAATAATGGTTTACACGTTACATATGAAAATGCTCGACTTATTAAACTACAAATGAATCACTTTGAAGTTAAGCATTTAATTTACACCGAAGAGTAGATTTGACATCAGACGCTTTCTTGAATGCACGAAGAAGCTAGATTATATAGGATGGCTTCCTCATTGTTTAGAATACGATATGGATTTGTGATTGAGCATACCATGATAGATTTAAAAGGCAATCAATTGATTAACATCAGCTTTTCTAATAAACAGGTCAGAATTTTGACATCTAAATAGAATTTATTAAGACATTTTATTTCTTAAAATATATGATCATACTTGGGAACGTTAGGATTAAAAAATCCTAAGATTCCACTGAGCTTAGGATCCTAACTTAGATCCAGATTGCTTGATTAACTATATCAGAATAAGTTAGCCATCTAATTACTTGTTTTACTCTTCCACCAACAACTGTAATTCAAGATGCGGAAGCATTATTTGTTTTACCATCTTCGGTGACACCATCAAGTATAATAATGTATATATTAAGAAGATGAAATAAAACTTTCCATTATGGCAATAAGTACTGTAGTTGACAAATAAGTTTCTTTACCAGTCACGTCTAAAATGCTTGTCAGACGGTGTACAGAAACAGGATTGTAAGAGAATTTTGTAATTAGAAGATAAGTGTTTATGTTAGACGCAAATGCAATTCAAAATAGAAGAGATTCATACTAACATCCATGACATTAGTTATATATATATATATATATATATATATATATATATATATATATATATATATATATATATATATATTATATATATATATATATATATATATATATAATATTTGCTAAGACAAAGTAGCCGTATATATTTAATGTACGAAGAAGCTCAAAACTGCTGAATGTGAATGTTTGTTTGGCACATGTTGGCGGTCGTCAATTAATACGACTTTCAAATTATAAACAACACAACTGACGAATTAATTTCAAGATGACATAAATTTCCTGTTATCAGCAGAAAAATATGCTCATCTGCTCAAGATACTATTGAGAGGTGTTTACTTTTTGAAGTTTGATATTCAATACAATTAACTGGAAGTAATAATATGTTAAGCTAAACACAAAATACTTTTGCAATCTAACAGTTATCTAGCTATTAGTTATGAAAAATAAAAGGTAATACCATCCTGGGTCTTTACTACCATGATGATTTTTTTGTATTAGCAAATGTTATAAGAATGATTAAAATTTACTTTTAAATGCCTAGAATTCCCGTAGAGTACAGTCTTTCTAATAGGAATTGTTAATTACCATCTTTTGAGCCAATAGGCTTTATTAAGGACACATTTTACGCATAATACTCTTTTCTAATCTCACTTTGCGCTATGCACTTTTGTTGTGCTATAAAACATTTAAAAACTTGAAATTTTCTGAATTTTTTATTTACAAAAATCTATGTGGTATTCATGGCAGCTGATACCAAGTACTAGAGAGAGTTAAAATCAATAGGATGGTAACATGAGACTGTATAGTTTGTTAATCCATTTTTCAACTACGGTTCGCAATATCGGCTTTCACCACTAAGGGAACTTAACATGTTGTCTTACTGATTATCACTAACACGTCATGTTTCTCGCCATTCAATAATAAAATACACGATCTGCTATATTTGACTTTTCCCTTTTCCAGTATTCGAATATCTTACTTCACTCATAAGAATTATTTAACTAAATCTAGCATTCTTGAACTTAGGTTCTTAATATCTTCATCACATTGATCTAAAACATGTTCACGTTGACTTCTGAACTACTTAGTTTTTATTAAATCATGCTAAACTGCCTGTGTAAATTTTGATTGTGAAATAATAACGATTGTAAGCAGTTGATGATGATCTCGCGAAAGAAACTGATCTTATATTTATCTGTTAGAGTTCATTGTCCTTGATGAAGAAAATTGTATGCAAAACATTTCTTCAAGTTAATACTACTAATTAGATTATAAGTCTTTTAAAATAGGAATGTTTAAAAATATAAGTCAGTAATTTCACTTGTTCATGTTCATCTTATTTTCTCAATACATTTAAATCCTTTTTGATAAGTTGGCTTGACAAATTTTCTTACGTACCACTGATATTTGTAAGTTTCTATCACCAGTTACCTCTGTTCACACTGAAAATGTTCAACAAAAATATCCACCCAATAAGTAAGAATTATTCTGTTGATGTTTATATATGACGTGACAATATTTTAGAGAATTTTAGGCAAATACTTTCATTATTTACTATTCAAAAATATAAATTTTTATCTGGAGACATGATAGCGGAATTGTATAGGCAATTAGTTCTAAAGATGAATATCATTCATAGGTTATACTACTTTTAACTTGTTAGTAGTTAAAGTATTCTACTTTATTTCTCTTACTGTGTATTCAGTAGGAACAATTGTTAAGAGTCTATTTTAATGTTTGGTAGATGAAATAAGTAACTAGTGGGGAAGACAGTGTTTATAATAAGTCTTCTTAATTGGCATCACTGAGTGAACTCATATTTCTTTGGCGAATTATGTTTATATTGTGTGCCGTAAAATTACTAGGGAGTTTAACAAAACCATAAATATGTCACATTATTTTAATATTGTTTATTTGTAAGAAAACTTGTATTAATAATGCAATACAAATACCCAAGACATCACATTGACTTTTAATGTACCATACTCAGTAATATGATAGGTTATTATCGTAACCATATTTCACGAGACAACAATCGAAGTTTTTTATTCAATTCCTTCTGGTTTATTGATGATTCCTGGTTAATTAGTTTAGCTTTGTGTCCATATTTTATTACTTACGTTTGTAAAGTCCTATATGAAAAGCCTGTTTACTACTATAAGCAAAGTAAATACGAAGCATTTCTTAGTCATAGGATAAATCTTCTTAACAACTATATACCACTGGACCGTGCAAGCTAAACGACCACAAATTTACTAAAAGTATCACTATTGTATCTTCAAATTATCTGTCTTTATCGACTTACTGTAATCCTCATACTTTTTATATTGAATGCATGTTCCTACTAGTGTAGTTTGCACTTGGTGAAATTCTTTTTACATATTGTAGCCTGATGGACTTGTGGCCACTAGTTGGTGCCTCTAGATATGTTTCAATAGTTCAATAATAAGACGTAGTTTATCAGAGCTTGCAGATATAAAAATTGATCCTCTTTAGTGATTCATGAGATATATAATGTGTTTAAAAACATCCCATTTAAGTCACCACCTCTTTATTTGTTAATAACATCCTTAGCCTAATTTTGGTGGTTAAATACTGTAGTGCTTACCGTCTTATCAAACAGTATGTAAATTATTTGTATTTCTTCAGTACCCATTCACCAAAAAATAATGGTCTATTGCCAATCATCTGTTGACAGAATAACTTGAAAATTCAAAATATTCTTGTATCCAAGCTATAAAATATTGTTGGTAAATATTAATGAAATCTTCTACCTTGTTCGTTAATACTCCGAAAATCTGTCTATATTAGTCCCATCATAGCTACCATATACTCTTTTTTCTGTATACTCGGTACAGTCAATCAGAAGGACTTTGTCATTACTTCCTTTTCAGATTAATAATCGATTCTTTTTGAGTGTGTATTATAATTAGCAAATATAGAAATTTTAATTTTGATTACCTTTATAAAGTACATATTGATCACTAAACAGTATTAGAAAGTGATTACACCATTGCCACGTTCATTGTTCAAAACAGAAAATAAAAGATGCTAAGTATTATACAATAATCATAAAAAACTCCTTATGAAAGTTTAATTACCATTACTGGAAATTACATCAAAAGAGGTTGGTTCTAACTGATAACATCAGCTCCGAAACTGTAATATGAATCAGTTGAAGGGAGGATAATTTACTTAATCACTATAATCCTTTCATACACTCTGTACTCATTCAGTAGTAAACCAGCCAACTTCATAAGTCTAGTACATAATTAATGTAAATATTCCTGTCTTTCTTATAGGTCACTGGATAGTGAAGATAAATAACAACCATAACACACAAATTACTAGTTCATGTCTTTATTCATAATAAATATGAATCTTTTCTACTTGTCAAGCCAATCCACTTATTTATCGTGATCATGCATAATACCATGGATCACGAATTCATTATAGCTGAATTAGCTGCATTAAGCAACCACTGAAAATTACGAAGCGCTGGACAACTTTATGAGGTTAATGAGTAGTGTTTTCGCAATTCCACAATTAACTGTAAGTCCACTAAACCGGCTCAGTGGTTAAGCTAAACGGGTGTTACTTTGAATATGTTTACCATGAGAACATAAAGGTATTTAACACGAGATGACTGATTTAAAATTCCTAGGCATTCTTATAGCACAAGGTTAAATAATTACATAGTAATTATTAGGTACTCTGATGAGGTCACTAACTTTCCATATAGGCTAAATTAACCTCACTTATAGTGCTGATTCATTCATTACTGCTAATAATGATTAATATCTTTCATTAGTTATTATTTATGACTCTACTTAATCATTCCATGTTGACATATAGGCTGTTTGGACGGATGACACGATGATCCACATAATATCACATTGTTTACTCTATGGATAGTGACCATCAACGGAATCCTGTAAGAACTTTTCGAACTACTTGAGACTCTCTCTGGATGTTCTTTTATACTGATAATGGTTCAAGCTAAGCGAATCCAATTTAATAGTTTTAAATATGATTAATTCCACCATAAGTCACTGTCCAGAATATAATAAGGTGAATTTAGTTATCGTACCTCTTTTGTTTGTGGTAATGAGTGAATTTTCACGTTACCATAATCCTACAAAATCTAGTAAAACAATTTTATAAAACAAAATTGCTCCACTTAGTACCATTTTCGTACTAATTTGTTAAATTCGTCACACAACTATTTGATAATCATAGAAGTGCATTATTTATCACTACATTTTATAATCGGAAAAATAAGTGTTTATATTAATGTACAACCTTAAATAGCTAGCAAAACCTTAACAATCAAATTTATCTAACCTGTAGAGAAACTTATTGAAGTTTGCTATCTGTTAAAAAGCTAGGTGTGGAATGGCAAACTAATTTAACTATAATGTGGGAACTTCAGCTTCAACAATTTCATTTTTGATTTTTCACAGTAAAATTTAGCGTAGTAAATCTATTCATTTTCAAATAGCTTTTTTAAAGCATAAAGTGAGATAGAGAATCATCATAAATCAACAGGCATTTTTATTCCTTTTTTTCTAGTTTAACGTTTATTAGATTTATGCAGACTACACTCTATGAAATTCATACGGAATATATGTTGCGTTAATTGGCTCTCATATTTTGATAACTGTGCCTGCATTCTGTTATCTTACAAGTAACGCATCACTTTTACCTCCTAACATGATTCACTGTGTTTAAGACGGGAAGTTCTCCTTTTATCCGAAGGCACTAACTAAAATAATGTTATCTATCATATACTTCATACTGTGACACATAGACTTGCATTTTTACTACCTCATTGCCAAATTAGTCTTCATTTGACGGTAAATAGGTTACAGTAATGTTAAATAATATTATTCATTTAGTTTACATTTCACGTCCATATTTTCAATAAATTTAATTTTTATTGATAATAAATAATGTATCGTGACCCAATGTCTACAATGAACACATATACCGAATATTCGAGTTTTCAGAAATTCGTTATATAAACAATTGTGCACACCTATCATCTTATGTATTGCAGTTACTAATATTGTGTACATCATTATTAGTTACCCAATTCACGCAGTCTGCATGGTGACATAAAGTTGATTTCGTTGATATATATATATATATATATAACGTTTGTGCTGCACCGTATTATAGTTTTCATTAATTGTGGTCTGTAAAGTGTATAAATATATGTGTACGTAGACCTAACACTTTATCACATTTGAAAATCTTGATTTCAATTATCCTTGTTACGTGTCGGTTGATTAGTCTACCTATCTATCAGTTCGTCTATCATCGATGCATTCAATCAAAGTCCTCTGTCTTTTTTTAATATGCATTTCTGCAAAAGGACTTGCTGTCAGTCTTCCTGAAGAGTATGTAGCTCAAGTGCGAAGTTACCCAGATATTACGCAATCTAAAGAACGATGTCTACCTCTACAAGGAAATTATGAGTTTTCGAGTACACTCGTGTGTGATCCTGCTGGCCTGTTGTCTGTTGCACAAAGTAAGTTAATAATTTATCGTTTTTTATCGTTTCTGATTTTTTAAATCAACGTAAGTACTAAATAGAAAGTTATTTACGTATATGCCGTACATGTTAACTATTGCGTCTGTTAAATTCTCTAATATGTATCATTTTCTAAAGTTTACATTATAATTTGCAGCGTTAACTCATGAAATCGACGCGAATTTAGAGACTAAATGACCTGTCAAATACAAGGCAGTTGTTCTCTACAACACTGAGTGGTTCAGATTAAACAAATTCATTGTTTACAAATATACAAAGGTGACCAATTCATTGTGAAGTCGAGTATATCAAACCTACCTGCATACTTTCAGTTAACATAAAACTGAATCATTAAGATGACTTGACGCCTAGATTTTTTGTTAAGACAAAATAGATTTTTTGAATACATTG